>VYZM01004900.1:363437-385656 GCA_013398915.1 Dromas ardeola
TCCAATTTTTAATTTATTTCTCTTTGGCATATGAAAAAAAGTGCTGTTTAATTACATCTAAATTTAATAGGGTACATTTTTGAAATGAACTTTGACTTATGAAAACTTGTAATTTATGCCATTTATAATTAAACAGACTGAAAACTTCATTTTAAGTCTCATAGACAGGAACCAATCACTGACTTCTTTTTTTCTCTTTTTCTGCATTGGTATTTGACTTTTAAGAGTTCTTTCAAATGAAAGTAAAACATCAGTCTCAAGCTGTTAGCACCCCTCCCCCCAGGTTAACATTCTTTTCAAATTTTCTTAAAGATATGATAACTTTCAAAAAGTAAATATTTCTCCTCTGTGGTTTTTTTTTTTTTACAGTGAGACCATCTCTTATTTTCTTTGTTTTGTGTAACACCACACAGATGGTACAGATGTTGGGAGCAAAGATGTGAGGATGGCTAGGATGGTTCAGCCAAGAGAGAGGCCAAGTGAGAAAGGCCACTCAGGTTTGTAGGTAGGTGTAGGAGGACAGAAAAAAACCCTTTTCTCTTAATTGCATCTGCTCACAAAGTAATCATCATCAGGTGCAGGGTATATAGGTAATGCTAGTGGCCATCAAGGGAGTTTGGGGCTCTATGTGCTGCCTGTCCCAGTAGTGTTTCTCTTTAGGGTGCACCAGCTGGGCTTGTTGCTCTGGATTTGGGCTTATCCCCCTGTGGTGTTTAGGGATGGGGAAGAGAGAGCGCTTCAATCTCCGTAGTTGCTGCTCTGGCACCTCTCAGCCTCTACAGAGACATAATGGCACACTAAGCCTTCAGAGGTACTGTAAAACTACTGTAAAGCATAACTGCTGTCTTTTGACAGACTCTTTCTATTGCTGGCAGTTGTCTTCATTTATTCCTATTACTGTGTCAGTTATTTGGGGTTTTTTTCTTGTCTTGAAGTGATTTTTTTTTTCTTTTTTTTTCTTGTGGGTTTTTTTTTTTCTTCCTTCCCTTTAACCTGACTTTCTGTATGGAAAGGGAGGGTAAGGTGGCTGTTTACTAGGCAATGCTTTTAGGATGTGATACTGGGGGGCCCTACCCAGGAGGGGCAGCTTATTCCCAGTGTCATTACCCTGTATGCGTTTCGCAAGACTGGGGGGACCAAATGAGTTAAGTGCCAACTCCTCATAAACCAAGCAAAACAAAATGTTGTGAAGGCAGTTGATTTGAGTAATCCTTGTTTGTTGAGAGAGATGCTTAAAAGTGTATTTAGAGTGAATTTTTAGGTAAATTGCCCTGTGGTAGGACTTGATAAAGTTTTTCCAAGTGTCATTCAACATACTCAGAAAAAGCTCTTTAAGAATTGCATTGCTAACATGAGCGCTTCCTGCATCAGCAGAAGTCAGTCTTTGAACCTTCTTTCTCTTCTTCATCCTAAGTATCTTGCCACAGCCTTGGAGCATAGGGTAGGAGGGATGACTGGCTCAACTCCTGAAACAGTTCACAAGTTTCAGGTCCCATGATAACCTTGTATAGAGATTTAATTCAGAGTGAAAAGGAGAGCATCTGGTTCAGGCCTACCAAGAGTTACAGAATGCTCCCAGATAAACTAGGGGGCCCTTAGTACAAAAGGCAAAAATTTTCAGAGGTTTCAACAATGTATTGGGGAAAGTTCATATAAGTAAAAGATTAAAAATATGTATTAATAAAGCCATTTAATACTGCATAGGTATTGGAAATCTTGCTGAGACCTTTGCAAAGGAACGTTTCGTGTAATCTGCTTTGAACAGGAGTCCTGATACCTGAGTCTTGATGCATGGACTCCTTGTATTGCTGAGTGCCCAAGAACAGGATTCACACAGAGCCGCAAACTGGTCTGAAGGCAGCAAGGCTGCAGGAGGTGCTGGGGAAGGGTTGGGGCCTCATAGTTAAATGGTTTTCCTCTGCTGTTGTAGTTTACAACATTTCTGCTCTGCGGCAACTGTAAAAAAAGAGCAATCCTGCTGGGAACAATAAGAATGTGCATGAAATGGTAATCAGAATAATAATTTGAATAATTTTGAGCAATAATTTGATTACAGTAGCATCTGAATTCAGCGTAGATCATCTTAGTTCCAGATTTCAGCAGTTTGTATCCAAGTCTGAATTTTCATGGGCGATCATACTTAAACCCTAGTTTAAATGAGTCCTTCCACTAATATTAGTAAAGCTGTAAGCGTCCTTATTGTAAAATGTATTCTTGAACAATTCAAGGAACTGTCAGTTTCCTGATAGCGACGGCGTTGTCTTTGCTGTTGATCGAGATGTGTGATTGTCAGTTGCATAATAGGGTTTTTGTGTGCCATTGCTCTTGTTGCGCACAGACCTGACTGAACTAAAGCTGAGATTGGTGGTCTCAGTTGAAATAACTGATTCTGTGAATTTGGTATAAACTGTCTTTCTGAAACACGGTACGTCAACTTACTTTGAGATTTTAGTATGTCTACGTACCTTTTCCAAGGTTATATTGCAGATTTACCACTATCCCTATGAGTAGGGCAATGGGAGGTGATTTTACACTAGAGTTTATTTCGGTGCAAATGCCCGAGGTGATGCACAGCAAGGAGCAAATTATCTTGCACTCAAGGTCATGTGTCAGAACCATCCTTAGGTGTGCTGCAGCACGAGAGGAGATGTAATTCATCTGTCTCTAAAAACGCACCTTCTGGCAGGAAGACCCACCGTGGTGGTGCTCTTGTTTCTTTTGCTGGAGAAGCCACTACGGCATGTGTAGTGAAAATGGGAGAAAACTGTGAAGATGCAGTGTGTATGCGTGGGATGCAGCCAAAGGCCACACGGAGGAAGTGTCACACTCTGAGCATAGGATATATTATATGCTTGAAAAAGTATGTGTCCCCTGTTCTGTCTGATACGTTAAAGAAGGGAGAGAGGAAACAGTCTTCTGAGCTTGTCCCTGTGCTCCCCCAGAGATAGCCAGTAAGGTGTTCTGGCCTCCACTTTTTCCAGTGAAAATAAGAAAACGGGGCATCTGTAACTCCACATTGCAGCAATCAAGTTACTACTTGGCTGAAAAGAAATAATTTGTGTATATAGTACTTTTCTTTCTTTCCTAAGGATCTTCTGCAAATGTCTTCTAGCTCAGCCTAGCAATGTGACCTGCCTGTGGTCATCAAGTAGGCAGGTTCAGAAGATACAATTTGGTATCCGATAGCTGCTTTTCTTAATTTATCTCCTTGTCAATGCAATAGGCTTTTTTCTTTATAGGAAAAGAATGGTAATTAACATATTTTAGTTAGAGGAAGGCTTTATGTTTTTCTGATGTTTGGGTTCTTCCAGCATTTTTGTGAGCCGCTACTGCTTGGGGTTCATTCTCGGCCTGCTCAAGTGAGCTGTAATGAACACTATATTTAAATAAAAAAAAGCTTGTCTCCCTACTTCCCCCTTCTTTAGGAACAGGTACTTTAGGTTCAATTTTGGTTTGCTTGTTGGTTTGGTTTTTAACCAATATGGATAACCAGAAAGGCGCTAAACTTAATTTGCAGTGGTGGAAACCTTTACGCTGTAAGTCACCCACCTAACTGGGAAGGAGTTGGAGGGATTAGGTGCAGGACATGGCTTGGAATGGGGTCGGGATTGTGTTACATATGTGCAAAGGTTGAGTCCTCTGCACTTTTGCTTCTGAAAGCCTGGTTTTGCGCAATGCGAGTAGCTTTTTGTTTGTTTTTAATGAGTAATTAGCACTCTGGTGCTTTAGTTCCACCCCTCGCCCCTCCCCAGCTCTCTAACTCATAAGTAACCTTAAATGTGCAAAATCTGAACATATAGATTTATAAGCCTGTTTTCCAGCATTCAGTTACAGATGCTTTTAGATCAACACACCACCATTGCAAAAGTACGCGTTGCAGAGCTCTCGCAGTGAGCGTGGCCTGGGGGCAGAGGCTTGGGAGGCCAAAGTACAGCGCGTGTTCCGTAGTTAAAAAAAATTGCCATTAGCTGTAAGACAGCTGTTACCGTTTTGAGCAAATAAACTTAAAATACCATACCAGCTTCTCTTTTATGTTGTTTTTCACTGCTACTGGATACTGGGTGAAACTAAAGCACTACTTCATCCATGTTTCTGTGCGCTGAGACCTGAATATGTTGGCCCACGTTTCAGATGGCTGTCGATGCTCTGCTTGGTTGCTCTTCTGCGGAAATGAGATTTAGTCGAGGATACAACTGAAATTTGAGTGGAGCAAAGGGGTCCTCCAGATCTGTGTGGCTGCATACTCTGACCAGAAGCAAGTAGACCGTGTTCAGATTTTATGATAAGCTGCACCTGCTTTGCCCCTCACATGTTTGTGGTAATATCAGGAATTGAATCATATGCATTTCCCAGAGAGTTACTAATTCAAACATACACATATGTTTTATTAAATAAGGAGAAAGTTTGGCAAAATTAAGCACAAAAGGAAAAAGGGGAAAAAAAACCTGCCTGATTCTTAGATACCATTGTAAAAGATGCCATAGACATTAGATACACATACTGAATTTAATGTAATACGGTCCTTTGTAATCTAACTACATAAGCATTGCTATGGTTTGTTTTATAAATGGAACTATGAGGGGACTCTTTTTTTTTTTTTTTTTTTTAAAAAAAAAGTATTTAAGTCAGCATAAGATATAAAAGCAATTTCCTTTAAACTGGAAAAACAAGAAATCGCAGCACTGTGCATTCAGTCCACATAATAAATCGTATCATATTGAATGCTCCAGATCTGAGAGGTGACATTGAGCACTGGAGACTTTCCAGGAATCAGCAGTAGCTAAATGGTGCAAATGGGCAAGATAGCAGTCTTTTGTTTCTTGTCCAGTTTAAGCATAGTACCTTGAAAACAAGAAAATAACAGGATTTCCCTGGCCTGTGTTGGATCTCTAGTATTCATCTGAACACAAAGAAAACAGAGATATTTTTTTCAGTTAAACCTCTCCAAAAAGGAAAGAAAAATAGTATCTGGAAATTGTATTGCTCAAATTCTGCCAATTTTCATAGTAGAAGGCAGCCTGTTTTGAAGCAGTCCGATGCGAAGCAATGGAATGAGCTCAGTGAACATGAGGGCACTGAGTCTGCAGTCTTTGAAGCATGTGGCTTTTACTGCTGTATTTCACCTTCTAACTGGTGCTGCCTGTCCAGTTTGAATTTTGCACCTTTTATAAATTGATTGGTGGCTCCTATTCCTTTCTCCAGGGCTTGAGTGTGGTCCGTGTGAAGCAGATGACTCCTGCTTATTGGAAACTCACTGGATCAAGATCTCATCCAGGCTTCCACTGATGAGTGTGTTCTTGCAAGCACAGGAGAGGGTCTCAGGGCACTCTGCCAGCCTCAGCTGGAAGGCGGATGGAGCCGGCCAGACTTGATGGTGTTTCCATGACTCTCTTGTGCTGGCGATGCTTTGGGTCTGAAGGGCCACACCTGTGCTCGCAGTCCCCTCCTTTGGCAACGCACCTATGGGTTTGCAAGCCTCTGATCCCAATCCTGGCTGTGCTGGGAAAGTGGCAATGCTTCTGGAAGTGTTGGCATGGCACGACAAACCATGGTATTTTAACCGCTATGCTGTTTAGGCCTGCTACAGAAGGAGTTAAGCATTAGTTGAAGTGTTAGCTAGTGCCTGAAACCTTGTCTGTCTTAACTCACACCAAGAGTCGCCCTGCTGGTAGCAATGTTGGGGAAGAAGTGTTCAATGTAAATTTACTTCTGATCTTGTTTGTGTCTTCCACAGAGTTCAGAACAAGCTATACTTTGTAAAAAGTATGTTCATTTGCTGGGAAAACCCGTGCAAAAAATGACACCTATTAGAACAGAAGAGTTGGTATCTATAGCATGAAGAATATTTACTATTTGGATCGGAGCAAAAATGTGGTGGCAGGGGTTTTTTTGTTGTGTAAGTTTTTTGGTTTTTTTTTTCCCTCAAAGCACAAATTCTTTTTGCTGGAGTACTCTCTAGGCCACACAAAAGTGGCAATATTTAAACCTGTTGAAAGCATCTTGCGTGAATATATCATCTCATTTTAAAACAGACTGTGTCCTGTAAACTAGCAAGCATAGGCCAGTCTGAAGAATATGTATCTGAACTCAGCTGGATATCCTTGCAGGATTTTGAACTAGTTTAAGTATACTGGTGTAAAATTATACCATTTAGTTCCTCCAGTGTAATGTCTGTCCAGGTGTAAAATCATACCTGTAATTAGGCCATAATTAGCAGGTATATCAATGCTGGTGTAGATCAAGAAGGCAGTTTTGAAACTCCTGGTCCCTACTTCCCATGAGTTGGCTGGTGTTATGTGGCAGCCTTGGGAAGTCCAGACGTCCCGTGCATGAGGACGAGAGACAACGGTCATGAACTGCAATGGGGAGGGCCTGATTTGCAAAAGGGGGAAAAAAATTAAAAAGAAAATAATCTGTTACCGTGACTGCAGTCAAGGCCTGGACCAAGTTGCCCAGAAAAGGTGTGCAGCCTCCATCATTGGAGGCTTTCAAGACCCATCTGGACAAAGCTCTGAGCACCCTGGTCTCTGATCCTGGGTGCTGTGCTCATCTTAGTTTAAACTAAACCAAAGGGTGTGCTCTAGGAGTATCCACCCCTTAGGGGCTCTTCTCACCGGGGTCTTCAGAGGAGATTTGAAAGAGGCCAGAGGAGCGTGGATGGAGAACAGGGGCATAGAAAGTATTTCTGGGTATGGAGAGCAGGACAGGAGAGTGTGAAAGACAGACCTTGAGGTCACTGAAGTATAATACAATGGAGGACACTGTACATCTCATGCCTGTGACACTACTTGATCCCCAGGGCACAAAGCTTTGCTAAACTGAGCAATTGTTTTCAAATGCAGATTAATAAAACTCTTCAAATTGCTCCTTTATCACCTTCTTTCTCATACCCACTTTATTATGTTGGGCCCCTGTCTCTGAAATTAGAAAAATCATCATCTTGTATGATCTATCTTACTCAAAGGGAAACAATTTATGCAGATTACTTCCTCAGCAAGCAGTTCTTCACAACGTGAGCACATTTACTGACCATTTAGCTGACCTTTCCCTTCTGAGCCCCGATAGTCACGTAACTTCTGTTTTCTTTCAGGAGCACATGTGGCATCTGTCGTGCTCCTGTCCGGGGTTTTGTCTGAATGGTTACAGAGAGGACTAGTATATGTATTTCTGTGGTACAGAGTTCTGTGGTGTTTGTGTTGAGTTTCTGCATTGGTATCATTCGCAGTCACGTTGTGAAGATTCAGAGCGTAGAGCACGCCGACTCTTGCCTCTGAGTGACATTTAGCACTAGTCACAGGAAAACTTCCAATGTCTTTGATATCTCATCTGGTGTTGTCAAGCCTGTTCCCAGAATCACAATTATCTGAATTTCCAGTGGTGTGCTTTTTCCATTTCACCGACCAGTAGTGTTCTTTGGTGGGGTTTTTCTCCATAGTGTATCCATGCGTCAGCACTCTCTGGAGCAGATAAATAGTGAAAGCTAAATAAAATAATTACTGCTGTTAGTGGAGGATCAGAATTAGTTTTTGCAACTACATTGCAAATATTTTGAGAAGAACATGGTGGGAGCTCTCCTTTTCTCAAAATGGCTGCCCTACATACAGTATTTCTAGTCCAAGAGACAGTTAACAAAGCTAGCTTTTCAGGTTCCCAAATTAGATTTAACATGTACACATCGTTACTTCTATGAAATGCTTTCAAATTGCCCTGATTACAAAATACTTCTTGTAATCAGATCAAGTTGAACAGGAAATCCCAACTAAGTGCAGTACCTCGTGAGTAATTGCTGTACAAATACTTTAAATAAATTGTGAGCAATTTCTTATGCAGTGGCTTTAGCTAATGTTATTAGGATGCTTAATTGACTTTTCTGTGTGTCAGGTTTAGCTACAATGCTGAAATCTGAAGGGAATAAAACATCTGTACTGAAATTGAGGTGCAGTACTTCATTTGCATTGAGGCATGAGTGGCAATTTTTCTTTCATAGATCTGTAAGCATTGATTAAAAATGAATAAGAAGAAGGTTGGTGAAAAAAGATGGAATCAAAAAGTTGAGGACTTTTTGGAAATACCTGTTTGGATATGTGGAGAAAAAGATTCAGGGGGTGGGATGGGGAGCATGTGCAAGAGGAGGGGAGTATCTGTAGACATGGAATTTTTTTTTTTTTGACTTGTATGGGGAAATCCCAGTAGCAAAACCAGTCCTGAGATATGGACATGAGCATTCAAGCTGGTCCTGAGTGAGCAGTAGCAAATTCTTGAACCATGGTCTTTATCCTGATGGGAAGTAAATGCCATTATATGGTGAGGAGAGTCTTTTTTTCTTTTTATTTTAAGAATTATTTCTCTCTTCCTTTGATAAAGCCTTTTTAGAAGTTTTGATTTTGTCTCTATGTAGCATGAGGAAATTTCATGAGTGGCTTCCACCCTCCTCCCTCCAATCATTTGTGGAACACAAGCTGGTTTCCTGCCTGGTTCTGCTGTAGTGGCTCAAAGATTTCTGTTGGGATGGCTTTGTGTTGAGGGCGGAGAGGGATGGGATTTTTTGGGGTTTTTTTACTACACTCTATGTTGAGTTCACTGTGAGAATGGTTGGTTGATGGGAAAGTCAGCTGTTTTGGTTTGTGTTTTAGAGTTCTTGTAGTACATCTTCGATGACCTTGTCAGCACCTGTACACAATGTTGCACACAAAGAAGGTGATGAAATGTCATCATGTTTTCTTTTGTCATTTTGGTTTTGTGTTGAATTTACATCTAACTCATCGCTTGAATGTTTAGTCATATAGACTGATTTATATCAAAGTTATGTATTTTGTTAACAAACTAGATGATTGTTTTGATCTGGTATAATACAGGAGCGTTTGTCCAAAGGTAAAGACAAAGACACAAGCCAGTGCACATATGCTACAGCTATGCAAAGATGACGTACTTTTATGAAATGAAAGTGAAATCAGTAATGTCATTTTAGATAATTTTTTTGTCTTTTAATGTCAGCATTAATGAACATTCAAAGACTATCTTAATTTAAAACACTACAATACCCACAGAAAAGGCAGCCCCTTTGATTCAACTGCTGGTGTTTAAGGCAGAAGAGAGAAGAAAGCCTATAGAATTTTGCGAGCTTTTCATTGAATCAAATCAGTTTAAAATAAGCTTCAGATTACGTGTGTTATTTCAATATCATCGTAATGTGAATCTTTCACGTAACATTAACAGTCACTGCAACTTGTTCTACAAGATAGCACAGCAGTTATTTACATAAAACATGAAGATAGCACCAAGGGACTTCTCTTACATTTGCTGTCCTGTTTTAAATTATTTCCATTTTAAAAACAAAAGTAAAATATATGTTAAGAACTGCTGTAAGTAAGGGGGGGGAAAAACCTCTTCTAACACCCCCACAGTCGTCCCGTCCCCCCCCCTTAAGACTATTGATGAGAAACTACTTGGAATATGCATGAGTATTGCTGAGGAACTGCAGCAGAGACAGATTTAATAATTAATGCATGGGAATTATTTATTTCTCTAATATATTGTAAAGCTTCGTCATTTCAGTAATGAAAAACAGTCTTGGTGGTGTTGGAGCATTGAAAACATAAAGGAAGATGAAAACAGTCACTGAGGCTTGTTTATCACTTGAATATGAGATTTTAAATGAAATGTTAAAGCTTTTTTTAATATATACTCTATACCTACATATTGTTTATTAGTGGATGTTTGTTATACTTCAGTAGGACCTTACAGAAATATTGGTCAAAGTGAGATTTTTTTTTTTTCTGTCATCAGGAGGTAGTTTTTTTCATTAAAAGTATCTGTTAGTAAATACTGTCCTGGATTCGGCATGCACTATTGCCTAGCTCATGCTCACACATATATGACTTGTTCTAAAAGAAATGCCGTTTCAAATGTCTATTAGATATTTAGTTTTTATAGTTTAGCCAGTTAATCCAATGTTCATGTTCTGCTTTTGGTTTTCTCTTTCTGCTGTGTAGTGCCTTTGCTTGTCTTCATTTTGTGGTGTTGGTATGGGGCTGTTTAATAAATTTATCGAGCTCATTTCTAATTCTAATCTCGTTCTCTAAACTGCTTGCTGCTCCTCCAATCCAAAGCCATCTACAAATTTTAGATGCCTTCTCCAGTTCTGTCAGAGTAACTGCTGAAAATATTGAATGCACCCAAGCCCAGCAAAGACTTCGTTACAGAGATCCTACTTAAAACGCATTCTTGCTTTGTGCTGCATGATTAATAGCTACATTTTCAGATAGATGTTCTCAACCAATTGATCAATCCAACAATGATTTAAGGGAACGTTGTCAACAGGCTTAATAAAACACAACACTTGATGCCACCTCTTCTGCTCCCATTCTCATTTCTTTCTGCCCTTCCCTCCAACCCATGAGGTCAAGAAGAAAATTAATTGATTAGATATAACCTTGTTCTTGACAAGTCTGTGACATTTAGGGGTTAGGGTGGAGGGAAGATGTCATGCAGATGTTTAATAATTTAATATCATTCCAAGCAATCAAGTTGACTTGTCTGTAAATCTTTTTCTTCCCCCTTTTTAAAGACTAGACACTATTTGGTTTTTCCACAGAAATAATACTTGCTGTTTTTTCCATTATTTTTTCCAGCTTGTTCCTAAATAATACTGGGGTAAATATTATCGTCCTGTTGACGTGAATAAAACTAACTTAACTAAATATTTCTTGACCTGTTCTTTCTGTATTTTGACCTGTATTCCTCCTCCATTGTTAAAGCTAATTTAAGTACTGAGTTATAACTAACTTTTTTATGATGAGGTTTTGAATACTGTAGTCTCTTTGTAGGCTCTCCTTCCCCCTTGATTAATGGCCCTGTTAATTAACTGAGATAATGGTTTTCCTCTTGTTCCTGGTATACTTAGAGAATCCTCACTAGGAACTTATTTTGCCTCTTTACCATTCTGACTTTATCTCTACCTGTTTTTTCCTTCATGTGAATGGTGAACTATGTGGTTTTGCCCCCGTGTTTTCTATGATTTCCTTCTGTTTAAGTCTTTAAAGTGTCTTGTTGCTCCTTATTAGTGTAGTTGTTTGCTGTGTTTTTATTATGCTCCCTTCCAATAACTGCAGTTCTCCTAAATTTCTTTATTCCTCAGGCTGTCTTTCTAAGAAGTCTGCAACAGTTCGCTACAGCTTTTTGAAAAATAAAATATAATTGTCCTTATCTTGTATTTATTTTCTTATTGATAAATCCTGGAGCACCTGCTCAGGCCCTCTTTTAGGATGATACTTAGTTTCTAGCATTACAGACATTTTCCTACTGGACAATGCGTTAAAGGCACGGTGTGGTGTTGTCTGACTACAAGAGAGACATGGGCATACTGGAGAGAGCCCAACGACGGGCCTTGAAAATGATTAAGGGACTAGAGCATCTCTCCTATGAGGAAAGGCTAAGAGAGCTTGGAATGTTCAGCCTGGAGAAGAGAGGGCTCAGGAGGAATCTCATCGATGTATATAAATACCTGAATGGAGGGTGTAAAGAAGATGGAGCCTGGCTGTTTTCAGTGGTGCCCAGTACAGGACCAGAGGCAACAGGCACAAACTGAAACACGGGAGGTTCCCTCTGAACATCAGGAAACACTTTTTCACTATGAGGGTGACTAGAAAGGTTGTGAAGTCTCCATCCTTGGAGATATTCAAAACCCAACTGGACCTGGTCCTAGGCAACCAGCTCTAGGTGGCCCTGCTTGAGAAGGGGGGTTGGACCAGATGACCTCTGGAGGTCCCTGCTAACGTCAACCCTTCTGTGATGGCTTGACGCTTCAAGATTGTGGCACGTTCTTGTGCTCTTAAGGCTGTGATTGTCACTCACTGCAAACACTTCTGAAGTGCTATGGTTCAGTATGTTACTTCAGAGACTCATACTTAATGGAACTACAGCAATTTTGGAGATTAATGGGCATATTTGGGGTAGAGATAATATGACAGAGAGCACTGATACTGTCATCTGAATGGTTATGTCTGGGTTTTCTTTCTTTAGTGAATTTTGTTGTTGGGGTTCTGTTTTGGTTTTATTTTGGTTTTTTAATTGTCACAAAAAATATCTGCATGGTTTGAGTCTGAGCTCAGTGGACCTAGTCAGATTTCCTTCAGGAACACAGGCTTGATAGGACACTTTTTGTCATCAAGTCCAACCACTATCACAGACATCATATCAAAGATCTGTCCTCATAAGCAATCATCTTCTCTCCATACCACTTCAGCTGGGAGAAAGAAGAAGCAGACAACTGTTTCATTGATAACCTTTAGTGACAAAGACAGCGTCTGTGTCTCACCCTAGCTTTAGTAATCTATAGAAGATCGTAATTAGTCATTTGGAGTGGCATCAAATGCAGCTGTATAGCATCATTCCAGGACCTATTTTCTCACCTCTCTCTAATATTTCTGTCGTGTGTATGTAAACTTAATACTCTCCTCTTATAGAAATTTTATTTTTATTAAATAAAGAAAATAACACATCTGCTGTGGGGACGGGGAACCTACATATGTCAAGCATTTCAAAGATCTCGGAATAGAGCTGGGAGACTACATCTGATTTAGGGGAGAACACTGAGGAAACGCTCTCTTGCTGCTGTTTATTGCTCAATAGTATCATAGTAGAAAGATTTAAAAATGGGCAGAGAAATAAAGATAGCACAGGCTTGCACAGATTTTACTCAGCTTCATAGTTTGAACAGTGCATGTGGTTTTCTGCTCAATATCATTTATATGCATGTGCTGCTGTTGTATTAATTGCCTAAGATGTTCAAACATAAGTAGCTATGGTTGGAGGACTACCTTACAGGCCCCACTCACCACCTTCCCAGGATGGGCAGTTTCTACTTATTTCCTGAAGCAGCTATTAGTGTCTTTTCTTTTCTCTTTCCATTGATGCATTAGCTGCTGACAGGGCTTGTTGCAGTCTGACAGAAAGAGCTGGGCAGATCTGCCGGCTCTGTGGAGAGGGATGGACATCTCATCTGCTGCAGCGTGGGACAAGAGCCAGGTTTCAGTACCAGAGGGATGAGGAATAAACTCCTTTCCTAGCGCAGAGACAGGGACATTTTCAGCTCAGGTGCACGTGCCCAAAGACAGCTTAGAAGGGAAAAGGCTTTCTGCCGCTTGGGCTGTGTTTCCTTCTCAGACATGGTTGCCTGCTTCTGGGGCAAAGGCAATGGACTGGATGGAGGCAAGCTGCCTGCCAGATCCTGCTCCAGGGCTGCCCACTGGACTGCCCTAGTATACAAACTTGTTGGCTTATTTTAGAAGTAAATTTGCATGTTTGGAGTTCATGTGTTGTATGCATGTGTGAGTGGCTTGCTTTTCCACCATAGGATATTTGTCGAGTCACTTCTGCAGGTGGTTCTAAGCATGTAGAACATATTAGCCTGGCTAGGGGCTTCAGGCACTATATTGCAATAAAGTTTTAGGTCATCTCTCTTGCTTAGAAATAGCTTATTTTGGTTTTTAATCTGTATTTAAAGATTTTCCTTGCTTTCAAAGTTAACTAACAAGGTCTGCTCCTCTCATTGTTGCATGGGTGAACAGCCCACACCACTTGCCACAGTAGGCATTCTAGGCCAACAGCATATCACGTTAGCCTAAGCTGCATAGTACTCCTTGGGGCTTTACTGAATAGTAAGCAAGCCTAAAACTTCATATTTCTCTGCCATCAATTCTGAAAAGTTTACTCTCCCACTCCTTAATAACTTTCAGACAAGATCTATTTGTTAAGCTTTCTACCTCTCAGTTGAAAACTTGGAAATGTCCATTCTGGAGCAGATTTTTTTTGAAATGGCTTTAACATTTATGAGTTGATGATTCAAGAGTCAATTGATTAATTGAATCATAATAGATGACTTCTCTAATCCCACCTTATCTCTCCCATTTCCTCTCCTTGAGGAATTTAGATGTAACAGGCCATCTTTAGAGTATTCTCTCGCCTTTGTGTAGTGGCCAGATGATGTTGTCTTCACTGTAGAGGGACACTGAAACAAAATATCCTCTTAAACCTCTATTGAAGCTAATAGGAGAGAGCCCTACTTTAAAAAAAGGATTGACTTTTTATCTAAATATTTAATGATAAAAATATCCCTCTCCTAGCTTCAGTGGTGAGGTAACTAAGGTCTAGAGAAGCAATGTGGCTTGCCAAGATGACACAGTAGGTTAATGGCAGAGCAAGAAGGAAAACCCAGGTCTCTGACTCACATCCTGGTTATTTGATACTTTGAACCCTATTGTCTTGAGTGACTTCTTGGAGGCCATTGAGGAAGTATTTTGCAGAGCAAGAAATAGTTCCTATTTATGCATATTCTTAAGATCATTTCCTTAGGAGTGTTTTCTTATCCTTTCTTACTCTTTAGTCTCATCTGTTTTCCACTGGTTCTAATGAGCTTAATCTTTTCCTTAAATCATGTGCTTGACTGCTGTCCTGGCCAGCTAAGGTTTCTGACAACAGATTTTTCTTTTTCTTTTTTTTTTTCTTTGTTTAACTGAAAAAGTCATTGGAGTGAAAGTTGCCATATTTTTCTTGCTTATTAAAACTGCTAAACTGGTGAGACGGCAAGTTAATCTCTCCTAGATATCTCTCCTAGATTTATTAGCAAGTTACAGTTTGTGTAATGGAAGAGAATTTCTTCAGGTTTGTAATGAAAGATTTCCTAAGCTTGATTGAGAACAGAATGTGTTTTCATCAATCCAAAGGGAAATGTGTATGTGTGTATCCTCTATTGCAGACTTGTTGTATTTAAAAAAAAAAAAAAAGGGGGGGGGGGGGGGGAAAAAAAAAACCCCACCCCCCCAAGTGGAAGTTCACTTTCTGAATCTTTGCTTTTTTTCTTATAACAGGAAAATACTTTGATTTCCTGCTGTTTAATTTTTGAAAATTGGTGTAGATCTAGTTCTTTGGCCATTAATTACAAAATGCCTTGGCTCCAAGGAGTGGAATGCATTGGTTCAGTCCCTCTGAAACAGCAAAACTAATACTCTGTTTTTACTTGACTTCTTGACAGTGTTCAAATTCTTATCTGTGATCGATATGAGCAGAATTGACTCTCTGTTCTGTGGTTCCTCAGGTTTACGGTATGAGTAAAAACAATTTTTCATGTGTCAGGTTCTACTGCTGTAACTATTAGTATCCCAGATCATTCATATTATCCAAGTAATGAGATGTTGAAAAGGTTACTTCTATGTAAAATACATCTATTTACACCCTTCTTGGCTCTGTAACAGTGAAGGTGTTACCCTGTCTCTATGAAGGTTATTCATATTTACTCTGTGATGAAAACAAGTTTAAGACATCCACGAAAGTTTTCTTGGCAAATAAGCGCTTCATATAAAGGTATGAGAAATGTGCTTTTTTGCCATCTGAGTTCTTAGTATACCTCATGTTTTGTTATCAGTGTCTCTGTAATTTTCTGGTTTTTATTTCTTTTAATGAAGTGGAAACAATCAAATGGTCCAAGAAAAGCTGTCCGAAAAAACCGCCGGATTAAGCTGGGAGGCTCAAGAACTTGCTTTTATATAAATTTGTCCTGCAGTCTGTGGCTGCACAAGGGTTAGCAATGTTTGCATAGCATAGTAGATAAAGCACTGATTTGTTTTGTGTTTCTAACAGCTGGATCAGAATTACAGGTTAAGCAAAGTGTTTAAGCCTCTCTGGGACAAAGTTTGGGGTGTAAACACAAAGGGTGAACCTAGCTCTTTTGCTTTGAAATGTGGTATGCTGGTGGCCACTTTGAGTTTTAGCTGCGTTTCTATCCATGCCTACCGCTTTGTTTTAGGAAATTTTCGAAGGGGCAGAAGGGAATCTTTTGTATACAAAATGAATGCTTTCAAGTTACTTTTATGTTGTATGGAAGAGAACCTAGACTTGTACTTTTTCAGGCACTGAAGAGAACTTGCAAAGCTCTGACGTTTGTCCAGTGGCAGAGAGTTATTTAATCTGATAAATGATTCATACAGTCACAAAAAGAAAAAAGAGCTTTTGCTATTCACAAAGCTTCAAGAAAGGAAATTTAACAGCCGCAGGGAAGATACCCAATTAAAACTATCTGCCAGCTGTTCCTTTCTTCTGATTTAAAAATAGCTGCATTTAAAATATAACAAGAAGCAATTTTGAGTCTGAGCACAGACAGTCCAACTGATTATTGGCCATTAGATTTTAGGATCTTGTATAACAGTGTGTGGGAACTGCTTAACAGCTCCTTAATGGGCCAGTATCTCGCTCTCATTTATTTCTATAGTTGTCATGTACTCTCCGTGTTTTATTATAAGTCTCTGTGCAAATGGCTTTCCCAGGTCTGAGAGAGACAAAACACTGAGACTAGGTGTATTCCCAAACAGAAGAATGAGGAATCAAGGAGTTTCTCTCTTTCAGTTTGCTATTTAGACCAAAACTCTTTATTGTTTGAGATTTTTTTGCAGTGCAAATTGGGAAACAGAGAATGCAAGTGCCAAATTTTGTGGTTTTGTAGTTCCATTTTCAGAACAGTAAAATTATTTGTTTGATCAGAAATGCAGAGGAGGGAGAAAGTACAAACAGAATTTCATAGGATGTAGAAAAATTATCTTGAACTTGAAATGTATCTATGGATTTACCATGTA
This sequence comes from Dromas ardeola, assembly GCA_013398915.1. Lineage (NCBI taxonomy): Eukaryota > Metazoa > Chordata > Aves > Charadriiformes > Dromadidae > Dromas > Dromas ardeola. The sequence goes on from VYZM01004900.1 coordinate 380,063, forward strand.
ACTCTGCATACATGTGTATGTATATATAAATAAGTATTTGCGCTTTTTTGTTAGTTCATGAGTAATTTTAAAAGTTCCAGCGATCAGCAGTATATAGAGAAGCGCCTTGGAGCTTTCTCAGCATGTTATTGCAGTAAGAGCTGTTCAATGCCAGCAGAAGATGTACAGTGCATACACCCACAAAAACCATTTGTTACCTGGCCAAGTAGTTAATTACAAATAATTACGTGAACAATCTCAGTTAATGCATAAGCTTGTTATCCATGTTAATATTTTCATCTTCTGGTCGTCCTTCAATGCTGTTTATTGCAGCCTATTTTGGGAGATGCTGAGGATCCTTTTGGGAAAGGAAGAACACAATGATTCTATGGTCAGTGTCTCAGCTGGCAGCATGTGGGCTCATCCATAAAGGAAAAAAGCCATAGAGGTTTTCTAGATCAGTGAAAATGTGGTTTGAGTTTGCAGTGCTGGTGAACTCAAGGCATGTTTCCACTGTATCCCAAACTATAGTACAATCTTGGAAAAAGAAGGACTGTGCTGCTATTGGGATGTAATTGGAATTGGTGCTGCTTGTGATGGTGTAAGAGGCGTATTATGTTGGCTCCCTAAACCTGCGATCAGGGATCAAAGGAATCCTAGCTCATATATGGATTCAAAGAAATTCCCAGCGAAGTCTATAGGAGTTTATAAATCATCACCAGATAATGTTTCCACTGAACTTACAGTGGTCTCAGTAGTCATTTCATACACCTTTGGTTTGTGTACTCGTTAACTGCTTTTGTCATATACCAATAACAAGTGTTGATCCTTCCTTCTCTACAGGAGCCACATTAAATAGCACAGAGAACAACGGAAACAACCATCTTGTTGTCTATCTCATTAATAAATTTACCCTGTTCATCTGGTTTCCATATCACGTCAAGTAGGCTTGTTTCAGTGTCTTTTGCCCACCTGTTGAGCAATGACAGTAATGTAACTATAACACCTTGCAGATACAACACCTATCTGTAGTCTCAAAAATACTCTACAGACGCTAATTTTCTCACACCTCCAATCCTACCTTATTGCAAAGAACCAAATAGAATGTACCCCTTTAAATAGATGGGACTTCTGAAGTATAAAAAAAACCTTAAAAAAATTATGTGGGGAATAAGGCAGTGAAAATGAACCTGTTTGTAAGCACGATACAATACAAAGGAGAGATACCTGAGCACGCATGACCCTGTGGAGAAGCTGGATTGAGTCCTAGATTACCCAAGTTTATTGGATTTTAGCATATCACTAGCTTGTTTCGAAGAAATACTGGTATTGTTGCAACACACTGGGTAAAGATACGCCGAGGATCTGTGCTGCTAGAGCTCTGCTTCAAACATAAGGCTGCACTTCCCCACTGTTTTTATGTCACTTATTCTAATCAGTTCCTTTTTGATATGTCTCCTACTTTCATCTTACTTTGTATCAGTTAGTGGGGGGGAAAAAGTGTGTTTTTCAGTGCAGAGAGATTAGGTATATTCTTCTTGGTCTGGCATAGCAGAAACAGGCAAGGCTTTGGCTTGCCACAATTTGCCCTCTTTCCTGTCACTTTTCCTTCCACTACAAAAATGGCATCTTTTTCCTCTCCTTCAACCCACTTCAGAACTAACAATCTGTCTCCTTATTTAATGAAATCTCTTTTAGCTGAATTACTGTACTTTCATAGGCTTAAAACTCTTATATGAACCCTTTTTAGATATTTGCTGTTCTCAGATGTCACTCTGTTAAGCTTCTGTGACTGTGCTGAATTCCAGCTATTGAACTCCTCAGGACTGGATGAGCACGAGATGTGGGCGGCTATCACAGCCTCCTGCAGGACTCTGAGGCTGACATTGAGCATCAGTCAAGAGGAAACAGAAAGGGAGTAGGACAGGGCAGCCCCAGAGATCCCTGGAAAGACTGCTCTTCTTAAGGTATGTAGTAATGACCTGGGAAAAAATAATTCAACACCAAGGTCAAAACTTGAAGACTTCTATTTGCATCTAGGCCTGTTAGGAGTAGCCTGGACCTTGGGGAGCATCATTAGGATAAAACTAAGCTTGATGAATCGGTGGCAAAATTGTTGAAGAAGTACAAGATGAAGTACCTTTACACTTGACAGCTAGGTTTAAACCTAGCTCTGTCCACTCAAGAGAGACAGCGGGCACACTGGAGAACTAGTGACAAGCATCTTCTGCTTGGTTAAACAATGTGGTTTAGTAGATTTACCCACCTCTTTGCCACCAACCAGCCCCAGCTGCTGTGGTGAGGTCTCAGCTCAGAAACAACCAATTTTGCAGAAAAACCTGCAGACACACCAAAAATTTGGTCTGGCTGCAAGCAGGAACTGTGTAATCCAGCTGAAACACTGATGCTTGAGAGGATTTCTCTGCCATGGAGGGGGCTTCCTCTTGGTCATCCCTCCTTCCTTTTGCCAGTTGTGTCAAGCTGACTATTTGTGTGTCCTCTCTGAAGAGTGGCAATCACTTAAGGAGAACTGAATAGGTTGAATGATTGCATTTTTAGCACACTTCTTATTTTCCAAACTAAAAATTAGTTATGTTTTAAAAGACAGTATTAATAACCCTAAATGATGAATAATAATATTAGCTATGACGCTAACCAGGAACACTTGTCTCTTGTTACTACTGCTAGCAAATTGCAATGCCTGTGGAAGTGTCTCCTATTACTCTCTGGAGGCAATATTACTTCTCTTCCCAGTGATCTTAGAGACCTCTGACCCTCTCTGACTTTGACCCGGGTCTGTAACAGATCCTGAGACTGCCTTTTGTGATTTCACTAATTATAATTTAGCAAATGGTATTTTAACATAATTACTTTTTTTTTTTGGTATCTGTTTAACACCATCTTGGTGGCTAACAAATATTATTACTCCATCGCCTTTTATTTTATTTTCTGAATGTTCCTAATGCTTTTCTACCCCTCTTACAGTTATCATCTTGAAATTTGTTTGTTACCCCTATAATCTGCAAATTCACATGCTACATTTGCAATTGAAATTCTTAAATAAAATATGATAGAATTAGCAATCTAATGTAGATCCTGCATTCCATCCTGATGGATCCTAGCCTGTGTCCTGGTCATATTAGTCAGTCCTATTGCTAACTATATTGCCTACCAGTCTACTCTTCACACTAATATTAAACAATCTCTTTCCCTTTTTCAAAGGGATGTAACTTCTGCCTACTCTGTATTGCCACATTCTCACTTAATTGCGTCTCCCATCTCTAGGTGATAAAAGATTAATTTATCTTGGTGCTGCTTCTTTTTTCTTTTCTGATTCTATCTTAGCTCAAGCTTCTTCATAATCAAGCAACAGTAAGTCCCATAATACCAAAAGCAAAAAATCGTTATCTGGGTTTTGACTAACCTGAACATTGGTGTTTGGGTCTGATCTGTGAATAGCTTTGTTCAAGCAAGATGTATGTAATTGTCTCATTTTTAAAAAATTGCAAATAGTAGAACAAATGAAAACAATTGTCTTATGTAACATTTGTGTCAATGCCCGAGAATTGGGATTAATCTAAATAAATTAAATGATGGTGCTGAACTATCCTGAAAAAATTGTGATTACTGCTGAAAAAATAGTGATGGTGCTGAATTATCCTGAAAAAATTCCTACTATAGAGGAAATTGAAGAGGCAAGGGGGAAAAAATTGCTCCAGTCACTGTGTGAATAGCTAGTATCTTGTCTATTGGGTTCTCAGTGCAGAAGATTTTCCTTAGATTAATATTACTGTCGGAAAGAGTGAATATTCAAGTTTCTGCGTTTTTTTCAAAATCGGATGTCACTTTGTATAATAGAACTTTTGTGACAGGCATATTTCTTAATAACATGTTTTTAGGTATCCACAATGAAACTGATACCTCTCCAAGTGCTATGTAATTTGAAGTTGTGTAATAAAAGCAATGTATTTTAGAACTAAATCCAGGAATCTAAACACTGCAAGGATATCTTTCCTCTTTTAATTCACAACCATGTCTAGTACGAACATGTTTTTATATCTCATGAGCATTTAAATGCTATGTTCCCATTTCCCCAGACACTATCGGTTTCTTTTTAAGAGCTATTTAGTGCTAGCCTGCCTTTAAGGATAGTAAGATAATATGATAGTAAATTGTTCTCTCTGGTTATCCAAGGCCTCTAAGCTTTCTTAAAAGAACTAGGTTTCCCAGTGTGGGTAAGGGGGTGTTGTAGCCATTCGGGGGCATAAAGTGAGGTGTTGGAAAGCTGGAGCGGGTTGCCTGGGTCAGGCCACGTGTCGGTGGGAGTGGAAGTCTTTCCCTCCTGGATAGGCTTTTTTAATGCACCTAATCCCCCATGTGGAAGTTGCAAATGCAAATCCAGCTCTAGACTTAAAAGATGTTAAATTGAGAATTAATATCAGGGAAGAAAGGCTGTAAGGGGATTTTTTTCGTTCATGTGAAATAAATCCTCCCTGCAGTGGCTGATCCAGCTTGATACCCTTAGCAGAAGGGCTGCTGAACAAGCACGCTCGCTGCTGAGACGTTTCTAAAGCTGTTTAATTTTATGACCGGGCTCAAGGCATTAGAGGCCAGGAGACAACTGTCAGCTGCCGCTTGTCTGAGCGTGAGCATCGTCAAGAATTACGTGCCACCACAGCCTGTCTGAACTCTATAAAGATATGTCAGCTTACAGGTGAAAGTAAATTTAGCCTGCCGTGAATGTGTGTGTGTGATGGTGTTGGGTTTGGGGATTATTATTTAATTTTTTTAATGCTTTAGGACTGGGAAGGGAAGAAGGGCTGCTTCTTGATGGCATCAGGGCATTGACAAGCCACCACCAGCAGGAACAGTAGTTAGCACCTTCGCAGTGCTTTTCAGCAGGGAAGTGCTTTACACACATCAGTTAGTTATTCACCTCTCTTGATTCAGCAACCATTAATTTTCCTCCCCTTCAGAAAGGAGGAACAATTGCCTGATGTGATTGACAGTTTATTCAGAGCTAGAATTATCCTCACAAAGAGCGAGCTGTGGGTTGGGGTTACTTAACTAAACCTCTCCAATCGCCGTGGGCTGAGTGGGCTGGCAGTGCCAGGGCGTTTTCTGGCAACTGCAACTAGACGTGACGCTGCTGCGGCAAAGGCACAGGCAGAAGTTTATTTGGCAGTGGTTGCTGAAGAGAGATTTTAAAGCTTTATCTTGACTTGCAGAATTCAAACAAAAATTGTCACTTCCCTTCCCCCCCCCCAATTAGCCAATGTGATTATATTTCAAGTAGGTAATACAGGCCGGCCACATGTCTTTATATAGTGAATTCAACTCTGGGGATGACCTTATTTTGGATGTGGCATTCCTGAAGATAATTGTGAGCTTTAATGGGATTTAACTGCTGTCTGGAGACCAAGTTGTCCTTACACCAATCTGTACGAGCAGTGAAAGGGGAGACTGCATGAGAGTCTCACACTCTTTGCTAGTAAAAGTCTTGGAAAATTCAGGAGAGTGTGAACATTTCCATAGGGTTGCACTCTTCTGGTTTTTGTTGTTTAAACCGTCCAATACAGCTGAGTGCAGAATACTAGTCCTGCTAACAAATGTGG
>VYZM01004900.1:393086-471096 GCA_013398915.1 Dromas ardeola
CAGGGAGGAGAACAACAGCTTCTATCTCTGCCTACTCTAACTTTTTATCTGTGAAATATAAAATACCAAGTGACAGGAAAACATCAGAAAATATGAATTACAAAGTAACTCAAGAAGAACAAAGCATTTATATACTTTTGAAATAGCCCCAAGCATGAAGTCTGTTTTTATAAATAAATCAGTGATATTTTTCTTAAATCTAAATTTTAAAACACAGGATGGTGGGGAATCCTGCCAAAATTTTCCATTTACGTTGCCTGAAGTTAGGTATTTAAGAGCCATATCTAGTGGGTTACTTTCTGGAGGTTTTGATCTGTGCAACTCTCATCAGATTAGTCAAATGTACAACTTCAGCTTTTGGTGCCATCCAGTACTTATTTTACTCAGAACTTGATTTGAAGAACACACCAAAATGTAGCTTGGAGATGCCAGTGACTGAGTAGGAAAAAATAGTTTAAGGATCTGCTAGACAATATTTAGAAATGACTGGCTGTTTCTCATACATCTGTTTTAATTATTATGAGGGGACCTCCAGAAACAATGGTTCCATGTATGTTTCCCCCTGACGCTTAAGAATATTTAAGTGTCTTTCTAAATAGACCCATGATTAAACAAACAATGAGATGCCAAATAAAGCAAGTATTACCATGTAGACTCTGCTCAGTCATAGATTTACATAGAAAGGTACCCAAATTCTTAATTTTGCTTCCCTTTTCATTACCCTGTACAGATTTATGGAAAATTTCCTGTATTAATCAGATCTCAGTAAAATAAAATACTTCATCGAAAGATATTCTTTTCTTCATTTCTTTAGTGAGTTATGTTGTTTTCACTTGAACAACCCAAACCTCTGTTAAGGCTTAGAGATGCAAAGTACCTGAGAATAATTTAATTATTGGAGCAGTAAGGGCTGTGTTTTAAATTAGTTCTGGATAATGCTGCATTCGCTAACTATTCCAATCAACTTTCAGCTCCTCAGGGAAAGGATTTACACCAAGTACAGTGGAGAGCCCAAAAGCGTTGCAGCAATTTGTAACGCTCCCACCTGAAGTGGATACAGAGACAAAGCCTAAAAACTGAAGGGAACTCAGATTCTGCACTGCTCTGCATAATTAATTTTACATTCATATATGCCTGATCTCATGAGTGCAATGTGCAGTCTTCCAAACCTCGGTCCTGCCTCCTGTATTGCTTGCGTGTCTTCTGCATGTGTCCATGTGATGGTGGGCAGGGGGGTTGGATTTGTTTGTATGGTCCTTGTAGAACCCGGCCCAGAAAGGCACAAGGTTAGAGAAAAGGCTTCTGCTTTCTGTTTCAAAATGTGTGATATCTATTCTTTTATTATTTGTTTACATTTGGTGTTATGTGTTGCTGAGTTCTATGGTCTCGAACTAGGGCTTGTTTGTGCTTGCTCCTGTGTAGGTACAGAGCAGTTTAATGAGCGCAGCTGTCTTCTGCAAAAGCTCTGTTTCCATTTAAATAACACTTCTGCTGAGTTTAGTTCCAGGTTGCTCTTTACCACTTCAGCTCAACAGCTGGGGGGTACTCCAAAACTGCAAGATACAATACACAGAGGTGATGCAGTGATTCAACTAACTTGCTTTTACGTAAGTTAATACAACTTTGCGAGACTGGTCTCCCATTTAAAACAACATCAAACAAACAAAAACCCCCAAAATGGAAATGCTATTTTGACACATCCCTTTGGGATTTTGATATCCAGGGCAGTAGAGTCATTGAATGCTACTTCGAGGTGGGAGGGAAACAAATTTATCTGGAATGTATCCAAGCGTAAAGAAGCTCTCTTGTTTGCATTGATGTTTTGTTTGATAAATGATCTGCCTTATCCCCCCATTCTTCTATTAGTAGAAAATCATTATTTCGTACAAATGTGTTCTCCTGCTGACATTATGGCTTAAGTAATCTGGAGTTCGTTTCAAATGGCTTTGGCATTTATTGCCTTTTTTACAGAAGTGAAAGAACTCCATTAAAACCAGTTGCTTTTTTCTGAGATGCACTTGAAGTCTCAGCCTCTGAAAAGAGATTGTGACTTAAACTACTCCTGAAGCATTTAGTCTAGATTTTTTTTCCCTCTTACTACTTTAGGAATCCTTCATATTTAAAATGGGGTAACTGTTGGGCCTGCTTCACCAGAACTCAACCTCATCCAGTGTCCTGCCTGGCAATGGCTGTATCACATGCTTCATGAAGCTTTTGTAGAGTTAGCTTTCCTTAGCATGTAGCTAAATCATGTCCTGAAGAGGGGCAAATCTCTGAAGAGGGATAAACTCTTTTATCTTAAACTGGACTTTTTACTGAGTAAATGTATTTGGTTTTTAGACTGAAGGAAATAGTATAATTTTACTAGAAGTATTGGTCTCAGTGTGACATTTAGTAAGGGACTCTCTTAATATTAATCAAATCTACTGGACAGAGTTCATTTCCTGCACTATTGCAATGATACAAGCCTTGGATACTAGTGGTGTTTTCTTCTTGTTGCATCATAGTTTAGTTCATGTTCATTGACTTTCCTCTAAACCAATTACAAGTTAATCATATGTATTAAAGAATTTCCCGAGTCTGCACTGTAATGTGAGCCTGCTCTGCTGGGTTCATTATTCATTTCTGAGTCTCAGCATGAAATAATTTTGTAATATTCCTATTTGTAAGAAGGATGTGAAATTTGTTTTTTATTTCCTGTATAGACTTTTTTATATTTACTCATTTATAGTTTTGTTTGGCAAAGTGGGGAGTTCTTTCCGTGTAACAGTAAGAAATGCATTTGTTCAAGAAATTAACGCTGTTGGTTCTTATCTGTAGATATAATGTGAAGAAGCAGCATGCTTTACTAGTTATATGTAAAATAATTTTAGCATCATAGACCCCAAAGCAGAGATTTTCTCGCCCTATATAAGACAAGTACAAGGCTAAATTCCAGCCATTCCTGCTTTTAGGAAAAACTGTGGTACCTTAGCACAGCCTTCAATAATAACTATGCAAAAAAGCAGTACAAATGCTTGAATAGGTAAGACCTAATTTTAACATACACCCATGGAGACAAGCTTTCTCAGCCTTGCCAGCTGTACTTACGCTTAGGTTGTCTGAGCACAAGGGAACTGGGTCTGCAGTAAAACTAATAAAAATTAATTCTACTTGATCACACGTGTTGATTCCAGAGCAACCAAAGCCTTGAAAGCTGGTCTTTATTAACACAAGAGGTTTCTGTTGGTTTACAGATGAATCCCCGAGTGAGGATATAACGGCTCTCATGGATTCTTCCCCAGTTATGGGTTGTCTCTGAAAGACTGTGGAGAGGCTTGAGTGGTAGTTTACCTTTTGAAGAGGGAGAGAAAAAACTATTTGCCTGGGGAGGGGAAATAAGGGAGGTGGAGCTGTGTTTTCTGACTGTTAACACATAGTGCTGCTATAAATTACAGGTCAGATTAAAAACAAAACCCAAGCACCAACCAAACAAACAAAAAGGCAAATAAAAAAACTTGGTCCTGTCATACCTGGAGAAATGGCTTAAACCACTCTTGTTGCTTTTCTTTGCTGCATTTTAGGCTTTGTGTTGGTATGTAAGCCCTTAGCGTGCTTATGGGTAGAGTTTTAGACCTGGGGCTCTGCCACCCGGGAATGCTGATCCAGCAGTCCAGGCCAGTGTCCTAGTGCTCCTTCCTACACTCTGGAGTGGTAAATAGCAGCCAGGTCCTGAGTGGGACATTACTTGCATGTGTGAAGTCAAATTTGGAAGGCAAGTGATGAAAAGAAACTACTCCACCAGCCATCCCCCCATCCTGCTCCTCTTTCTAAATAACCCATGTCCCTCGCAGGGCTTCTGCTGTTTCACAGTTCTGCTAACTGTTTTTACTCTTTTTTGCCATCTCCACCATTGCATTTACTGGCAGCTGTTTCACCCCAGTCTGGCAGCTCAAAATAGAGCCCAAACATGCAAAGGATATTAACTTTAAAAACTTACTTCCTATCAGCAGAGCCATAAGGTCTTAGGTGAGCAGATTGCTGTTTTTTTCTCAGTACTCTGTCATGTGATGAAGGAAAATGGGAGCGTACCCTCCACTCTCTTAAAGTATCCAGATGCCCAGCATGCGGGCTCCATCTCTTATAGAGTAATGTAATGACTGTCACAAGTAATACAAGGTAAGGATGTTCTATGTCCTTTTAGTTTAAAAAAAAAAAAAAAGTTATTAGAACATTATTAGAAATCACTTGAGGCTTGGGTAAAACCGACAAGGAATAGTAATCGTGGAGGCAAAAAAAAAAATCCCACCTTAATGTAGAAATAAGGTTGGCAGGTGGGCCCTAGAGTAGCAGTGTCCATACCAACTGGCTACATAGGTTTTGGGAGCGAATGGGATAGACACAAAGCACTTAAAATTTTTCTAAGCATGTGTGGTAAGCATGCTGTCTGCATTTCAGTGGTTCTGCAGAAACTCATCTTAAATGAATAATAAAAATAGTAAATAAAAAAGTAAAAAATAAAGAGCAACAAAAAAAAGCGGGAACATACCAGTCAGACCGAAAGAAGAAAACAGCATGACAGATTGGCTTAAGTTTAATGAGTTATTGAGAAACTCCTGTGGTAGTTATCACAGAGCTTCAAAATTGCTGAAATATAAATCCTGTACTGTTATTAATATTTCTGTCATTCTCACAAGGAACATGCCTTAATTTTTCAGTGGTCCACCAGTGAAATAGTAAAATGTATTAAACCCTCACTTTCGTCAAATCCTGCCAAAGAAAATCCAAAACACTTTGGAGAAATTGGCCTCTTAAATTTATAGCAGAAACCAATCACAGGAAATTGGCCTCTCTAGTGCCATACACATTAAATGTGTTATGAATCAAAGTCACTAGTAGTTTCTTTTTGAAACGTGAAAAATGCTGCTATAATATAGTGCTTAGGAAGGAAAAAAAAAAAAGTTGTAAAGCTTCCTCCCAATGGGGAAGTGAATGCTTTGCTGAGACAGGTTTTACAAATTCTCACCAGGGCAGTAAGAGGTTGGAATGTACTCCTGGGAGTCCCTCATAAAATGCCATCAATTTTTAAAATAAATACTGGGAGTGTGTCTTTCCCTGAGCTGAGTGGACTTCACTTCCCTAGCTGGAGACTGCTGGAGCATCCTCAGCAGAGGTTACATCCCTGAACGTCAGTCTTTGCAGAGCAGCTGTTTGCCTTCAGTGACTCGCGCTCAGACACCCACCATGTGTTGCAGTGAAAAATAGCCCAGGCAATGAATCCTCAAGGTTCGTGCCTATTGAGAATATCGCAGACGAAGCATGACGGTCTGCGCCACTGCTGGCGTTACGGTGCTAATCCTAAAGGCTCTACCTGATGAAAAAAAAAACCCAAACCAATCAAAAGAAAACAGTCCCAGACTTTTCTTTCTCCCCAAAAGCACACATTTATGCATTATCCTTCACATGCCTGGCACTTGGCCACCATCTTTGGGTGGGTACTTTTGTATGTTTTTCTGTGTTTGGATTTTTTTGACTGCATAAAGGTAGAGGGAGAGAAGAAGGTTGTAGCAACAGGGAGGCAGAGATCAGGGGAGGTTCAATAGCTTTCTCATTTCTGCTTCTATTATGAATTAAGGTAGGGTATTTTTGAGACAGCCCATTGGCACTCAGGATATCTGGTTGTCTTTCTGCTGCTGGTAGTAGGCAAAGAAAGTTAATAGAAAATACTTGGTTTCTGCTCTGAAAATATCTGGCTGTTACTGCAGTCTCTCACTGATGCAGACCCCACAGTTCTGAAAATTTCTTTCCCTCTTTAGTGATGAGAACCTTTTTCCAACTCCTGTTTCTCTGCAGTACTGTATGCCTGCATCATTTGTCCCCAAACCAGAAATCCACAAGCTACGTAGCTTACCAACTCACTGGTGACCCATGAAGGGCCTCCTGTGTGCTGGCAAGGAAGGGGCTGGTTCTCCCCTTCAGGCCACTGTGTGCTGTGGGTGGAGGAAACAAGCTTGTGGGGGCTGACCATAAGAGCCAAACATTCGTGTGTCCCAAAGCACCTGAGAAAATGTAAGGAAGGCTTTCTCATTGCTCTTGAAAAGCTCCCGAGCCTCTTGAAAAGGCTCCTCTTCCCCTCAGACAGAAAAATCAAGTCCAGATGACATAAACCGGCATTGTTTTAGCTCAAATTCTTTTTTCTTTACAGCCTTCCACCCCTTTCTTTCTTTAATACATCATGTTTGCAACACCAGGAGTTACTGCTGATTAGTATTTCTGTAACAAGGGACAGGATGAAATCCTCAGGATCAAATATTTCCATTAAGTAGCCTAGCGGAGATGCAGAGCTGTTGCTTCTGTTTATTAGGATTTGCATTCGTTTTGCAGCAGCTCCTGGGATAAACTGGGAAGGCCCAGCAGAGCTAGGTGCATAACAAAAGGACAGTTTGAATAGGATTCAAGTCCCCTAACAAGGGGTATGTTCAAGGGAGGTATCTAAAGCTGAGCTAATCCTCTTAGGCCCCATTTACAGACAAAAGAACGTAAGAGACACTTCAAGGCTTTAAAGGAGCAATTAATTTTCCGTATAGTGATGGATACTTTAGGGGGAGATGAGCTGCTGTCATCTTTTTTTCCCCCACTGACTTTAAAGGGAACTTAGAGCGACTACCTCAGATGTAAATGTTTATACTACAGTGTGTTCACGTTGTGATATAAATACATGCAAAAGAATATATTTTTTTTTATCTTGGTAACTACTTTACAACTTCTACTGCATTGTTTGGGATTCATAGCGCTTTAAGTGAGAGTATAATGTGGTCTTCTATCTAAGACTCATAGTTTTAAGAATGCTCCATCCTTACTGCATGTACCAAACCCGGTCTGAACCTGTGACTTGAGCCTCTGCTCATTCAGTGGTCTAACAACAGTGAGAACAAATAAACTTCCAAAAATCTTGACTGTGGCAAACGGTTATGTTGAACTAGTTCTATATGAAATATCTTCAACGTTTATTTTCTTTTTTGAAATGAACAAAACCATAAGTATTTTTTTGAATAATATTTAGCATAGGAGACTACAGAATTAGATGGCTTTCTCGTGTTTTAAGTTCAAGCTACACCTAAGGAATTCTCTCTTAGATTTTTTTTTTTTTAGCTATCTGTTTTGAATCAAATGATAACATTTTATTTTAAAAGTAATACAATAAAAGGAGAAAGTGTGGCTGTCAGAGTTCAGGCTGCTATGCAGAGCTTGATTGAAGTACCATGTTTTCTTCAGTCCAACGTCCACACAGCTGCGTATGTTCCTGCGATGAAAAGGGGGACTATCAGCACTCAGCTGGATTGTGTAGGGTGCTTCTCCACCCCAGAACCTTGCAGATCACAAGATGGAGAACAAAAAAGAGAGGTTTTCTCATGGCTTTGTTTTTCTCTGCACTTTGGAGTGGGTCTTCAGTGACTGTAATGACAGAATGAGTTACCTAGACGCTGTTTGTCTTCTGTTTTTCAGTGAATGCTGCTTATGTAGCAGGCTTTATTTAACTAAAAAGTGTGTATGTTTATTTGATATCATGTTTTAAAGCAATTGTCTCTTTCAATGCATTCTTTAAAGTGGGTGTCCAGAATGAAGTGTCATTTTGCTTTGACAGTCACTAAGACACACATTTCAGATCCTCCAGGATGGGACTCTGTGAAACACCACTGCGATTCTTCCAAGTTGAAGCTTTCCTGAGCAAACAGTTTTAAGATCTCTAATGGTTGCTGCAGAGGTAGAGGAATATCCTGTTTCCGAGTGGCTAAACACACTGTCTGGCAACATGTTCTGTTCCATTAGTTGAAGAATGGCGTAGCTCACAACCTGGAGCAATGGCAAGGTAAAAAGTCATTTATAGTCTCTCTGAATACCTGAAGGCATTCTTCTCATTTGATGAGTACTTCACTAAAATTTGAGCACATAGAAGCAGCAGGTGCTAAAACACAGACCTGCAGCTATTGCGTACATACGAAGAGATGATTTTCTGGGTGTAAGCAGAGAGTGAGAATTAAATGCATGCCCAGCTGCGTGTGTTAGAGACAAAGATGTACATCAAAGGTCAGCTTTGTTAGGTAGAAGTTGGTGTACCTGTTGCTTCCAGTAGAAGTTTATTTCACTTGCTTGTAGATTATGCTGGGTGACGATTTTTTCTGGGGTGCTATATACACGTGTTTAGCCCAGTGTCTTAGTGAAGTGAGCAGATGATGATATTTGTAGGTAGATGAATGTTGTTGCATTAATCATCCTTAAGCTATGTTGGTTAGCACAGAAGAGGTGCTGCAATCATCTGGTAATCAGTGGATTCAGTTATGCGTAGGTAGGGCCTTGCAGCCGTGTGTGTATGGGGTATGTGCACAATGGTTTCAGGAGAGCCTCTTCAGTGTAGCTACCTTGGCACTTAAGCAGTGGATTTATTCACGTTACTATAGCGTAGCATTAAAATCAGGCACTGTAAATGGTAATTATGCCTCCCATTCGTCTCTTCTTTATGCTCTATTTTCCACTTCATCAATACACTCCAGTAATGATATCTCAAGTAATCCTTTCTTCAGCATCTCTGCCTGTTCAGCATGTCTAGGTTCAATGTCCTGCATGCAAAAATTTGGTGGGAGAATTGACTGCATTATCATTTGAAGTGTTTCATCTGCATTATTAAATGACAAGGTGCCTGCAATTCACTGTAATGAAACTTTAGTTAAGTACTGTTCTTATAAGCAAGCTACTGTCTTGGAGGACTATTGTAAACTGTATCTGTTTATTCCTGCAAAAATCTGCTTGACCTTTACTTGGAGACGTCCCTCACCATGTGACCTGATGTGGGGAAGGGGAGTCCTTTGAGATGTCACACTCCTGAGAGCGTGCATCTGTGATAATCAAATAATTTACACCCTTTTCCCAGCAACAAATCAGTTAATGTTGAATGTTCCAGACCTATCCAGAGATTTTGGGTGAATTCCTAGACGTATTGACATCAAAGGCTAAGCTTCTTCCACTAGCTTCTGTAGGACCAGATTTTTATCCTTGGATGTTCTTGACAGAACACTTTTTTTAGGTATGTGACAACAGTGACATTTAAACACCCGATCTTAAGATTTCCCTGTGAGTTCTCTAGCCCAACCAACTCCTTTCCCCAGCCAAAAAAGCCTGTCATACAAGTTAATAAAGCATTTAAAGAATAAAAAACCAGAGCAACTAACTTGTTGCGAAGTAAGTTTCAGAGAGAATATGAATCCTAGTTCATAATCTGGGGTGCTGCTATTATTTCTGATTTTTAAATGGAAGACAATTATCTTCTGTGGTTCTTGACAGCACTGAGAAATCCTGAAGTGTCTGAATGAATGAATGGTGAAGAGGGTAGTGCAGTATTACACTGTATCCATTATTCAGCTGTAACTCAAAAGCAACTTGATTTTTTTTATTTTCCTACTTTTCTCAAGGAGGGGAGAATATGAAATTATTGTTTATACCTTGGAAGCCACTAGTGGGTGGGTGATCTTGCCTAGTCAGAAAACTGTATAGAGCTTCTGAGGTTCAGCTGTGGCATTTACGGCAGGCAAAATTTCTTGCTTCTCCTAAAGTGTAGATAGAGAGGAAGTGGCAAGATGCTCTATTAGCTGGGGTTTGGGGTGGTGTTGATGGCCACTGTTAAGGTATGTTGTATTTCCAATGCACCATGATACTCACATTTTTCCCCTGACAATATAAAGGCTTTTGTTTTTCCTCATGATAACTATTCTTAATTTAAAATTATTAACAAAATCAATGACTCCACCATGTTCCACTATTTTTTTTTCTCCTGAAATTCTTATGAAAGAATATGCAGTTAACTAAAAGGCATACCAAGATGCAATTTTAAAGCAGTATTAAAATTATCTTAAGCTGACATCAAACTCAAGATAACAGGAAGGGTTGATCAGAAAACTTCAAATTATAAAGTAACCTTTAAGTGTTCAGCTCAGTGAGAAGTCTTACGCCAGTTTAAGGCACAGTCTTTCAGCAGAATTGTTTCTTTTATTGGACTCTCTCTAAAAGAAGTTCACCTGTACTAATCAGGGAAGGTAATTCGGGATTTTTTTGTGACACATTGCTATTTAAATATACATTATCTGATGATTTCTCTTACCCAACAAGAAGAGTGTTGCTGCTGTCTAACATGAACTTGGTTGCATTGTGATCTGCTGAAGCTAAAAGGTTGGCTGCATCACTGGTTCAGATCAGCGCAGCTGTATTCGGCCCAATCTCCACAAGCTGAAGGTACGACTGAAGCATTTACTTGCCAAGTGACACTTCTTTCATCAAAATACATACAAATAAGTTCCTCTTAAATACTTTTCATTTATGAATACACATAATAAAATAAACATTACATGTTCTTCTGTATGCTATCTTAACCAACAGCAAAAGTGAGTGACTAGAATGGCCCCGAACTGTAAATCCAAACAACAATAATGACCAAGGTGAAGACATTGGCATTACTGTAGGCATTACTTGTTACCTAATCATCTCCCGAGGAGCTCTAGTCAGGGGATGCCTTGGCCTAGAGTCCTCCTGATGCCAGAGGTAAATAGCTTATCCTGCAGGAGCTGCTGTGACAGTAGCAGGCACAATTTATGCCAGTCTGACAGCTTGATTTATACATCAATTAAGCGTGCGGTTACTGATTTACTAACAAGGCTTGATTTCCTCCCCCTCGCCCTCAGCACACTCCCTCCATAAGCTTTGTAGATCCTATCAGAAATCGTTATTTGCTGTCACAGCGGAGAGTCAGCAGGGACAGAGATAAAATCAGGAAAGTTGGATCATGCTACTCTGGGATTTTTGACATTCTTATGATGGCATTTCAACGTGAAATTTAGTGATGAAGGAGATGCTGAATACCTGTGTATTGCCACTAGTGGTGCTTGCTATCAAGTTGGTGAGAGGTGGGTGTCTCATCTTCCAACTTTTTGCTGTTAGCAGAGACGGTTAATTTCAGTGGTTTTAAATAGCTCAAATAGACTTCCTCAGGGCGTTGTATTGACTGTATTTTGAAAGGTTGATTGGCACCCTACTGAGAATAAAAGCCAGCATAAATGATGCCAGTCTGCGATGTAGCCAGCTGAAATACACTTTCGGAGGCTTGTCCATAAACTATCCTTCTGTTGCTCAAGCACAGAAGTCACCAAAGGAGAGCCTACTTCTCTTCCTAGTGATACAGGAGTGCTGAGCAACCAGTCATGGGAGGAAAAGGAGAAAAGCAGTTTGAGGAGATGAGCTGCGTGCTGGTTCAAATTGGTGTGCGTGCACTGGAGCAGTTGGGGCTGCGCTGATATCCAGTGAACATAAAAGGGCAAGTGCACCAAAACCCATCAAAACTTACCACAAAACTCGTTTTCTGGTCTGTTCAAACCCACTGGCGCGTCTCCCTGAGAGCACCGAGGAGTCTCCTTCTGGATTAAAGTGTAGTCATCTTGCAGAGTGGCCTGAGAAAACAGATATGCTGTTGGAGAGCTTTTGTTTCCTGGGCTGCTTTTAACCAAATGTTTCATTTGGTTCTCCAGAGCACTGGAAAAACGCAACCGTTCGTATCTATTTCAATGTTCTGTCTGGATACTCTTGTCACTTAGTGTTCGAGAAAATAGCTCATCGCGCTTATGTCCCTTTCCACATCATATTACTTAACGCCTGGCTAACACCACTCTGAACCCTCTTCCTCACGTCTTCCTCTGATTGGAAAAACTCCCACAGTGGAAGAAGAGTAATTTTTTTTTAATTTTTCATTTTTTGAGTTAGAAATCTTTGTGACTGTATTTATGCTTGCTTAGCTGTTCTCCCACTTTGTGCAAATGTTGCTGCCTGCAGGTGCATAGGCCACTGCCTCCCTGTCTGTGCCCAGTGATTAGTGCAGTCCCGAAATAGATTTCTTCATGCTGGTGGAGCTGCGTGCACACAGAAATGCTAGTTTGAAAAATTGGGAGTTAACAGCACGCATGGGAAGAGACGGCGGCACGCTTGACTCTGGTTTTGTGATCATGTGCAGATGCTGTTCTAAATAATGGTGATAATGAGAGCAGGGGAAAAATAATGGTAATGACTGGAAATACAAGGCCAGTCCTTTGTGTGCTCCCCAGAGTAACACTCTTTGCAAACACTCTCAGAGTGTCAGTCTCACTTCCGTGCTATCCTCTCCGAGAGGCAGCCTCATGCCCCTTTGCCACAAGTAAAAACACCAGTGGTTTGTCATTGACTTTTCATCTAGCAAGCATGCCAGCAATGTTTGCCTATTTTCTTTGACAAATATTCCCCAGAGTGGAATCTGCTATTGTCTGTGTTGGTGCAGGGGCTTGGTAGCTAATGGCTGGGTCACAGTCTCAAGTGAGATTTAGGTTCTCAGCTCTCACTGAGCATCAGAGAGAGCTGAGGACCCAGCTGCTTCTTTTGTCCTTGCAAATATTCCCTCTCACTAAATCATCTCCTCTTTATCCTTTCCAGTAGATTATAAATGTTACTGGGTTTTGCTGTAAGTGACAGCAATTGAGCAGGGCAGGGGAGAGGACAGAATCCAAAGTTAATCATCACATGTGGTCCCCAAGCAGAAAAAGGGCGAAGCCAGATTTTCTGTAGACTTGCTCCCTGTCAGTGAAGTTTTTGCTGTTGAAGGGGCGCACAACTTAAAGTGGAAACTTTCCCTGCAGCTCTCCCACTCCTTGTGCTCGCTCCGGCTCTACCTGTACCAGTAGGAGAAATAGGATGTTTCTGAGCACTTGACCCCAACTGTCCTTTGAGGGATTCCCTTGTGTGTTTTTGACTGTGGCCGACAAAAGCTCTCTCAGACAACCTCTGGACCTTGTTCAGGAGTCAACGCAGGACAGGGATCGTTACCACTGGGCAGTTTTCTTGTGGGCACCCCTTTATAAGGATAAGGGAGCTGAATAGTGCGAGTGGAGGCTGTCCTGTGTTCCACTGGCCCCTGGTTCAGGGAAGAGACCCAGGCACATCTTGTCAGTGGTGCCATAGGGAGGGTAGGCTGGTGTCTTGCTCTGGGGAGCCCGTTCATGGTGTCTCTTCACCAAAGCCTTGCTAGCTCCACCAACGGTGGAGGAAGGGGTCTGGCTGGGTTAGATGAACCTCAGCCACTTGGGTCCGCATTATCCAGTAGTACAGGCTTGACAGCTGCTCATGGTGGTGCCTCAAGTTCCATCAAAAGCTGAGGCTAAAAAAATCATCCAGGTATTTTTCCTTCCCTATAGAAGCACTAATGCTACTAATATTGCTACCCAGTGACAGCTTTGTCCATCAGATTTTTAAGTTATTGGGAAGGACAAGGAGAAGGAAACACATCCAGAGTGTGTCAAGGTAAACTTAATTTCCTGAGTCCACTGATAAAACCAGCAAAGTCGATACTGCTAATTTATCTTTTAAAAACTCCAGTAACAATTGCTGGAGAAAATGTGCTGACAACTCATGGTTTTTGTCTATAATTAATTAGCACCTAAGAACATTGTATTATTTCTGACAGTCCGCTGAAGTTCTTGAACTGATATTTCTTGCAAATAGCTTCTAAACAGAAGGAATGTATTTACAGTCAGAGTTGATGGATTTGAAATTGTGATTAAAGTAGATTATTTAATCAGCCAGAAGAAATCTTTTACGTAAATCATTCATTTTTGTTTTCTGTTTCATTTGTACTTGGTAGCTATTTTCCCGAAGAAGCGTGCATTGTTAGGGCACATGTGACCATTGAAAACGTGTTGATTTACATCTCGATAAAGCTGTTGAACTAAAAGCTAGGGTTACTTTGCTAAACTGGGAAATGCACATTATATACTTGTCTACATCATTTCATTACAAATGAATGCACACTAAGTATTCTTAATTTTTAGTAATTTTTTAATTGGTGAGATAGACTGAATGTTTTCAATCTCTGTCTCATGTCAGACAGTCTATGAGTGGGAAGTAATGAAAGTGCAATTGAGATTCATGTCAGCATTTTGAATTGTTTTTATTTGATAAACTTAGTAACGTGCATACTGCCACAGACAGAAAGTCCATTTAGCTTAGGCTCTTTTTAGTACCACCTAATAGCTTATGCCTAAGAAAGAACATAATAATGAGGTAAGCGTATAGTAATACTTCCCCAGTGCACTATAGTGGTCTCTAGAGATTTGTAGCTTATGGACTATATAAGCCAAATAAGCTTTTCTATGTTTAATAGCCCTGATAGATGTATTTTTTCCCTTCCATTTACTTGTCTGAATGCGTTGTGAACTTGGTAAGATTTTTAGCATCTCTTCCCACAGCAAGTAGTTCCACTGCTGAACTGTGCATTACATGAAAAAAGCCTCCTTTTGCTGTTTTTATCCTGCCACATGCTGGTCTTATTGATTTCATTTTATTTCTATTAGAAGAAACAGTGAACAGTCATTTCCTATTCACTTTCTGCAAGCTAATGAGGATTTTATGGATGCCTGTCATCTCTCCCTCACGCATCTCTCTAGATCCTGATGAGTCGTGGTCCGTTTAATTGTTCTTTATGTGGAATCTGCTCTGTGACTTCGATTGTCCTTTTGTATTTTTCTGTACATTTTTTGATGTTGCTCCATTTGTTATCATGTAGAGGGAACCAGTTTGGCCACTGTTAAAGATGCGTTTATACCAGAAGCATTTTCTCTAATTCTCTACTTTTCTTTAAAGATAGCTAGGAATTATTACAGTGTTTTGCAGACAGGGGGGAAAAATAAGTTTGCCAAACCATATTTTGTGTTCAAAGCTAACTGATCCATTCAATAAGTGTATAACTATAGTTAGTGAATTGAACTAGCAGTTTCTGGTCATGCACTGCTTACATTTTTAGAACTAAAAGTTTTAGAAAAGAAACTTCTGCTGTGTTATTTTTATATGGGTCTTTTTATTTCTCCAAATCCTGGTTGATTTCATTTAAAGCAGAATAAGTTAGCTTGACACCAGTAAACATGCGTACGATTTTATTATGGGGATTTGTGTCAGGATGAACTTTTTTCACCTAATCTTTCTGGGAAACAAATGATGCCAAGTACCCTTGGAGACAAAATGCCAGAGTAGTAGGAATCATACTATAAAATAAAATGACAGTTTTCTTACTCCTAATTTCTTACAGGCCTGTTTGCACACATTTTTCCTATAAAGGTTAATAGTACAAGAATTTATTCTAGCTCAACCCTGATGGGTCTCTATAGTCTTACTTAACAGAACAGTGTGAACATATCTTTATTAATTTTGCTCCTTTTAATTTATTTTTCATACCATTAAAATTTGATGCACGTGTCAGTATTCATAGAACGTTGCATGTAATTATGTTTAACTTTTAACTATTAGAAAAATCATCGCTGCCTGGACACAATTTAAATATATTACAACAGTAAACACATGAAATCTTTTTTGCTTTAAGATTCGGTCTTACTAAAAAGAAAAAGAAATAGTGGCATAATCTGATGTTCCCCGTGGCAATGAAGTTTGATTCAATTGTATTGCCATAATATATTTTGCCAAAGGTTCACGATAGGTTCAGCTGTCTTGTTTTCTTAACTTTTTTGGCAATCAGTGAAATCTTAGCAGTGCTATTAGTTTTGATACGACTTCAGATTGACTGAGCTATAGTCATTGCATGCCAAGAGGTCCAGTACGCAAGGTAAGATTTTCACAGAGAGAAAATATTTTTATTAGATGAACAGAAATAGTTGGGAGAAACAGGAAAGCTTTCAGGTCTACAAGCCTTCTCTTCTCCTTTATCAACGTAAGAACCCATTGCTCCAAAAATCTCATCTAGAAAGACATATTACAAACTGTGTTACCAATAGGCATGTATAAAATTAAAAACAATCAATCAAATTGATATTTTATGTTTTATTAAAGAAAATTTCAGTGATGCATTTGCTTTCCAAGGCAAAGCCTTTGTAACATCTGACCATGAATTTTTATCCCTGGGGCAAACCTGCGCTGTGCTGTATTTAACTAACACTTCCTCTGTTTCTCTGCTTGCCTTTCGTCCTATTTAGGCTGTGTTGTGCGTGTTAGCCTCAGCTGGGGATTCGAGCTTTGATTGTAACTGTGGAGTGAGCTGGGATCTACATTTCATCAGCTCTAGGTCACCCTGTGTAATGAGGGCATTTAGCTGGAGGGTGAATAGACAAGGGAAACAATGGAAAGCGACTTCACTAACCTATTGAATCAGACCACAAATAAATATCAAATGTTTTGCGATTGTTTTCTTAAGAACTGTGATTATAAGAACATGCAGTGTTTTATATCCTGATGAAAAGATTTAACGGCCAAAGGCTGCTGCTACATGATATAACAGATGAAATATCTGATTTTGTTTCAGTCCTTTCCCATTGCTGATCTTTGTAATTAGATCCCTGGGCATTGTGTAGAGAAGCTGCCCATTTTCAAAACAAGCTGATGCATCTTTTTAAGCATGTTAGAGAAGCTTGGTATGGCATGAGAGCTAGGTATTAATAATATGAGAGCTAGATGTTATTATTAATAGTATGACTGTTTACAGTTATCAAGAATGACTGGCAGGCAAAGACAAGTGAAGAAAGCCATAACCACACGCTTCTGAAATCTGTAGACGCCTGCTTTGAAGTACCTTGCAGGAGCATCTCAGACTTGTCAGGCTTGCTCTTGAAGTAATGAGCCACATTTCAAGAAGACTGTTGAATAAGAGTCTGATCAATAAGGAAGGAGAGTAACACGAATCCTAGTGGCCTGAATAAATTTGGCTTATGGTATTGTCCAGAACTGCCTGAAATACAAATCTCTCCCTTCTCTAAATCTGTGCTTCCCCCTTAGGTTTTTCCCATTCTTGTTGTGCTCTAGCCTTGGGAGCATAAGCAGCAGGATGCTAGAGACTGTGGCTATGTCTTTGAGATCCGAGTTAGGCTGTCTTCCTTCATGGTACTTATGCTGCCCCTTCCTACTCACACCTTGAATGCTGTTTCCCGAGCGGTCCTGGCGGCCTTGTGATCCTGCCCCACGATCAGGGTGTTGCTTTTGCCCAGGAAGTTAACCCATGTGTTACCCAGTTTGGGAAACGGGCAGTGATGTGCTCCAAGCTACTCAGTGGGCCAGATTTATCCCTGCTGTTCCTCTGGGCTCAGAGGGAATGAATTCACCCCTTTTGCTTGCATGTAAAGTCATCTGTTGCACACGGGCTGCCAATGTCTCTACTCCTTGCCATTTCAGTGGTATTTTTGTCCCCTTACATCAGTGAATCATTGGCAAGTACTAAAGAGACAGACGAGTCCTCTTGCCCACACAAAGGGTGTCAATAATTAACAATCTTGGGCATTGAAAGTGAAAAGAGAAATAAGCGGGAAGGAACACATTAATTAACTACCTGAATGATCACTGTAGTTTGAACGCTGGATACTAAGGATTTATAATTTTGGCTAGCACCTTCAAGACTTTCAAAACAAAATGATGATGATAAATGAGAGGGGCTGTCACAGGATACAATTAAAAGGGATGTAGAAGAATTGTGTTAAGTTTCTATGCGCAGAATATAAATTAGAGTTGTGGTGCTGTAACAGGTCTCAGTGTGGATGTGGGTCTTTGCAGACGGAGTTCCCACTCAGTCAAGCTCTTTAGGAACAATCTGTAATAGGAGTCTGGACTTGCTACTGCAGTTTGTGTGTGCCATGCCGTCAGGCAGACATCGCAGCCCTGACTTAGGTGTCTCTTTTCCATCTGCTTTGCATAAGGAGCTTTTGGCACCTGAAAATGAGATGCACCGGAGTTCTTGCTTTTACCAAATCTTTCACATAAAATGCTTAAAGGTTAGTTGCCTAAGTGAGTGCTGTGGCTGCTGGGTGATGTGCTTATTCTTCCATTTCCACAGCAGGTATCTAATGACGCCATTGAATTGGAACAGTTTCAACTGCAGTTCAGTAATGCTGTTGCAGAATACCCTTCCTCAAAGACAGATCACGTGCTGTTATTTCCTGCCTGTGTTTCTATCTGCTATACGTTCACTTGAACCATTTCCTTATTTCCGTTGCCCCTTTCAAAAAATTTCAATCTAGTACTCTACACAATTTAAATGATAGGTGCTTTCACTTCATTTTCCAGACCATTATGAAAGTGATAACATGCTCCAGGTGACTTCATGCAGATCATATCAATTGGCTAGGAAAACTGCCTGCTCATCTCAGTGCAGGTATGTTAAATTTGGTATATAAAACCTGTATTTCCTGTTGTAGAAGGTACCCTACTTAAGTTTAAATTTTGCTTTTTTTTGTGTCCAGCTGAGCAGTATTAATCTATGGCAGGCAGCAAGTAATACCAGGTTGCAGGGGCCCACTGCAAATGGACTTTGATTAAAGTGTGGTTTTGCACATCCCCTTCACAAGGGTATATGAAGAAAAGGAGCCACCAGAGGCCTGAACCTAAGGATACAGGTTACCAGATAACAGCCTGTTGCCTGCAAGAGGGAGATTAGTGAAATAATTGTGAGGTTATGTATACACATTTACTTATTTCAGCTTCAGTTGAGACTACAACCTTTCTGGACCTTTCATATAGTCTTGAAAAAGCAATACCACAAAGATGTAATAAACTTGCAGACTAAAGCCAAAAGATATGTACAACTTCTCACATCCCGAGAAAAACTATAAAACTTAACATTCGTGGGTTTGTGTGTTGTTTTTTCCCCGAGGCATGCATTTCTTATACAGCCAAGGCAGAAAATTAGGCCACTGTAAAACTTGAGAAAGTATGGGTGTAGAAGAACAAGACAAGTTAAGCAAATTGCAGGAATAAAGAATTCACCTAAGAAAGCCCATCACCACCATCAACTGACTGTTCTGTAGCTTAAGGCTCTCTCTCCCCTGACTTTAATGTCGTCTACTGGGGACAGTAGTTGTTGCCATTTGATGATCTATGAGAAGGCCACTCTCAAAGTTAACTTGTGATCCCATTCAAGAGACCCGTGTTGTCTCCTTACAGTTTTGCATTTTAATTGTCACTCTTGCTGGAAGTTTTACCAAAGAAGCCAAAAACTAAGTGAACGTGGAGAGCAGCTCTCCTCTCCTTCTGATAACATTTACTCATGTTTTGGACAGAAGACAGCTTTAAGTTTCAGGTTAAGATGTGAACACAAGCTGGACAGGTGTTTGCCTGTGAAAGACACGGTGCATACAGCACATTGCTGTAGTTGTGCGTAGGTGATGCATGTTTTACCGTGACTCCTTAGGCTGTTGTGAGATGCACCAGATGTCACATTAGTTACATTCCATTTGCTGTCTCTGTTCCGCATGGCCTCTGTGCTGCGGTTGGTATTGCGAAGTTGCTTTAGTGTTGGCCATACGATGGGAAGTTTTGGCTCTCCACCAACCCACTATTTGGTGAAGTTCTCCAAGTACTTAATTTCCTCCCTTTCCTTTCAATTTTCTAGGCTAGAGTGCAAATGCATGAACATGTCATGAGAAAAAACTATTTTTGCGTTACTTCACACCCAAGTAAAACTAGGAAGAACTAGCACGCATACACCCACATCCGTGCTTTTCCCTCTCGTCCCTGTGCGCGCACTCCTCCTTCGGTCTTGCATAATGCTCTTGCACTAAGAAGTGTGGGTGGGCTGAAATAAACTGCTTGATGCTCATCTGGCCTAAAGAGCTAAATCTTTCAAGATTTCTCATTGTAACTGCTTAATCACTCCACCATTGTCTGTACTACAGTTGATAATCACATGTACGCATCTGTCTTTTCCAAACTGGCCATTTCTGAATGGTTGCATCAAATAACCAAGCCTTATCTGTTGAAGAATTGCAATAATTTTTCTATTGCTCTGTTTTCTTTGTATTATGAAGCCTTTCAAATTCCTCTTAAGAAACTGCTGAGGTGTGGAGATTTTCTATCTTGGGTTAATATGTTTGCTTTCAGGCAAGGTAGGCTTAGCAGCTGTATTAAAGTTTGGTAATACAGCTAGATAAGAGTTAAAAAGTTATCAGAACTTTTCAGCACTTAGTAAGAAGGGCATATTTAAACCATCAGCATAGGGCATAACCTCAGGGCTTAAGACTTTGCTACTACTGTTGTCACTTCAGTGCCATCATGAGGAACTAGAGCATCTATGAAACATCAAAACTAGTATTCTGCAGAACAGCTGCTTTTGCAGAACTTCAATAACTTATCCCTCAGTGATGGATCCCCAGATCCACATCCTTTTATTTAACCTTCCTTCATCCCTAACAGTCCCTTATTCTCCATCTAATCCAGTGCTGGGCTGTGACCAACATTGATGGGTTGTAAGGAGGTGCACAGGGCACTTCAGGGTGCGTAATCAGGGATTTATTCTTCTCGTGATCAGTCTTTGAGCAATAGAAGAAATACTACCTGGCTTGCAGCCTCCTAACAGAGAAACTGCTGCATCCTTGCACTGTGTGCAAGTGTCCATTATACTGACTGTCACAGCAGCAACTTGCTGCTTACTCTCAGCAAGTGTGCCTGGCAATTTTGGGCACTTCTATAAATGTAGGTATCCAGTTGCTAGAGAATGAAATCAACTCCACGTATATTTGGCTGTCAAGTCTTGTGCTGACCAAAGGAAAATATGAATGAGCAGTCTGCACGTACATAAAAAGCTTAGGAGGTAATATTTTCACAGCAAACATAATTTTCAATAACTGTGAGACTTCTGTGGCCTCCTACCTCTAAAAAACACTGGTAGGGTTTCTGTTTTTTCCTCCTACTCCTGTTGTTCAGTCGGAAGTCTGATTTGTACTATACCTGTAACATTTCAGGGCTCACTTCATCTTCCTTATTACACCCACTCTTCATCGTTCATGGGGGCTTCAGTTATTCTGTTCTGTAACTTACTACCGAATATAGTGCAAATTTAAGGATACCTGATGAAATAAAAGTAGGAAATATAGTGGGCTTGCACTGAGCCTTGACAAGCAAAATAGATGTGTTTCTTTCTAATAAAAAAAAACCCCACATATAGCCTGTACAGCTTCTTCAAAATGCATTGAAGGCTGCGGAACTCTCTCCTGTGTTAAGAAAGGAAAATGTTTTTATCAAAAGTATTAACCATTTTTGAGTGAACGTAGCATATGGAAAAGCTAATGGAGTCCCAGCCCTGGAAATCAAAAGCCTCTCTAGGAAACAGCAACGCAGGCTTTGTTGGCTGTTTTCTGAGGAGCTCAAATGAAGGATTTCCTGAAGTTGAAGGTTTATTCTTCCTGCTTGTTCTGAGTTTTAACTTCCCTACTGAAACTGCTACCAAAATGTGACAAAAATGCCTGCTGTGATGGTGGTTTGGGGTTTTTGATCCTTATGTAAAGAGGGGTAGGAGAGACTCTGGCACTTCTACAGCAGGTACATGAGTGATTTAGATAACCCTTATTTATAAATACAAATATACACTTATCTGCAACCCAGAATTGAATCATAGAATTGCCTCGGTTGGAAGGGACCTTTCAGATCATCTAGTCCAACCATCAGCCTAACTCTGACAAAAACCATATGACAACCTAACTCTGACAAAAACTCTGACCACAAACCATTGAAATACTAGTGGAGAGTAAATAGGGACTTCAGGATTACAGGCAAGGATGGAGATAAAAAGGCATTGTTAAAACTGATGTTGAAACCCATAGCTACACGTTGTCCACGGTCCTATAGTTCAGAGCATGATCACCTTGCAGGGTGATAGCATCGCATAAACTTTCCTGTTCAAATAATGTCTTTTCAATCATGGTCTTTCTCAGTTTTACATTCAACGAGATTATCAGTGGCTTGGAGTGTGCAAAAAATTTGATCACAAAGTTGAAAAATGTAATGATTGGATCCTGTTTACTTCCTGAGGAAGACTGTATGGCAGAATGACTGTTCACGAGAGCTGGAAGTGCGTAAAAATTAATTGTATCTTGAAGTGTGAAAGGCTGCTTTTTTTATCTCCCATGCCTGGAATTCGAAGCCTGTTTGTTTTTCCCTCCTGCCATGCCACCAGGGTCACTAGCCTCAGGGGAGGGCTGGGACATTGTGGGTACAGGCATAAGCTTTTTGGGTTTATGCACAAGAGTCATTAGAGGTTTGTTTTTTTTTTCCTCTTTAAACATTACAGGCCTTTAGGAATGACAGTTTATGGAAGAAGAAGTTGAAGCACAGTGTCTGGTTTAAAGCCAGGAACAATTGCAGAAGTCTGTCTTACTAATTCTTCTTTTTTATGACACTAGTCACTTGTCTGCCCTGCTGTCCCTCCGTAATGCAATAATCATGGCTCACAAGATAAAGTAACCACTGCTTTTTCTGGTTAATTGAATCAGATGTTTTCCCCTAGTTGTCGTTTTGTTGTTGTTTTGTTTTGAAGTATGTTTAATTCATTAGACCCCGCAGAACATATTCAGTAGAGGTAGATCCAGCTCAAACCAAATTGAGATAATCATACAGAAATTTGGCAATGTCACCAACCCCCCCCCCATCTTTAAAAAGGTATTTTAAAGGGTTAGGTTGGCTTGTGCCAAGTGTAATGGCCTCTCGTGGGCCTGGACAGCCTGCCAAGCACTCATTGCAACAAATACCCTGAGAAGTCACCGTGGTTTTATGCCACAAGTTTAAAATGACTCAAAACTGTCTTTCTGCGCTCAAGTCTCTGATTTATTCTTTTCCCCTCTATTATTTTATTCCCAATCTGGAAATAGGGAGCAAACCGGCAAATTTCCATATAATTGAGTTAGCGTAGGGAGAGATTGCATTTTCTTGAAGGAGAAGAGAAAATAGAAAAATTCCTCTATTAAAATGAAATTCATCCCAGAGAATCTTTTTTTACAGAGATGCACAGAAAGAGTTTAATGACAAATTTCTTTGTCTACATCATGATGAATGTGACCCAAGAGTACTTCTTCTGTGGAGCTTTTAATTTTTGCACCAATAAAATTCTGTCCTGTCTTCTATCTTTGCTACTGCACCTTTGTCCTTTAAAATGCTGTCTTGACCATCTACCACTTCTTTCTTGTAACAAAGAAACGAAGCTCCTTTCCTAGGTCAAAGCTGCCATTGAACTCTTTGGATCCTTTCTGCTCATAAGTTACCTCATTTTGGAGCTACCTTTTATGTACTATCAAGTCATTGACCTCTCTCAGAATAATTTTTTTTTCATGTGTATATGCTTATAACATGTGCCCAATAGCCATGAAACAGGGGTCTAATGTATGGTCAGGATTCGCAAAGCAGAATAACGCAAAGAGCATCCAGGGTAAACGGGAAGATGGATAGAGAGAGGAGGAATGGGCAAGCACAGTGAACAACATGATGGTGCTAATGGGGGTGGTTTTTGATGTATTTTCATAGAATGGTTCAGGTTAGAAGGGACCATAAAGATCACCTAGTTCCACCCCCCCTGCCCTGGGCAGGGACACCAACCACTAGACCAGGCTGCTCAAAGCCTCATCCAGCCTGGCCTTGAACACTTCCAGGGATGGGGCATCCACAGCTTCTCTGGGCAACCTGTTCCAGTGCCTCACCGCCCTCACAGTAAAGAATTTCTTCCTAATATCTAATCTAAACCTCTGCTCTTTCAGTTTAAAACTGTTACCCCTCATCCTATCACTACACTCCCTGATAAAGAGTCCCTCCCCATCTTTCCTGTAGCCCCTGGAAGGTTGCTATAAGGTCTCCCTGGAGCCTTCTCTTCTCCAGGCTGAACAACTCCAACTTTTGTATTAAGTAGAGCTGCTTAGGTTTAGCAGTCAGCTCCCCTGCTTTGGAGAAGTAAGGAAAGGTGGGCAATGGAAGGAAGGGACATGGAGAGAGCTAAGGACACAGGAGAGGAGCCAGCACCAGCCAGAGACATGCGGGCAGACCTGGGGGAAGCTCTCTGAATTTCCACCCTCCTTGCCTGCCTGCTTTCGCAACTGCTCTTCCCGTAGCTGCAGTCTGCAGCCAGACTTCCTCTCTCATCTGTCCCATCTCCTATCAAACGCCTCCACGCTCTCTCCTCCACTCTCTGTTGTGCATAGGAGGGCTTTCCACAAAGTTTTGCAAAACTATTAGTGCTCTCCTCCCTCAGATTTCTCTCCCAAACTTACCTTTTGCTTGGGGCCCAGAAGACTCTCGCTGATCATCAGGAGTTTGGGGGTGCACGTGTGGACACACACATGTGCGCATTGGTGGAACGCGGTCTCTTCTCAGTATGAAATCGATAGTGTTTATTTTGGGCGTGTTATCCGCAATTGCTTTCTGTATCTGCACATTGTATCTCAGCTTTACAGTTGTCCTGTGAACACTTGTGTGCACAGACAGTGTTATAATGCGCCTCTGCAGTGCTCGTCACAGAGTCCCTCTAGGCACCAACGTACTGTTGTACCTCTAAGAGCTAAAAATTAATACATTTTTTGTCCTCACTAAAACAACTAGGAAAGATCTCCAATGTTTTCATAGTCCTATTATATTATGCAGTGTAGCTAATCCCTGTATGCTGTGGGTTGAGCTCCTTATTTATTCTCTGCAGAGGCAAATAATCCCTCATTTTCCTGTTTTTTCTATACGGCTTTTTCTTTCTTTTCTTCTCCTTATTTTCTCTCTTATTTTTCCCACTTCATGCTTTGACCCTCATTTCCCTCACTGCAACCTCCTGGGTTTGAGGGAGAGATTTTCTTAGAGTAGTTGGGAAGCTCTTCTGAGATAAATCTGTTTTGGTTATCTTCATTTTCACTCTTCCATTCACACCAGCCCCCTGCCAGCAGGTTCATGGGTCTCCATCACCAGACTGAGGCCCATTTTGGTGGTCCCTCCATGTCATTGATGCAAGGGTGTCAGAGACACTATGTATGTGCTACTCACTTCTGCCTGCACTCATTAAAGTTCTAATGGTGCTTGTCCACGCCACCCATCGCATCCAGAGAAGGAGGATAAATGATTAATCTGTTCATCCCTCAGTAGCAAGGTCTTTCAGATGCATCTGTGTTGGGTTTTTAAAGGCTTTATATGAGAATTCCCCTATGTTTTTTTTCCTATCTATGAAAATCTCTTTCAAATCTCTCAATTGCTAATGAATGTATTTGCTTAGGCCATCATTCCATGCTGTTCTCATTTTAACTAGATGCCTTCCTCAGAGTTAGTCCATGTATCTCTTCGTGTTGAAAGAACCTGCAATATACGAAATCTCGCTATTAAATCACATTTTTTGAATTTGAAACTCGATTCTATAAATCCGTCTTCTCTGTGTGACATCTAATTTTACAAAGATTAAGTAAACGAGTCCTCCCTACTTTTGGCAAGAAGCAAGGAAAATCAGTGACTGCTCAAAAATTCCCCTGGTTCAGGGTCTCCCTTAATTTCATCCCCATTGAATGGTGGCATCATCCATGACTGCAGAGCTCTGCAGTCTTCAGAGCATGTGTTGTGCTCCTCAGCCTCACCTGGTCCAGAGGGTCCTGTGGTTTGCTTCTGCAATTGCAATGCAAGAATTGGAGCCTCTTTTTTATAATTATATGGTAGCATGCAATGCTAGAGAGTCAGTTAGCTTGCACACAGAACACTCTCATGAAGTCTTTTTCAGAAACATCTAGAGCATAAAGGACAGATGTCAGTCTTATTAACAAAAACTGTTTTAGTTTAAATCTTGACATGCAAATTGCCACCACCAAGCATGATTAAGCCAAACAAAGAAGGGGCAAAATACAAGTATTTTGGGGAAAAACTATGCAGTCCAGGAACACTTGCTTCAGATCACACACATGTTTATATGGCTTGACAGTGGAAGTTCACAAAGTATGTGGACAGTAGATCTTTGTGTATGACTGAGTTCTCTATTCTTCATAGTCTGTATAAAAGGAATCGGTTCTTAAAACAGATGAAATCTCAGGGTTTGGGGCTTCTCCCTAAAATCCCACACAAAGCCAGATTTTTCCCCCATGCGATTTTATACCGCTGTTATTCTGGTGCTTTCACAGGATGTGACCCGTTTTGTGGGAGAAGGGGATAAATAATAACTACATCAATTAGATTGTGTTCTTAACCAAGTGAAACAAACCAGGAATTTCAGATGATCAAGTGAGTCTATTCTTGGTGCTTAAATCCGCCTAGCTTGTTAATATTTAATAACGGCTTTGAGGGCATCTTTATTTTTGTTTTGAATTCAGTGTGCAGCAATTCCCAGTGTTGTTTTTTACTGGGAAATAAAACCAGGTAAAACAGGTAAAAGAGTCTGTCAAAAAAGCAAATCTTCCCCCTACAATTTCTATCTCTAGCTTCAGGTATCCTCACAAAAGAAAAATATGAACCCTTCCTGACACAAGGTCTTATATCAGGACTGAAATTGCGGCTTCAGGGGTAGGCAACCTATCAACAAATACACCTAGGGCATTAAGCTTAAATATAATGACCTATGACATCTGTATCTAATAAGCACTCTATATTTGTTATATATTGGAGGAAATGGAAAACAAGACAGTGAAATCTAAATAATCAAGACTCATTTTATATGCATTTCATTAGCACTCGTGCAGTCACTAAGAGGTCACATCAAGTCACACTGTTGTTCATCCTGTTACTGAGTTACAATAAATATTTCTGGGGGATTACAATAAATAAAAGGATCATTAGCTTACACTACATAGGACTTTGATTTGCATGTTTAAAAGTATATGGTACATCTTGATCAGATTAACTTTGAATTAAGTACTTTTCCACTAAGGGTGGTTTGTTGTTTTTTTTTTTTTGCAATGATCTATCCTGTGAAATTAAAGCTGTATTTCTAAGAATTGAAGTGTGAAACCAGATTTGAAAATTCTTGAAATTTGAAGACATTCACAGCTAAATGGGAACTTTCTAGCTCAAGCTCCTTGCCCACCAAATTAGCTCTCATGTTATTTTTGCAGATATACAATACTTTTTAGTACTGAGAAACGTCTATACTTCTATGATTTTTGTAAAATCTGGGCTACCATATTTACAGTATCCAACATCCTGCTATGACTTGTAAAAATAAAAAAATTAAAAAAAAAAATCCACAAAAGTCTTGATCCTAAATTAGATATATGCTTGGCTTGCCTGAATGATGGCTGTTGCTGACATGCTTTTATCCCCCCTAGTCTTTCAGTTCAGCAATGGCTCGATTCCACATCTCTTTCATCCATAACAAAATCTCCGTTGCCTGTTCCATGAGTGCAAGCTGGCCTGATCTCTCATAGAGAAACACAACTTCCATGCAAAATGTGAGCTGTGCCCTGGCAGGGAGATAAGCTGAATGCAAACAGACTTCTGATGATTTCAGTTCTCCATGAAACTTGTAAATCAAATCCAGCCTTATTTTCATAGTCATGCTTTTCAGACTCATGCTTTTTGTTAAAAAAGGTTCAATTTCTCTTTTGCTTCCCTCCTCTTCTCCGCCCCCGTCTCCCCCCCTCACCTTTTCTCTGTCTTAGCACCTGGCTCTTAAATGCAGTACATCAAACTTCTTTTGAAGGGCTCAGAGATTAAAGACTGTAAGTTACAATTAGAACAGCTATAATGATGATCAAATCTTAGTTCCTGCATAATGAATAGGAAAATGAGTTACAGAAGACTCAACTCAAAAGCGTTAGCCAAGATTTGAACTGAATCTTTTAAGAATCACTTTTATGTTGTGATTTTTGGTAAAAAAAAAAAAACAACAACACAAAACAACAAAAACAACAACAACAAAAAACACCCAAAAAACAGGAACCATCCTGTGGTCCTTTTTGCACACAGGAGGTTCAGATGATTTGGAGAGTAGGCGCAGACTTTCAGGCACTTATGCAACATGGGGCATTTCAGTGTTTTGTACTTTCTTACCTGAGACACCTTCAAACTTAAAGCTTTCTGTCAAGGCATAGTTATGTTTTCAAGTGACTGAAATTAATTAATTAGGCATTAGATTTGGGCAGGGGGGAAAGACGTACATTTCCCCCACACACACACTGTGAGTGATGGGTGATTGAGGCATGTCAAGTAACGTGGTTATTGTGAAGTACGATTGATGTGTCTCAGTCTGTGTTATTATCTGCACCTATATGCAAAAACATGTATTTTGCTTTAAATAGCAAAGGAGAGTCTGCGTTGTCACAGTAAACATGATTTTAAGAGGATGATGCAGCTGCGTGAGCTTTTGAAGTAATTTTTCTCTCTGAAAAAGGAAGTATGCATTAGTGTTTCAAATGGTTTCATACAGCAGCCAGCAGAATCCTTTAGCAAAATCTTCAGCTGGTGGCAGTGCTGTGGTGTACGTCTTCTCCCAAGGAAAGCCATAAGACAAATAAGCTTGCAAACTATTTGAGTGTAGATTTTCATGTGGCCAGCAGCAGGGTAGTGCTTGCCAACAGCTTGCAGAAGAGTTAGCATCCGTGGCTGGAGGTGAGGTAGCACAGAGCGCAGAGGGAGGATGCCGGGGCCAGTTGATCTGAGTTCAAAATTGATCCTTAAAACTGAGCCAAGACCCATCCATAATGGAAATAACCAGGGCACTGTTGTCATCTCTCACCAGAAAACATGAGCACCCTTTGCGCACTGTGGTATAGCAGCATGTATGTTTCTAAGCCATCTGAGGCTTCAGTATCTGGTTCCAATTTTGGGAACCCTGTTTCTTTTCTAGAACTACTCAGGACTTGCTTAGTTGAGCAGTGGTGCTGTAAAATTACGCCCCCTCTTTGCCCCCAGGAACTAAAACTATTCCAGACCATTCTGGATATGCTGTGTTTCTTGTGCTGGTAGCTATCTCAGCCCTTGCTTATTGGGGAAAAAATGCAGACTAAGTATTTAATATCAGAAAGAATTGTCATCCTTTCTGACATGCAAGCCATTTGCTCTTTATGTTTATTTGCAACTATAGCAGGAATGAAATTATGTGAGGGAATTATTTACCAACTTTCTGCTACCATCTATATCGCCTGCCATCTTAGAGAAACATTTAGAGTTACAACTCAGTTGTGCCAAGAGGAAAAACTATGCGTGTCCAAAAGCAACTTTATCTGATTGCTGTGCCACTCAGTTTCACCTACAATGAGGAAAACAATTCTCTGCCCAGTTCCCAAAGCATATTGCAATTTTGGTCTTAGTTGTGATAAATGTAACCAGGTTATCATGTATAGAGATTTTAAAGCATGAGCAGCAGACTTCTTATGAGTCCCTGCCCTGCCTTGTGTCCAGCCTTCTATATTTATACGTGGTGAACCAGAACAATCTTGGATTTTAAAGGTAACTGTAAACGTGCACCATGTGTTGTGCAGGGGGCATTTCCACCGTGTTTTCTGCATCTCTGTGCTAGAAAAGGGCTTTCCCTGTCCTCATGAAATTCCCTATTCTGCAGGAATCATCCACTTGGTTTCAGACCGTTCTCCATTACTGAGTCCACGTTTCTACTCACGCATCCAAGTTCTTTTACATCTGAATAACGGTTAGCAGGGAGGTAAACTTGTTAACACATAAATGGTATACCTAGAAGGTTATCTCTGAAAAGTGGTTTGGGCTCACCTGTCAGGCACGTATGTGGCCCTCCATCTTCAAAAACTTGCAACTAGATTTTCTGTCTGTATGTCTCATGAACAGCTTAGGGCAGTTTAATATGTCTCATCTTTCTCCCCGTTTATGCCCGTGTTATCTGTTAATGATTGTGACCTGCTGAGTTTCAGTCTTCACTGCATATAATGCATATGATTCAGCCTGGCCTCTGGACTGAATATAAAGGGGTACTATAGTAACAAATAGAGATTTTTCAGATTCAGGATACCACATTAGTACTTGTTAATCGCCAAGTGCTCAAAGAGTAGGTCAGAGCCTAGGAAAGGCCTGGAAATCATCGCTGCTTAGTTCTTTATCTGTGCCACTGGCACTAAACTGCGTGGTAGGATCCTGTCACGCACAGCATGTGCCAGACTCCTGGTTCTTCCATGCAGGATGTGACTGGGTATTACCAGAGCCTGTGTGCCTGGGTTTCCCTCTCATGGAAACACAGGAAACCAAGGGATGTCTCATCCCACCATGGAATTAGGATACGTGCAGGTGCAAACCTGACACCAAGGAAGCGCTTGCTGCTTGTGTGGTTTTAGAGACAGCCTATATGTTCTTGGGAAATCAGCCTGATGCATGAGAGCACCTGAGACTTAATCTTTCTATACCTCAGTTTCCCTCCCTGTTCAGTTTCTATACCTCAGTTTCCCTCCCTCTTTCTTACGTGTGAGGGAACCTCATAATTTAGACTGCGGAGTCCTTAGATCTCCATCTAAGAAGAAAATCTTGCAATGTTTCTGAAAGAACTAACCCACAGCACTGTGGACTGTTCCTCCTCTAACATTAGGCTTTCATCTTGCACAAAAAGGATACAAAAAAGGGGAAACCTATTCCCCCTGCAGATCCTTTCTGTTTGTTAAAGGTGCATGAGCATCCACAGCTCTGTGGGGTGGTGCACAGAAGTAATCTTCATTGTGTTCAACTCCAGTTCTGTGCAGGGCAACCTGTTGACTAATTACTCCTGAACTACTTTGACATTTCTAGTGCACAGATTCAAAACATTCATGAATAAGGAGATCTTTGCTTTTCTTCTCTACCAATTAATTATTTCAAGAATAATCATCCCCCAGAGCCAGGAGGGGAGAAACATAACTGATCACAGCTTGCTGTGCTGTATCGGTCCAGAATCCAAGGCAGGAATCAAAGGCTGCTCCTGACACAGCACTGTAGTCCTTTATTCCACCCCAAATGAAATCCCACTGCGTCATGTCAGTACAATATTTACTTTGTACTGATTGCATCCCAGGCTGCCGAGCAGAGAGCAAGGAGCTAAGAAATCCCCATGCTGATAATAACCCTCACTCGTCAATTAGATGGCATTAGCGCGTTCATACAGTTTTGCTCTGGTCAGATTTTAGTTTAATTTTTAAACTTCACCTCCATCTTGCGGTCAGGCTAGACATTGCATGCAAGATGGATTGCTCGCTGTCTTGGCAGCTCTTAAACTCCAGTTTTTCAGGCCTTCTCACCACGCAGCTTGTATCACGGTGTAACTATATCTATTTAAAAGTGTATTGTTGGGTTGTTGGGTTTGAGGTTTTCTTTTTTTGTTTTCTTTTTTAAGGGGTGGGGGGTTGT
Source organism: Dromas ardeola (assembly GCA_013398915.1). NCBI lineage: Eukaryota > Metazoa > Chordata > Aves > Charadriiformes > Dromadidae > Dromas > Dromas ardeola. The sequence continues at coordinate 424,161 of VYZM01004900.1, forward strand.
TTTTTTAAGCCAAAAGCTTGTTCCCAGTGTGCTGCAGTGTCCTGCAGCAAAACCGTTCTTTTTTTGCAGATTAAGTGAGGCAGAGCATCACAGAGCAGAGGCAGGTTTCGTGGTGCAGCAGAGTTAACCTAATGACTCTTTCCCACCCAAGCTGCATTCCCACTCTTCCTTATTGCCAGCTCTCAGACACGAGGCCCTGCCTGCTTCCTTTGTGATACCTTGGCTATTCGTAAGCTATTCATTTTTTGTTATTGTAGCGCTAATTTTTTCCAGATTAATGAGCCACGTAAGGGAAACAGCATGAGTGAGTGGCTGCCCGCAGGGAGAAGGAGGAGGAGGAGGAAGATGGATGCCTTTTGGCAGCAGAAAGCCATTGTATTAGTTCAGCTGTTAAATGAGATCTCTATTATCATAGCATCTCTCCTTGGGTCGTCACTGTCCAGTGTTTGGCTTCCTCCAGCACAGCTCCCCACTTCCTTAGAAGCCAGTGAGCCCTCTGAGGGCTTCTGAAGGCAGAGGGAAGTTCACTTTCCCTCACTTGGGAACATCTAGCCCTGTCCTTCAATATTTCATGATTGATGTATGGGTTAGGAAATTGCTTTTCAATAATGTAGGGGGAAAAAAAGTTTAAAATTAAATATATCTTGTGACTAGAGAGCCTTAATTTTAAAGAATTACTGGCATGGCAGCCATGAAAAGCTACAAAGAGCTATGTTTTTTCCATTAGCAGATGAGTTAGTGTTAATGGGGATCTAATTTCTGCCACCGTTCTGTTCAGATAAAAGAAAAGCGTGCCTCTCCCTATAGTAAGATGGTGTAGTCAGTAATTTGTGACTCAAGTTTAAAAAACATTTTTTTTTTCCCATCAGAAGGCTTTATAATGTAGGAAAAGAAAGGATCAATTAGTTTCCTGATGCTTTAATGATCCAGAAATTAAGATTTAATCAAGTCAATTCGTCTTGTCCATGGGCTCTGATCCTGCACCATTAAAGTCATGGCAGTTTTGTTACTGTCTTAAAGACGTGCAAGTTAAAACTTAAATGTGAAAGGATTCCTTATGAAAGGATATTAAAATTGTGGACAACTCACTGAATTACTCACACCAAGTCCCATTAATCAAGTCACAATTGTTAAACCTTTCTATTATGACAGTTTTCTTTCCTGGAAGATTGCAAGTCATAGCCCAGTAACTCAGTTTATATCCTAGAAAATAAGTTCTGTTAAAGAAACAATCAGGGTGAAGGTGCCTATGAGGGGTTGTATTGAACTTGGATTTATCTCCTCATAGTGGTCTGTGAATTTATCCTTCTAGTACCATCTGCATGTGCCTTCTGCAGTACCTGTTCTGTTCTTTCACTTCTTGTGGGTTTAAGTCCCTTTAGTCCTATCTTATTTTATTGCAAATTTGAGGTAATTGTCTCCCTCATAAGAAGCAGCTGTATTTCTGAGAAAGACAACAGAGTATTTGGTTCATTCTTTGGACCTTTATTAGTGCAAACCTGGCCTTTCTCTGTCAGTTTGGTAAAATGGACAAAATTAGAGGAAAGAATCTGAAATGGGTTTCTGAAAGTTATGATGCCACCAGTAGTCACTTTATCAGTACTGTTCTGCACATCATTTTGTCAAAATATTTTTAACCATCCTTAAGGAAGAAAACACTGTTCAACTTAACATGCTCAGGTTTTGAATTTGGTAGGGCTCCTTTACCATAACTTACAAAAAGATTGCTCTAAAAGTGAGATCCAGTGCCCACATTATCGTTTAATTATCCTGAAATAACAGTTTTGTTACTAATTACATAATAGTACCATCCACCCTTTACTGCAATTAAATTTGCAGTGCCTGACTATTAGAAACTGTGTTGTCATAATAAGGGTAGTTTCCTTTATTTGCTTATGCTGAGTCGCAGAATCTATAATTATATGCACGGATCATCAATTTTAAACTTGTTTGTATAATTACAAGTAATTGAACATGAAAGCAATTTCGGAATATCAGACTATAAAGTACTCTGTCTATTGTGGAGTTGGAATAATTAGTAGATTAGAGGGATGATTATCAGTTAAGAAAGAGCTTCATAATTTTGTAGTAATTTAAATATAAACAAAAAAACCCACTTCATGAGTTCAACAGTAGCTTGCCTTGCTTACAATCAGGGGTAGTCACATTTTCAAAGTTACTCAGCTGTGTGCACATCCAGAATGACTTTGGGTTGCTCTAGTGTGTTGACAAATTAGCACAGTAATTTCTCCCAGTAATATATTTTATGTAGCGTATTCATCCCTGTGAATACAGGCATTATTAATAGTATTATTAAACTTATTAACAATACATCTTATTGCCAAAAATTGAGAGGCCGATAAAATACAGAATAAACTTATATAATGTCTCAATATTCACTGTGCATAGAAAAGAGCTTCTCCAAGGAAGCAAGCGCATTATTTGGAAGAAATCGCTGAAAAGCTTGGTGCAGAGGAAAACATCCATTCTTCCAAGCATCAGAAATGTGTATCACAAAAATACAGGTGTGTAAAAGTACATACACTTGAATGGTCTCAGATCAGACCCATGGGCTAGACTTTCTGTCCCTCCAGAGAGCAGATGCTCTGAACTTTGAGCAGGGCCAGAAGGGTGGCAGCCAGGGGCTTAGCTGTGTGTGAGAGAAAGCTGTGCAGGTGGGTCCTGCTCCCCATCAGGGCTACCGTGCTGTAACCCCCAGGGTCCCACTGCTGCCAGCCAGCCAGTGCTAACCCTGCCTGCAGAAAGGGGTTTCACCCAGGCCTGACTTCGTCCTTCCCCAGCACTGAAGGCAGGGATGAGGGGAGAGGCACTGTCCTCTGCTGAGCTATGAAGTGCAGGCAGTAACTCTGGAAGTTGTTTGAGTGTTCAGGTGTTTTTATGGATTTCCTCGCATGGATGTTGCTGTTACCACCCTCAGTGGTAGAGAGTGGTGGTCAGCTCGTTCCTCCTGATGGGGACCAGGCAAGAGACCTGCCTGGATGTGCTGGGCGCAGGATGAAGACTAAGCTCAGCATTCAGGGACTGATCATCTTTTTTACTTTTTATTGATATTTCTGTGGCTGCCGGTTCTGTTAATTGGGTATTCAGAGTGCTTCCCCACCAAAATGCAGTTATTGGAGCACACTGGTGCCTCTTCCTCTTGTATTCAGTCAAGACAGCCAATTATTATGGGGATCCCGCAAATGGCTCTGATCACAGGAGGCAGGTATTTGGGACCAGATAACAAAACTGTTTCAAGAAGGATGGTTTCTGTAATTCCCACCTTCAGGGATAGTGGCTGGAAACTGAGCACTTCATAGAATTACTTTTTCTCCCCCAAAAGGGAATCATCATCTATAAGCTTTCATCAGCTTTATTTTGCATATGTTTTATTTCTATTACCCAAAATACATAAAAGCAAGAAGTTTTAAAAAGATAAGCAAATTTCCTTGGATTAATATCATTTTATAGCAACACTGAACTGAAACTTCAAAGGAGCAAAGTAAGCCAAACTCAGCAAAACCCATAAAATATGGGCAAACATAGCACCACCTCCACAATACATGAAAGGAGGTTTGCTTGCAGTGTGATCTGTGGCTATTTTTTGTGCTGATGATGAGATTCCAAGCCTAGGTAGGTTATTGCCCTGCTCTTGTGTGGTTTGGAAGTGCCACCGTGTGCTGGCGTGCCGTATAGTTTATGTAGCACTGACATCTGGTGGCAAGAGGCAATACGAACCCCAAGTTGCAGTCCAGCAAACAGGGCTGCAACAATCCGCATGCTCTTCTCATTCGCACTATTTTCATGTGTTTTCCAGTAACTGCAACATATTTGAAAACTAAACAATCACAGAAGATTTGGGGCTTACTAATGCTGCCACAGGATAAATATTAAGTAGTAATTAAGAGCTGATGATAATAAAACCCAAGGAGCAGCTGTTAAGTGGTAATTAAAGTTGAGGGGGGGGAAACAAAAATAAAGATGAAGATGCAAATTCAAGGCATTATATTCCTTTCAGCTCTTTCGTCTTTCCAAAGTAATTTTCAAGAACAAAATGTTATGTATGTCCTAATAAAAATATTAAACACTCAGCAATGCAGCATTTCCAAAAGTTGTAAGGGGGAATTATCTTCCCTCTCCCTCTTCTAATTAGGATTTGAAAATGTTAAGGGGTTCATCATCTTTGTTTCCTACCCCTTTTTTCCCCTCTTCTTTTCTGCTACATTGCCTGCAGTGAGAGTCTCAGGCATGCAGCTGGCAGTCATCAGAGAGCTCAGATGATTCCAATAGCAGTGCCAAAACGAAGAGCTTAAAATCTTGGGACATCCCCCAAAAGACACTTAAACTTCCTGAGGTATTTTAAATTAAATTTGCAGTGCTTTCTATTTGCCCTCTGGAGTTTGAGATGTGAGGGCTCACATTTTTCAGGACTGTCCGTACAGTTCCAAGGGCTAGGGTTTTGGTTTCTGTACTTTGGTTTTTGTCTCAATAAAATCTGGTCCTGAGGGACTCACCTGGTTCCACGAGCTGGGACCTCCAGAGAGCTGCCAGCTCCTGGGAGAGCCACAGGAGAGCTGCGGCTTGGCTGCACTGAGATCTCGGCTGTTTCGGATCTTTTTATCATTAGTAGTTTATGAGACTTTGGAGCTCTAGTTTCAGTGTGAAGCAAATCTCTTTAATTGACATCTCCATGCTCTAAAAGTAATGATTATTCTCAAATAATCTGGAGCAATGCAAGTCTCCGCACACCCAAACCCTCTCCGTGTCTGTGCCCCAGTGTTTAACCAGAACCTGGGATTCCTCCTGTAAGAGACAGTCACATCACATATGGCCCAAAATGAGTGACCCTTAATAGCATCTCACTTTTCTCGAGTGTATGCATTAAGATCTTTAGAGACATTATCCACAGGATAATTGTTCTTTTTATTAGTCTCAATAAGCAATAGCTTAAACTCTCTGTCAACTTGCCAGATTTTGATAAGGCAAAAGCTATTTCCTGGCAGGCAGAGCTTGTAATTCTTTGATGTCTGCTAGGGGGCAACATCTGTTAAATAATATCATCCTTTTCTGTGTGACTAATGCTAAGATCTGTAACAGCGATACAGTGAGGAGGAAGCACGTTATAATTACATACAGAATTTCTGTGCTTGTAGGGGGTAAAAAATAACACTGAGATGCATAGAAAGGGAAAGAACAGCAATGGCAAGAGATCCTGATTGTATTTAGATGAGAAGATGCTAGCCTATAGCTTCACAAGTATTCATCTGGTAGATAAATGCACAGACAAGGGTTTAACTTCGTCATACAAAGTGCAAACAGACGACACAGGCTAGTCAAATTCTGCACAAATGTAGTTTCCATACTAAGGCCATTGCAGGAAGCATTGCTGTACTGCTGCTGCTTGTGGGAGTCTGGTGACTAAATAGCTAAGTCTTTTGCAGAAATTCAGTCTCTTTGTCCTGGGTCTTGTAGGTATTTGAAGACATAAAATCACTCGCTCTAATGATTAAAGTAGGACACCAGAAAACACACCTGTTCTGTGCAAGTAAAAAGGTATTTCATGTTTATTGACCAAGCCATAGAGAGAAAGAGGATTTGTACCCAGGTTAAACACAAGTATAGGCCTGATCACAAATTCAAGGTCAAAGAAATAAAAAAGACTGCAAGTCTCTTCACAATTCATAAACTTTATACACAGTAGGGTGCAAAAAATGCATGTTAGGTAATGTACTTCATTTTCTATCTTTATTAGCATCTTTTGCCTGTTATCTTATGCCAAGCCTATTCTTATGTTCAGGCGACTGCAGCAGTTACAGTATGTCGTATTACCTTCCTATTCATGCTGAGCTCCAGTGCATTTCACTTAGGAGAAACTCATAGATGAGAAATTTGTTTGAAGTCGTTAGATAGCATTGCTTTTATAGTATTTGATCATTTATGAAATTCGGGAACACAGATTCACGTATTTGTTCTAGGACATGCTCACATGCTGGCAGATGGTTAGTATACCCACCGGGAATGTATATTTTACGAGCACTAAACTGGATTTGCAAGAAAGAAAGAAATTCACCATGGAAATAATTCAAGACAGAAATGGTAGAAATAATTCAGCTTCTTTTATTAAAAAACATTAATCACCACCATATCCTTTTAAAACTAATATACAAGGGTGGATGCATATAGCAGAGCATGAATTTTATAAAAGGCAAAACAGGCACAGACGTAAGCAAGTGAGTTCTTTTACTTACCCGAGTAGTCCAATTGAATTCTTTACAGGATACGGGCCCTGGGGAGTATGATGAGTGGTTTAATTAATTTTAAACCATCATATTTAATCAAGCACTGTGCATTTTTAAACTGCTATATTCATTCCACTTCTAGGAAGGCTGTTTCAGATCTTTTTATCATTAGTAGTTTATGAGACTTTGGAGCTCTAGTTTCAGTGTGAAGCAAATCTCTTTAATTGACATCTCCATGCTCTAAAAGTAATGATTATTCTCAAAATCAAACCTTAGACTTAAACTCAACTTACAAGAAGGCAGAGCTATTGGACATTTCTGAGCTAAAATTTTAATTGGGATATGGTTCATCTGCAAAGCAGCCAGAGTTCATTCCATTTATCCCTATGATAAGAAGCTCCAAAAGGCGTACGTGATAGAACAGCAGGCAAAAAAATAAAGGAAATATACCCATAACAATTAATTTCGTTTTGCTGAACAAATTTTTGAATCAGAGCTGTTATGGGACAAGTGAAATGTTTGGTTTACATTTTTATAACTTAATTCATTGAGCGATTATCAAAGCAAAATAATGACATCTTAGCCTCTTACAGTGGTACTAAATAAGCTTTGATCAATTTAAAAGGAAGAAAAAAGAAGGATAAAGGCTCTTGATATGTTGTGATTTTTTTATTAGATGCAAAGGAGAAGACACAAATTACAGCTTTCGTGACCTTCTGTGTGGAAGCAGCACGCTTGCAAGCAAAGAAGCCGGTTTGGGCCGTATTCTTTGCTGTGTTAAGTAGGCTTGAGCTTTGCTGATGCTATAAAGCCAGTGGGGCAAAGTCTGATTCTTATTTGGACACAGGGTCTCTGCCAGAGGCTCCCCACCACCCTCCCCACAAGGTGCTAAGAGGATCTGGAGAGGGTTCTGTGTCGAAGATTAGACTGCAGCTGTGTGTGGACAAGTAGCCCAGAGCTCCTGCAGACCTGCCAGCTTCCTTCCTTAGGTGTGTACCTGTTCTTCAGCCCTCCTGTGCGGCATCCCTTGGGGCAGCTCTGGGGACCTCTTACTGAACTGATCTGGACATGTCATATCTCTTAGTGCTTCTATTCTGCTGCTCACAGATTAAAAAAAAATGGGTTAGACATTTGAGGTCAGTTTTGACATTCTCCTCTGAAACCGCACGAGCAAAATGCATACTTTTTTAGCAAGCATGGAGTTAATCTTAAAAATCACTTAATCTGCCCTTTTCACCAAAGGTTTATATGGTGGATTGCAGGATAAGTCTTTCAGGGAAGTCTTTTCTTGTTAAACAATGACTGCCACGAAATTTTGAAGCATGGGATCTTATGGTTTTAAAAAGTGGGTTTTTTTCTTAATATTTATAACAATTCTAAAGAGTGAATTAATTTTAAAGACTCTGCACTGTCTTTAAGAGAAAAAAAGAGACAACTGTTTTTCTTTACCTGATAGATGGCATCACCATGTCCAAGTACTTTGGAATGACATATGGTTATCAGCCTTCAGTCTTAATTGCAGTGGTAATATCATGACAAAACGTAGAAGTTCTGGCACTCTGGAGCCTCTTTAAGTAGCCCTAGTGCAAGCACAGTCCTTCCCTTAAAAAGTTTACAATCTAAATAGACAAGATGGCCAAGGAGATGAAGAAAGTGCTTGCTGAGGGAAAAAGTGACTTGCACAAAGTCACCCAACTCATTTTTAATAGAGCTAAAAATGTACTTCTCGGTGCCCTCAGAACTAGGTGGAGTTTTTCTAGCCAGTGACAGATTTAAGGTTTGCTGTCTCACAGTCCGTCTGATCTAGTCTCAGGATTCATAACATTGCAGTTAAATTTATAGTTATTGCTTCTACCCCTGGAAGGACTTAAGGTATCAGATCTGAGAACTGCGGGAGTCTTATATATGGGGAAAGCTGTACTGGGTCACTTTTAGGTGCTTCTAAAATTGTATCAGCCAATTCTCTACCTAGTACATAAAACAAGATGAGTCATTTCCCCAGAAAAACTCGTAAGCCACTTTGGGGTTTCTATATATGTGAAATACCCAGTACATGATGATGGTATGCCTGTGGGCTAAATGTTTTACTGCCTTTTGTTAAAAGGAATACAAAGCGAAAGCATCCCGGGTTCATGACTTCATGACAGACTAACGAGAAGCTCTCCAGCAAAGTGGTTTTTTGTTTTTTTCCTACCTGCAAATGCTGATTCATCAGAATTACAGTGTTCTTTGGAAAGAATTCAAAACAGACGAGAAATTACAGTGTTCTTTGGAGAGAATTCAAAACAGACGAGAAAGTGAGGGAACTTTTGCTGGAAATCTCTCTGGTTTCTCGGCATCCTGTGGCCTGCCTTTTAAAGGAGCTGAGAGCATGGAGCACTGGCAGTGCTGGTTCCCCGGGTCCCAAGCAGGCACCTCCTCTTGTTAGTACCACTCGCTCAGGGAACAGATTGTCTTCTCAGTTTAGGGCTGGGATGAAGAGCACACAGTAGAGGAGCGGACCCCCTGGCCTGCCTGACTGGGGAAAGAGGGATGTCACTTGCCTATAAATGTGTCTGTAGACAAGGAAATATAGATGTGCGCAGCAAAATTCTGGCCCGTGATCTTTTTTTTTTTTTTTCCTAAGTTGCCTGCATTCACTAATGCAGAACACCTTTACTGCTCCTTTTTTTGTGGAGAATTGGGATTTGGGAGAATGAAATGCTGTTTGGGTTTTTTTTTCTTCCATGGCACAACAAAAGCATACATAAGAAACCTCCACAAGTCGGAATTACCTTTCCCTCCCCGCCCCCCGAGGGCCCTGCTCAGTCATATATTTACACGTTAGAAAGAAGAAGAGATGATACTCCAATATTCTTCACTCAGATGCAATTCTGGTAAGTGTTGGCTGGGGAAAGATTTTCAGTGTGAAAGATGCCCAGCAGTAGGGAGGTCTGGGACTTGCTGTCAACCGCAGAACAATGCAGACTTCCGAAGAACCCAAAGTCTCCAGGGTAAGGCCCAGCTGTTTCACGCTAGCTGTGGAAGGAGGTCGTCCTGAAATACAGGTACTGTGGAGCATGGCTATAAAGCGTTATGTCCTAATGAGAATATCTGAAGTCCTGATCATGAAGGCTTGCTGAGACCAAGGCTACAGCTTGCAGTGCTGCAGAAATTTCAAGATAAAAGAAATCAGGTTTCTGCTGCTGTGAGCTCTCCATCCCCTGCTATGGAGGTACTTTAACCTCTATTCTTTCTTAACTGGACAATCTACCCTGTGACTCTTTGAGGCACAGTATAGAACCTGAAACCTTTTTGATGTGGTTTTCTTTGTAGTCCCTTAATTTTATTTCTCTCTGAATGAAAAGGTAGAGGCGCTTTTTTTTTCTTTATATATGTTTCCTCCCCTAGGTACTGTGGTATGATAATTTTCTATTTCACAGTTTTGGCAACCACCTTGGAGTATGCATCACTTCTGCTGTTAAAAAAAACAAATCTGTTTTATTAGTAACCAAGTGGTCTTGTGGCGGTGAGTACAGAAATTCATAAGGCTGAAGTTCTGCAGTGAGGGAAGGGAGGTGACTGGGTTGACATGGCTGCAGAAGCAACGTCATCAAGTACAGAGCTCCAGGTTCTCGGTAGTGAATGTATAGAAGAGGATGCATATTGGGAGCTGGGGCCATAAACTGATTCGTGTTTTGTCAAATGAACAAATAACCCAGTACTCTTCTTTGACTTTTAAGTGTTCATGAGGGGCTTCTCTAAAGGATTTGAGAGTCCATTTTCCATTTGTGGCTGGATGTGTGAATTTGTATCAAGGTTGCCAGGCAAGATTCTTCTCTAAGACAAGACCTCAAAGGCCAAAGTCCTTATCTTCATGGTCAGAGATCTTACTGTTTTTTAAATGGGAATTCTGTACATCTCAAATTCGTGTTTTTTTTTATTTGTCTGGTTGGTTGGTTTGCTTTGACTTCTCTCTTGCCCTTAATGATTCTTTCTTTAGTCACAGACCGATATAACATGGGAGGGTTGATACACAAGGAGCTTTGATCTGTTCTTTAGCAGCTACTGGTGCCTCACACAGTTCTGCATCTTATGAAAACCCCCTTCAGAGTAGAATCAAATCCTATGGAGATCCCTGCAGGGAGGTTCCTACAGCATCTCCTTGCACCTCCTGTGGAGGTGTGACCTCTTTTCATTGACAATTTGGGAATTGTTCATATGTGTTGTCATTGATTTGTGGCATACTAGACATCAGCTCTGCAGCTGAATTTAGCTTGAGTGGCTTTTTTTGTGTGAGTTCAATTTAGGTTTGGATTTTTTGTTTGATTTTTTTGAATAAATTTAAGAAACAAAAAACCTTAGTGTTACCAATAACAGAACACTTTCTTTTTTTGGAGTGGGAACATTCTTTCTTTCAATTTGAGATTAGAGAAGCAAAAAGGCTGCTAACTGTCAGGATATAGAAGACAAGATGGTCTCATTGCATTGCAAAGGTAGCTTTATGGACAAGTTGATGAATTCTGAGTATTGGTCGTTAGTCAGCTTGGACATTTTCCCAAGTGTTATGCTAATCATGAGGGTGATCCCTGATGTGATGAGCACAGGCCCACTGATGCTGAAGCAATAAATACTTTTTCAAAAGAGTCATAGCAGTAGGCTCGGAATTGTGCTGTGTTTGATTGTACATAGCAGATAAGGGAAGTTGGGTGGCTTTCAACACCTGAACAAGGGTCCATAGAATCATCAAATCATAGAATGGTTTGAGTTGGAAGGGACCTTAAAAGGTCATCTAGTCCAACCCCCCTGCAATGAGCAGGGACATCTTCAACTAGATCAGGTTGCTGAGAACCCATTCAACCTGACCTTGAACATTTCCAGGGACGGGGCATCTACCACCTCTCTGGGCAACCTGTTCCAGTGTTTCACCACCCTCATCATAAAAAAATTTCTTCCTTATGTCTAGTCTGGAACTTTCCTCTTTTAGTTTAAAACCATTATCCCTTGTCCTATCACTACAGGCCCTGCTCAAAAGTCTGTACCCATCTTTCTTGTAAGCCCCTTTAAGTATTGAAAGGCTGCAGTTGGGTCTCCCCAGAGCCTTCTCTTCTTCAGGCTTAACAGTTCCAACTCTCTCAGCCTGTCCTCATAGGAGAGGTGTTCCATCCCTCTGATAATTTTTGTGGCCCTCCTCTGGACCTGCTCCAACAGGTCCATGTCTTTCCTCTGCTGAGAGCTCCAGAGCTGGACGCAGTGCTCCAGGCGGCGTCTCAACAGAGCAGAGCAGAGGGGCAGAATCACCTCCCTCAGCCTGCTGGCCACACTTCTTTTAATGCAGCCCAGGATTCGGTTGGCCTTCTGGGCTGCGAGCGCATATTGCCAGCTCATGTCCAGCTTTTCATCCACCAGTATCCCCAAGTCGTTCTTTGCAAGGCTGCTCTCAATCCCTTCATCTCCCAGCCTGTATTGATACTGGGGGTTCATGCAACTTAGAGTGTGGCTGCACATCTCAAAGGGCTACAAAGTAAAGGGAAAGATGTTAAAGCAGGACAAAAGAGGAACCTTATCTCCCATTAGTTCAGTGGCGTTGGTCCAGAAATACATGGGAGAAAGACATTTCTTTCTAAAGTTGTTACCTCCAGCATGGATTGCATCGTCTACATTGTATTAATCTTAAGTGAGCTCTTGGTATTGTGTCAGGGTTTTGTACTTACTGGGGAAAAATTTGTGTGGCTTCATTTGAACATTACTTTTGAAGCGTACAAATGGGTTTTTTTCATTAACTCTGTGCAAGTACTGCAGTCTGTGCTCTCTCAAACGTTAAATAAGAGAATAAAAGCATTTCTCTGAAAAGTTAGAAAGCAGAGATGTATTAAAATGCCACAGTAGGAATTCTGTTTGGATCTTGATTCTAAAAGATCAAAAGTTTAATTTTCTCCTCAGTACTGGCAATTGCTGGTTCAGCCTCTTCCACCTGTTGTCCTCTCTATTTTGACATTTTTTTCCACCTTTTTCACAACCCATGGCACATAACTGAACATTTTTTGAGTAATTGTTTTGATGTCCTTAAAGTAATTTAAGGAAGTCTATATAGTTTCCTTCTTTTTCTTCTTTGCTCATATGGTAAATTACTGTAAGTGGCAGTGTGATTATTCATTTCATAGATGAGACTTTTAGATGGCGCTTTGGTGGGTGTTACAATGAAGTGTCTGCTTGATGTTACACTGAATATAGCGGAGATTACTTATGAGCATTTTATTGTGTTTTTCTTAGGCATGATCCCTGCTATCTAAGAGGTGCATAAACTGAAAATAGCAAGAAGCATACTAGGAGGTAGATTTTGCTTGAAGGAACTGAAGTCAACTGAGCAAGATGGCAGAGAAGCCTGCAGGCTTATTTCAAAACTCCACCTATATCCGTTTTCCTTCTGAGTATGGATTCACACCTGGGATCGGACCCAGGCTTTGGAATTAGCGCGTGAGTCAAATCCACACCTCCTGAAACTGGAGTTTGGATCCAGCCTTTCGGGTTTGTTTGTGACAACAAACTCGGCCAGTGCAGCACTCAGTTGCATTTCCATTGGTTAAATCTATTCCAAAAGCAGGACACTGCCACAGACTGGCTTTCCAAAAAGCTCCCTTTTGTAGTGCTCAGATGCCTATTTTTGTCCAGTTAATGGTTGCTGGCTTTTGGTACCGAAAAAAAAAAATGCAGCTTCTGTTCCTGAATTTGCTAGGAGGAAGAAAAAAAATTGTTTGGATAAATGTTTCTCACCAGCAATCTGGATGTCCCTGGGTACTCTCCTTGTTTAAGAAGCTCAGAGTGATTGGAGTGGGGCATCTTCTGCACATGTCTTCTGACAATCTTCTTAAATGGGGGGTCAGAAAAGATTATTCCTTTGGTCTCTTTCAGTCCTTAAAAAACCAGAAGAATAATAATTTCTAAGGCATTTTGCTGTGGCACCCACCTGATTCCAGCTCTGTGAAACACTGACCCTCTCACTGCTCACAGCTCTTTGTCAGGTTGCTCATTCACAAACACTTAATTCTCCCCCGGGGCATGAGATGTATGCAGGCACTGAATATTAAGGGTTTGCCTGAGTGCCATACTGAGCACAGAACTTAAAATCTGTATTTGGAGATATATTTGTCTCTGCAGCTTCCTGAGCCCTCAGGAGTGGGCTCTTTCTCTAACACACAAGGCTGTGTACTTCACAGACATGTGTTTTGTGCAGCTTTTTTCCCAGTCTTGCCTGGTGCAGAAGTTGCCCTATACGCAATCAGGGCATGAGGGAAGACCTAGGGAAATACAGACCTGTTAGTCTAACCTCAGTTCCTGGAAAAATTATGGAGAAGATTATACTGGATACTACTGAAGGCTTTTAAAGAATAATGCAGTCATCAGTCACAGTCACCATGGGTTCACAAAAGGAAAGTCCTGTTTAGCTAATTTGATACCCTTCTACAATAAGGTCACCCGCCTAGTAGACGAAGGGAAGGCGTTGGATGCAGTTTTCTGGATTTTAGTAAGGCTTTTGATACTGTCCCTCACAGCATCCTTCCTTGTCCAGCTGTGGGATGAGCAGGTTCACGGTGTGCTGGGTGAAGAGCTGGCTGAAGGGCAGAGCTCAAAGGGTTGTAGCAAATGGGGCTACATCCGGCTGGCGGCCAGTCACCAGCGGTGTTCCTCAGGGTTCAATTCTAGGGCCAGTCCTCTTCAATATATTTATCAATGATCTGGATGCAAGATTTGAATGCACCATTAGCAAGTTTGCTGATGATGCCAAACTGGGAGGTGCTTTTGACTCTCTTGAGGGACAGGAGGCATGCAGAAGAATCTAGACAGATTGGAGCAGTGGGCCATGAATAATGGGATGAAATTTAACAAGTCCAAATGCCGGACTCTGCACCTGGAATGGAGTAACACTGGGCAAAAGTATAAATTAGCAGAAGAGTGGCTGGTGAGCAGCCCTGTAGAAAGGGATCTGGGGGTGCTGGTCGACAGCAGGTTCAGTATGAGTCAGCAGTGTGCTCCGGCAGTTGAAAGGGTGAATCAAACACGGCATAACCAGCCAGTGAAAAGAAATTATTATCCTGCTGTATTTAGCATTGGTGCGGACTCACCTTGAGTATTGTGTGCAGCTCTGGGCCCCACAATTTAAGAAGGATATGAAGGTCCTTGAATGTGTCCAGAGGAGGGCAACAAAGCTGATGACAGGGCTGGAAGGCATGTCCTCTGAGGAGTGGCTAAGGACTTTGGGTTTGTCTAGTTTAGAGAAAAGGAGGCTGAGGGGTGACCTTGTTGTTCTCTCCAGCTTTCTGAGGAGGGGAAGTGGAGAGGGAGGTGCTGATCTCTTCTCCCTGGTATCTAGTGACAGGATGCATGGGAATGGTTCAAAGCTGCACCACGGGAGGTTTAGACTGGACATCAGGAAGCATTTCTTCACCACGAGGGTGATCAAACACTGGAACAGGCTTTCTGGAGAGGTGGGTGATGCCTCAAGCCTGTCAGTGTTTAAGAGGTATTTGGGCAATGCCCTTAACAACATGCTTTAACTTGGTCAGCGCTGAATTGGTCAGGCAGTTGGACTCGATGATCGTTGTAGGTCCCTTCCAACTGAAATTATTCTATTCTATTCTATTCTATTCTATTCTATTCTATTCTATTCTATTCTATTCCTAGGAATAGCCTGAAAGCCTATCCTATTTGACTTCAGGGGAGCTGTATTAGGCAAAACATGGGCCCTGCATGATATTTCTCTACTCTGTATTGGCCATTTCATTTCCCATTCTCACCTGTTCCCAGAATTTTGTGTTCTGAAGTAGACCAATTTCACCTGGGTTATACTGCCACTATCCAAAAGTGTGAGCACCTCTCTTCAGCTGCTTTGTTTTTCTCTTGATCCCATTTAAAACCTCCCCTGTTTAGCATGAAGCAAGTTCTAAAAATACACGTATCTTGAAAGGATGTGAGAGATACGGTTGTTTGTGAAAATCACCAGTACTGGCATTTGAGATGCTTCAGATGACCCCTGCATCCACCTCCATGTCAAAGCCAGATAATAGCTTTGTCGTGGTAATCCTCCTTTGCCATTCTCTCTCTCTCTCTCTCACTCACTCACTACCTTGACAGCCCAAAATTCAGTGGAACTACGTGCAAGCTAAGGTGAGAGAATTTATCCAGGTTTTTGCATAGGCAGTTTCAGACCTGCAATGAGACAAGAACAAATTAGTCTGGTCTATATTTAGATTCACTGTTAAGGTAATGTGGATTTTCTTGAACTTCCTCTCATTGCCAACAGCTTTAGGTAAGCATCCCAGAGCTTTTTAAGAAATTTATTCAGCAAAGACACCCCACAAGTCAGTAGATCTACAAAGGGTTAAATTTGGCTCCCAGGTGCTGGCCGAAATTCCTAGCCATGGTATGGAGATACCCACAGAATAATGAATTCTCCCTGTGGTTTGAACTACTCTTCTACCATTGCTTTTGATTTGACCTTGAAGCCAAGTCTCTTCCTCCTGTTCTTTCCAAATGCCACTTGTGAGTCTACAGCCTGTCTTTTCATAGCAGTTGACAGAGCTATTGGTCACATTTGACGCCCCTCTCTCAAAGGATACTGAGGACCAGCAATTTTCTCCTGCTTTTGTTATGGCTCTGGCTACAGCATCCAGATTGATTGGATGGGGGAGACTCATATATATTGTCAAGCCAAGCAACTCTGCCTGTACTTTTGCCCTAGTATAGCTGTCTGTGTATTAAAAAGGATGTCATGGGCATTTACGGTTGAACTATTTACGTATTCCTCACACAGACGCGTAGTTACTTCTCTTCTCCTAGAATCATATGGTCCTTCAATATACAGAGAGCTACTGCCCTCCTCATTGGGAATGATTTGGATCAAGCTTGCATTTTTAAGAACTACTGGAATATGTAGTAATGAAAGTAACTGTTCTAAAAATAAGACTGCTTGTGTAAAGGGTATGTGCCATACAGAATTAAGGCTTCGCATGATCTGATGCGCCACGGCATCCAAATGCCTTCTGTACAGTGTCGTGTCTCTGAGTGGATAGCTGAAACTGTGTATGGTGCAAGACTGTGGAAAGTTTAATTTGTATTCATTTATCCTACCCCTTTCATGAAGGTCTTTGCTGAATTGGTTGTACTAAGGTCCTGTCGAACAGAGGGGTGGGAATGGGGCTGCAGTGTGGTAGGGGCTGCACAGGGAACCGGTGAGAAGGGAACACCACCAAACCCATTCTAGTCACTAGACCTGTAACAGGACTTCAGTACACACTTTTTTTCAAATGAGAGGTTATTCATTAAGAATGATTTAAGATGTCTGGAAACATGTTAGCTGTTAATACTCCTTTGATTTTTAGCCTTAGCCTTCCCTATGGCTCTAGCCAAATAATTTTACTGTCCTACTTCAGTGGGCCTATCTGTGAAAGGAGAATTAGTAATCTATGACTTTCAAATGAGTGTTGTAAGGATTAATTGGTTACTCTTTCTTTTGAATGTTTTGGAAAATGAAAGATGCTGTGTAAGTATTCCTATTGGTTCCTAAGCATTTTTGTTTTGTGATGTTTATCTGAAATACAGCATTTTTATGCTAGGAATATTTATGTTATGGACTACTATTTTTTTTTTTTAAACGTGCATTTAAGTTGCCTGTGTGAAACGCTACATAATATGAACTATATTAGGAAATTACTCAAAGTATTACAGACAAAAGCATGAATTCAGAACTCCCTCACTATCTTACAGTCCCCTGAAATGCCTCATTACTTAGCAATACTTAATCGAATTTAATCTGCAGTAAATCTCTCTGTGTCATTAAAATTCTGCTAGGCATTACTTTTGTGTTATTTCTAGGGAGTTTGAAGTAGACAACATTTTGGATTTAGTTTTTTTAAACGTTATACTGAGGAAAGAAAAAATAATTCGATGGGCTTGCTTCACAGAGATACAGCATTAAAAATAAGTCTGTCTAGCAAAACTAGGAGAAAGTATTGCTGTCTGTTTCACATATACGTTCTGCTTGACATCAGATTGTTTTGCCCATTTTCCGCATTGATATGTCTTAAAGTTGTGGGGTTTTTTTTACAACTTTGATGAAATGGGTTTTATTTTTTCACGTTTATCTCCACCGTGCAGAAACAAAAGACAGTTGGTTTGGACACACTGTACTGAGTTCAGTGAACCTGGTGGAGCTGCACCAAGGAGGATGGCTGCCCAAAATGTTCAGCCTTTCTGTGTGGAGCACAGCACACGACTTCACTCCACGCTGCAGTTTCTCACGGAACCCCAGCTCCCCCAGTCATATGAACATGCCAGAATCACAGCTGTTCGATGAGGTTTATTTTTAAAGCGCAGAAAGTAAAACAAAAATAGACCAACCACACATAGTGAATCAAAGTGCGGTCACACAGAATGCTTGTCTGTATTTATTACTGTTTTTAAAATATTAAGATTTAAGATCTGGGGTTTTTTTAGACCGCACATGATGAAACTGGCAAGGGGAAATATCTGATTCTTCAGTAAATGTTGATCCCCTTAATGAGAGTATGCCTTGCGTTTCTAAGCAGTTGTTACAAGCAACTGACCTGAGTCACAAGGTAGATGAGGCTGGAGACTGAAAAACTGGGTTGAGGGGAGAACTTCTCTTTACTGGATCATGCAAGCACAGGCCTCTCAAGATGAAACTGGACAATGCTGTGTGTCAGGCCACCAAAGATGTTCACGAGATGACTGTCTGATGTTGCTTTCCTGACTGTACTTGCAGAAAGTGCTCAGTAGCACTAGTCCATTTGACTTGCTTGTTCAGCCAGTGATTTATAGGGGGCAACTGTGCTACACGCTGCTGTCTTTTTCACAAGACAGGTAATAGATTTTGATTCAGATCCCCACTGTATGGACTTTATTCTGGTTTTAAGCTCCCCTTCTCTTTATTGTAAAGGTTTCTGTGCCAAAGTGAGATACAAAGTCAAACAAGTGCTATGTGTTCCTTCCAGAGGTCGATAGTTATAGGACAGTAAAATCACAGAAATCATCTCATTCTGTCAGCTTTCTGCTTTAAACCTTTTCATACATGCCAGTTTTCGTTTGCATTAGAGTTCAACACCAAATCCATCCCATCACTGAGTACTTCCACTTCCACACACAAATTTCCAGCAACCCAAGTGGATTTTTTTCTTCTTCTTCTTTTCCCTTTTTTATTAGCAGCAAGTTTTTCCATTTTTATTGTGAATGTTAACTTCCGGTAGGTTTTCCTTCATGTGCTTTGCAGGGGGGTAAGTGGGATGTGTAAGGAAAGGGCAGCTTGCTGGAGAGACAAGGGTGTCAGGGTGGTGTCATACCCAAAGCGGTAAGGTGTTTGGAGAGGATGAAGATGCGGTACATAGTGACCGGGGGGGCACTTTGGAAAGGCTGAAAGATTTGTATTTGAAAGTGCTCTGGGCTGGAGCAGATCAGAAGGAAAGTTTCAGAGGGATGGGCATCACAGAGCAGAGGAACGGCAAGGTGCTAAGGAGCCGCCCATTCCCACTGTGGGTCTGCGCAGCTCCGTTCGTGCCTCCTCCAGCAAGATTCTGGTCTTTGGCTGGCTCTTGGATGCATTTTGGCAGCATCAGTAATGCCCCTGATCATAAGGAGAATTGTGTTGTGTCTCGTAAGAGTTGTGTTGTGCAGGGACTTGAATGCAGAGACAAGGCTGCTAGGAGCAATATGTATTTGGTGTGGGGAACGGAGGAAGGGACATCCTAGGAATAGAGAATGAACCATTATATGAAGTAATCCGTAAAATCAGTGAATCGGTTAAAAATGCAACTGCCTACCTCATTAAACAACTTAAATAGAATGAAAACAATTAACAAGCAAAACTGTGATCGGGGAAGAAATATTACAAGCAATTTGTGAAAAAAGTTGAAAGTCAAGTAGAAACAGTCTATCAACTGAAGCAAACATTGTCCTGGAGGGGGCCAGGGGAACCTAATGAGTATGCCCAATGACGTGTGGATAGAAGGGCATGACAGCATCCACCAGAGCCACAGATCCTTTTACTGGGGCTCACATCCTAATACCACGCCTGGCCATGCTGATGGGATGTCCAACCTATCGCTGCAGGAGTCTGTCATTACAGTCAGACATGCCACAGCAACGAATGCAAATGCTCCTTAAGTTTGGGCAGGGAGGAGGAAGAAATGCCTTGGGCTAGGTTTTAAATCAGACACAAACTCCATGGCTGATCCCACCATGACAAAGGCCAAGAGGTCTCCATGCTATGCTTGCATTTATAAACACCGCTGTGCTAATTTTATTGTGGTCTGCACGATAAACACTTTCCAGAGCGTTATGATGGAGCTGGTCTAACTCAGTCTCAAAATATTTTTATCAGATTGCTGTGGACTTTATAAAACCTTGACGTGTTTGCCTAATTGTGATCAACTTTGAACGTTGGAGAAGGCTTATAGGGGACTTTAATTGGAATTTAAAAGTTTCAACTAATTGTATACTATTGAAACTTCTGACCCCCCAAATCTGATAAACTCACGTTCATACATACCCTGTTCCCCCCAGGAGCCATTCCCTTATTGAGGACGTGTTGCAGCCTGTTTGCCTGCTCTTTTTCAACTTCACATACTAACAGTTTGCTTTCTAACTTAGGTGAGGTTCACACTACTATGCAACTGAGTTTTTCTGTGACAGCACACCCTGGGTGAGTGCAGACTGAGAGAGTTACAAGCTGCTAATTGTACAAAGATAGTAGTTCCTTGTCATCGTTTGGTTTTATTTATCTCCCCACCCTGTATGATTTCCAGATCAGAACCCTAAAGAGCCTTAGCCCAGTTTGAATCCTCTAATTGTGCTGCTGCAGCCATGTGACTGCCTAGCTGAGTAATTCCCTGCAGAAGGAGACAAACTGCATGTTAAAAAGCTCAACAAATAGTGGTTAAAACACGAACGTGTGGCAGTAGTATCCGATACCCATGCCACTTTGCCCGAAATCTCTCTACTACTGCCGCAGCTGTGTGGAGGCTTGATTTATGGTAGAAGCTTAGGCATCTGAGGGGAAGAGCATGGGTGGGGTGGAAAGGCTGGCTGGATCTTTGGCTTGTTTCCTTTCCCCTTCAACATCCCACTGCCTCCAAAAAACAATTTCATCTATCATTTATCAGAACGAATGGTTCCTCAGAGGTCTCAGTGAGGAGGTAGGAATCCCTTCCTCGCGGAGGTAAGGAGCGGTCGCCTTCCCCACCGCCCGGGAGCCTAAATCCGTTCTTGCTGTTCTGCAGTGGTGTAAGACAGAAGGAGAAAGAGAGAGCAGCTGGCATAAAACATGCAGGGATCTGCTCAAGACCTTCTTCATTTATAGGTAATATATGGGAGGAGGGGAAGGGGCAGATAAACCCCGAAAAAGCCTCGCGCTGTTTTCGGGATGGTTTAATTGCATTGATTGTTCCGACCTCTGTATCTTCCTTTCATACGGGAGAGCTGGTCGTTGAATTGCAACTTGTTTTTCGGCTGGCTGAGGGCGGAGGAGAAGGGGCTGTCTGGCACGGGGAGGCTGGATGGGGGTGTGCGGACCGTGTGTGTTTTCCGAGCACAACACTTAGGGGAGGCTGTTGCTCAGTTGCCGAAAGCACAGCTGTTGCAGAGCAAGGGAGGGAGCCTGGCAGCAGCCTTGTGATCTCTATCAGGTAGGAAAAACGTGCAAACCATATGCTTCTTCCTGCCAAATTTTATTTCTCAAAGTGGCAGGATTATTAGCGGGTAGGGCTTGGGTTCACAAAGTCCTCTTTTCTGCTCGTGGCAGTGGGAGGGGGTTGATGACAGCAGCTGGGTGTGTTTGCCCAGAAGCCGGTATGTATGAATGAGGAGATCAATAGCTGTGCTAAAAATCACTGAGCCATCTGGGATTTACAGATAGAGGATTGACTTGCAAATCCTACTGAAATTGAGGTCTGCAGCAACTGCTGAATAACGGCACATGCCATGGAGGTAGCATGGAAAGTTATCTGGAAGACCTGAAATGGCCTAGTGGCACGTTTCTCAGCCCACGGTTGCAAAGAAGCTTAGGAAAGGGTGAGAAAATCCTGAGGCGGGGGCGGGATGGGAGGGGGGATTATGTTCTGTTGATGGTATTTTTTAACCCTGTTGTTGATATGTGATTTTGAACGTACTACAAGAGGATAGAAAGTGCAGCTATATTTTACCGGTACCTGGTGGCTACCAAAACCAGTCTCTTTACATCTGCATCCAAACTGAGCAAGCTTGTAACCAAAGGGGAGAGGGGGAGAACGCACGCAGCGAGAGGAGAAAAGACTCGTTCAGAAAGACGGCAGAGGATGTACTTGGAAATGGAGTTTCGCTTTCGAGTCAGTTTTGTGCTTATTCTGTGCTCTGTGATTATGCATAACTACAGCAGCTGTCAGGCTGCAAAGAGGAGCGAGGGACGAACCCAGATCTGAGACTGGAAAGAAAGAGTGCGGAAACAATCTTCTTCTGTAGGTGATGGCAGCAGTGCATTCATAGCAGAGTCTGGTCATCTCTGTGGCACTTTTTCATCTCTGTAGCACCTTTCAGCATGGATTTTAAGTATGGAAATAATCTGTCGTTCTTTCTCGGTGATAAGTAGTGATATTTGCCTGGTTTACTTCACATGAAGAAACTGAGGTATGGGGAAGTGTCCTGTGGGTTTCTGGTCAAGCAGCTTCTCAAACACAGCCAGGAATGGAGAGGCTGGTTGCTGACACAGGGTGCCGTGATTTTAGACCTACGTAACAGTCAGGTAAATATGTACGTGTTCACAGTATGGAGCAAAATGGATATTTTGCTCTATGTATTTCTCTGCTGTCTTTTGTCATGGACAAATCCAGATGTTGAAACTCAGCCATCCATAACCACACTAGACATCTAAGTAGGAAAATAATAACTTTTGGAGCCTAGCAAGACTAAACAACTTAGCCAATGTCAAAGAAGAAGTTTGGAAAAGAACTGGAAATGCAAACTAAATCCCCCAATGTTTTACACACTAACCCATTCCAGTAAAGCAAAATAACAGCTTTTCTCTTTTAATTGTCTTTTTTTTTTTATCTTGGCAGGGCATGATCTGACCTTATGTTAGCTTGGATATTTGCATTGTCCTTCTGTGCTATTCTAGCCTCTAGTTTTAAGAGGTGGTTCTAGTATTTATTTTATGGAGTTGCTTCCACATTAGAGAGCGGAAGGTTTTGGTGGCAGGTGATGCCATCTCTGAACTACATATAAGCTAGTTTGTAAATAAACATGGGAGCACAAAATAAAATGATTGTTAGTCCTCCCCAAGAGTGGTATTGCTAACTGTGCTGTGTGATCAGAGGTTTGTCAGCGTTAACAATATTTTTCCTGAATTTATTTCTCAGTGGAGATATTCACAGTAAAAAGGCTTCAGGTAAAACTTTGATAAGTAGAAGGCATCCTTCATAACTGTAGCTGTCACTGCATCACACAACAGATGTAGTGGTGCTGTGACCTAACTGCTGCCCTTGCTGATGTGTTAGCAGAGCTACGCTTACTGCACTGGCCTTCCTAAGAAGCAGGATTAGGCCTTTGTAGAGCCCATCTCTTTTATTGAGACTGCAACCCTGGTTCTACTGCTCCCAAAATAGACACCATAATGAGTTGAAATTGAGAAGCAGTTGGTCTGGTCTTTTTTTTTTTGTCTTCTTGGTGTGCAGCTACTGGAGAACATCTCTTTTCCTGTGACTGAGACTACTGAATGGCATCATTCTACAGGGAGATCTCCCCAGGTAGACACTTCAGGATATGTTCATCACTTGCATAATGCTATTGTGCAGTGAAGTTACAGGGGGCATCTGTGTAGTCAAATACGTTCACAGCTATGAAGGAAGCTCTTTAGCTAGTGCTTTAGGTAATCAGTATTGTTTGAAGAAGAAAAAAAAAAAATTCACTAATGCCTTACAAAATCTTTCTCCATGCTCTCTCTTCCTAGAGATCAGAAGTTGAATGATCTGATACTACTTTCAGCATGGTCATGCTTATTTCCATGCATTACCACCACTGAAGGCAGTAAGAGTTAGGAGTAGATACCTAGGAAAGTACAGGTCAGTTGATTTTCATAAGGGTAGTTGGTCTAGATTAGACTGTTAATCTCTAAGGAACCGTCATCCTTTATTGGATAAGTGATCTGCACATGAGAACTTTTCCAAAGAAACTGAAGGGGATCCATGGCAAATGAAAAGAGTGGTCCAAAACAATCTTCCATAAGTTGATTAAAAGAATAATTCTGTCTCAACAGAGAAGCTAGGATCTGATAAATCAGATTGAGAAACAAACTAGAATATATTCATTTTTGCCTTGATCTTCAAGCAATAGACTGTGACAGGTATGTGAGTAAAATCCAGAGTCCTCAACTTTTCTAATCCTACGACTGTTAGATAGTGGAACAGAAGGCATCTTCAGCATTTTTAACAGGCTATCAAGCTGGTAAAGGAGCAAATGTGCCGGTTAAAAAGTCTGTGGTTTAGTATTAACCCGAAAGGGTAAAAACGAAAAAAAAAAAAAAAAATCCAGAAGAATCAGTGCAGGGTTGTATTTATGAAGTAGAATGGGTAGAGGAGTCACAGAATCCACTTACAGGTGAAGAGCAGAGCAAACCATAGCTGTAGCTGTGACTCTGACCAGCATTGAAGTATTTCTGCCTCTGAGTAATTCTTGTTTTCACTTAGTCTTGCTCTGGTAGGGCTATGTAAAGTGTCTGTAAGAAATGGCAAAATGTACCTGGTTTTCTAGCGCTCTTAACCAGTTGTCAGATCCCCATAGATTCACTATGTTGTTGACAATGTAAGAGAATGCTAGGAACTTTTTTGAGTGCAGCTGTAGTGAAAAAAAACTGTTTGCAGGAAGAGAGAGCATTTTTTGAGAGACAGGTGTTGTTTAATAGTTGTTTCCCACATAGCGGAAGCCCACACTATGGAATAAGTAATATTGAAAATAATTTTTGTCACACTTTGAGTTGTTTCAGAATGCTGAAACAGGAAAAAAGTCCCATGGGATTGCCCAGACTTTACTCAGTACCGAAACAAATCGAGCATTACTCCCAGTTTTTCATGTTGTTTTTCTAAATCTAGCTTTTTAGGGATCTTCAATTTGAGTTAGACAGCTTTTCCTAAAATTATTTTCCAACATACCAAAATTCAGTTTTTAGTAAAGCAACGCTACTTCGCATCACGGAATAATTTAAGTCAGAAGGGACTTCAGGATGTCAGGTCAGTCAATATAATGGTTTAATGTTAAAATGGTGCTCCATTCCGTAGCAGTTCAGTGTAAAAGCAGGCAAGACTTAACTCTTTGGAAAATTTGGATTGTCAGTCTTTAAAGCTGTAGAAGAGATTTGGGAGATTCCCTGTGAAGAGGGACTTTACGCAACAGCTTTGGGGTCTTCTTTTTTTTTTTTTTTTTTTTTCTTTTTTTTAATTTACGGAGTGGGAAGCTCAGTTTTGCTGAGCACTGCAAGGCCAGGCATTCCTAGAGAACTGATGTATTTCTAAAATACTCCATCTTTTCCGGATGTAATGGCAGGCTGGGCTGCAAGCTGTACTTTCCATGGTGTGTTTTGCCCTCAGGCACTCAGGTCTGACTGTTCAAGTGTGAATCCAACCCAAAATGTTTTGAAGCGTGGAGCATTTGTCTTTTTCATTTTGATAGTTTATATACGCTTAGAAATGTATTGGGAAAACACTTAAAAATGAAAAAGCAAAAACCCTTCAATATCCTGCTGGAAAATGGTGATCAGAAGGAGCCCTCAGAGTCTGCATGGATTTGACATCAAGTCAGAGCCTTTCCAGGAATGAAAGGGATCTGCTTTTGGAGTCAGTGCAATTACACAGGGGATGAATCTGTCTCCCCTTGTACCTTTCCCAACTTTTGCTTAATGTGGTGCAGTGAACTAAAACTTGAAACTTGTAGAGCACCGTTCCCACTAATAGAAATATCTGCAGATTAATCAGGCTGTGGTACTTAACATGAAATCTTGCTTATTATAATTGACTGTTATGTCATGCTAATGAGATTTCTTTCACTTTTACTGCCTGCATGCTGCTGATCCAGACAGCCAAGAGTTTTGATATTATTTTATGCTTAACTATGCCTTTCTGGCTTATCTTTTTTTTCTTTTTTTAGCGGGGGGGCAGGGTACATCGGGAACAGTAGGTGACTTCTCTGTTGAATACTTTATCCGTATCTGAAACGAATAGGAAAGAAAGGTGTGTGTTTAAGCATATGAGGTTTCTGAGGCATCTTAGTTTTAATTAATGTAAACCAAACAGATCCTGAAAATAGTGTTTTATCTTTTTTTAAATATCCAAAATAAAAAATTGCTGGGAATAAGGATTAGGGGGGAGGAGGGAGGAGCTGGGAGGATCCCATTTTTAGCGAAGGGAAAAAAAAAAGCAGCAATAGCTTTTCTCCTTTCATTTCTGCTACTGTAAGCAGTTATACAGAGCAGAGTGAAAAGATCCCAGTGATATAACAATATAACTATCCAAATGTACTTTCTTTATTTCCCAAAGGCCAAGCTAATTCTACTCACTGGAGACGTGACCCAGATGAGAGTTACATCTCCCGGAGAAATCTTCAGGTCTTGACATGAGCATTGAAGGAAGGCTGGCGGGATCATTAGCATTGAGAGGCCAGTCGGCTCTCTGCCACTGCTCCCAAGGCGTGACCACCCATGCTTTGAATTTACCTGTTTTGCTCTAGTTTTTCATGGACATAATCTAACTGCTTACCCCCCAGCAAGAAAATGACCCAGGGAGATTTCATCTGTACAGACATGTTTGTGCTTAGGATGCAAAGCGAGCGTAGTTCCTTGAGCGGAGAGATGGGTTTAGGGTCCAGATGAGTTCTTTTTATTACTCCTATTTTTAAGACAGATCTCAATTGAGAGTAAATGGTATAGCCATGTTGAACTCGATAGATTTATGCTATCTTGCACTAGCGGTGTATCTAGCTAATTAGTATAGTGTTCTGCATATTTATCTCAGTGTGAAAGAAGCTTTGTCCCATTCAGAAGCCATGTAGATGCGGTAGCTCCAAGGCCTAAGCATATAGTCATGAGCAGCAGGAGTGGCTAACCGCCGCTTAAGAAATCTTCTTTAGGCCTGGGGTGGTGGTTTTCCCCCTTCTGCCAAAACAGCAAGCCATCTGCAGAGGTAAATAAGTGCTGGCGTCCTTATCAGTTATTTACAGATGCCTTCAATAGCAGAAGCAATGAGAGGCGTTCACTCTGGATGCCGTAGTGTTGAACAGTGATTTGTTGTGGTTTTTGCTTTTTAAAAAAAAAAGGAAATTAAGAAAATGAACCCACCACCACCGATCTAGAGTGGGCCCTAAGACGTCTGGCCTTGGAGAACTGTCAGGCTGCGGAAGGCGAGGAGTGCCAGCAGTTATAGGGGCTGAACAGAGACGTTTCTTGCACGGATCAAACCAGTTTGAAGGAACCCTGTTTTGAATCTCTGCTAGCCTTAATTTTAGGCACAGAAACTACTTACCAGGTGAACAGACTGACCCAGGCTGCCCTAAGGGATGGACTGCAAACCAAGGGCTGCAAATTCATGCCCGGATGGGGCAGAGGCTCTGCTGTATGCCAGACTCTTTCCTAGTTACAGCAGGATTGTATCCATCCTTCATGTAGGGTGCCCAGGGACTTGTTTTGTAGAAGTGATTAACTGCCAATCAGCCCTGCCATGTGTTCATCTTTTTATTTCTGGTGCGTAACTTTTCAGGAGCACAGTGTTAGGGTTTTTTACAGCCATTAAAATTGACCTGTTGTTTTCAAGTCTTGGAGACCTCTGAGTCATTTTGGAGTGGTTTTGACCTGTTTTGTATCCGAGCTTTCTTGCTTACAAGCTGCTTTTCCCTGAAGAAGTGCTGTTATAATTGCTGCACTTGCAACCTTGCTTCTGTCACTTATGTGACTCTGTGTCCCCAGGAGTCACGCTTTGCTGAAACAGAGCTGTTTTCTCTGCTCTCTGGTTGTAAAGTCCATGGTGTCATTTCAGGAATTGTATTTAAAGATGGGATTAAAATCAGTGGGGTTTAGGCTTACTTTTCCCAAACAATTGCTGTTTTCTTTGTTTGCTAATGTGGCCAGCTGGACACATCTTAAAAGGGCTGCCTTTTGAAATTTCTCACGCCTTGCTTTTGAAAATCTTCAGTGCAGTTTAAGCTAGGCCCCTATAGTTGCTTGTCATATTCGAAAACTTGGACCTTTGGATTGGCCTTTTTTGTTTGTTTTCTTTTATAAATCATCTTTCTTTGAGACCTCAAGGGAAAGGCAAATTAATCATAATCTGGTGATATTCCATAAGGGAAACAAAGTTCTTTTTGAAGTTTCTATGCAGTTATTACAGGGAAACTTCCGTTGTGTCAAAACGTCAGAGATTAAATGTGTAAGACAGTGAAGAACAATATCCATTTCAAGAGTGCAACAAAATACTAAGTTTTTGCTGTGAACTAGTTTGCGATATACTTTCTTCTCTTAAAAACAAATTATCTAGAACGGGGTATTGCATCAGTAGAGAAAAGGTGCGTGTGTCTGTTTCTCAGGCCAACTTTCTGTGTTACGTGAACCATAGAATCATGGAATCATGTAGGCTGGAAAAGACCTTCAAAGATCATCGAGTCCAACTGTAAACCTAACACTACCAAGTCCACCACTAAACCATGCCCCTAAGCGCTTTTCCGTGTTTTCAGACGAGTGTAGGTATGGTGCCTTCCTTCTGCTCCCAGCATTTGTAGGACGTAGTCGGCAAAGCACTGGAGAAGATAACTCATTACAACTAATGTTGGAAACTGAAACAGTAGCTCAGAGGAGTGGGATACTGAGTTCTGCTCCGAGTTTGGCACTGAAGGGTGGCAAGGAGGTAGTGAGCGAGATGGGTGCTCAGAGTGTTTGAAGGGAGGGGATAGGTTGCTGTTGGGTTGCTTCCATCTCATTCCCCCAAGCAGGCTGTAGTATAGCTGACAGCCATCTCCAAAGGAGAGAGATAAAAACACCATCACTCAGCCTTATTTAGGGCTAGGGAGAGAGAAATGCTGTGTTTATAACTTTCCTAATACACGCCTGTTCTTTTTCATATGCCGGCTTGTCATTTTGAGAGACTGAGAGAACATACGTTCTCTGAGCGATGCGCTTGCCATTTGGGGTGCCAAATCAGGGCACGTTCCCTGCATCTGAATGGGGTGGGCTCTTCCTTCGGTGATGGCCTTTGCTCCAGTCAGCCTGGAAAAGGAGAGTCCGGAATGCATGTAAGCTGTTGTATTTTTATCAAAGCAGCAGTGGCTTTCTAACAGCTACAGGTTGACCCTTTTGAGTGCATCCCAGCAACGCAGATCTCCACCTCTTGTAATTAAATGCCCGGTTGCCAGAGGAAGAAGGAACTGGACACCAGTTGAAACTCAACAGGAACGTTTTCGTTGGCTTTACTGGGCAGGATCTAGAAGTCTACAATAATTACTTGAAAATGAAATTGCGTTCTGGCAACGTATAATTGAATGCAGAACTGAGCACTCTTGAGATGATAATGAACCCCAAAAGCTTGAGGTGCTAGATTATGATGCCAGCTCTTATGGTAAGCATCAATTTATCAATTGTCTTGATATAAATGAATATCTCATACCATGCTAAAATTGTGCTTCTGCAGCAAATCAAAGCTAAATAGCAGGATTCATGCATAGATACATAAATTGTAGCTGTGCCTAGCAATGCTCCCCCCCATTTTTCCCCATTTCATGGAGACAGTGAAGTGATTAATCTTTGCTAGTAAGAAGCTTTAAAAAAAAAAGATACAAAAGAGCTAACGAAAGTATCAACAATCCAGTGTTCAAAGTTAAAAGAGGTTACTGACAGGAGTCCTCCCTTGTTTAAGCCACTTCAAAGTGTGTTACTAGAGTAAGAGAGCGGTGGATGGCAGCTGCATTGCTAGATTGTGTCTGCTGTACCACAGAGCATCCTTTTGGTGGGTCAGGTGAGATTCTGCGTGTGGGAAGAGACACATTTTGAGCCTGACTGGGGCTTCAGGTCTCTTTTTGTGAGCAAAACATGAAGCCCGAAAGGGGAAGGAGTCACTGTGCAGTGACTGGCACTGGTACTGCAGGGAGGAATGCTGCTGGGAAGTCGTGCAGGACTCGGGCAAACACTGATTACCCTGGTATTGTTTCTGCTTGTCTTTGGAATGAAAGTACTGTTTTACAGTTTCTAATGTCCCCCACGACATAATACATTCCCTGTGAAATGTAATGGAAAGTTAGTGCTATAATTAACTCATTGATTGTTTAAAACAATTCCTAATTGTACCTGGCTGGGAAGCTGGGAGGATCTCTCTGTCACTAATGTGACTGGATAATTATAGATTTTTCTTTTCATATTTTTTTCAGTAAAGCATGTTTTCTTCGCGGGAGCTTTTATTTCTGGCCAGCTAACTTTCCGTTGCTGTGAATGGCAGATGCAGGCTAGCAATCAGCCCTGGGGCTGCAAATGGGATGAAGATATTTCAGACCTCAATAACTCTGCTCCCTTAGGGACACTCTAGGCAAACAAAGTATTCATTTTTACATGTAATGCATGGAGGCTACTACAAAGCTGTGAAAAACAAAGGTCTATGCAATAGCAAAAAAGTCTGTATGCCACTGGAAACATCATCTTTGGGAGGCTCCTTCTAGCTGCCAGAATACCGTTCAGTTGTTCTTTTTTAGAAAAGGAAAGAAATAAAGAAAACAAATATCCTGGAAAGCCACCTCTGAGATGCTGCTTTTGCATCTTGGCATAAGAGCCTGTACACAGCCTGCCACAACCCACGCACATTCGGTATTTCTTTTCAATAGGCAGTGCAGTTGCTAGCCATTACCACAAATCCTGGGGAAGCTGGCAAATGTCAGCTCTTTCATCTTCTGCTTCTCACAGCCAGGTCACAGTGTCTCTGCGTGGCACAACATGTTAGCACAGTACTTCTTCCAGATAATATGTCATGCTCCACGCATCCCCGTGCAGCAAGGCATCACTCTCTGCGGATATGTCTCTTTTAAAGCAAATGCAGGTCCTAGGCCTTGGAGTAGTAGCAACTTGCAGCCGCTTCTTCCAAAGATGTTGGGAGACTTTTTAAGTGAATGTGTCCACAAGGACTTGACTGGAGCCACCATAAAAAGCATGCTCTTTTATGCTTCACCATAAAAAGCATCAGACTCTTCTAATGTCTATCTCGCAGCTCTGTCTCAGACATCCCGTCAATTTGTGCAAACCATTCCTGCATCTCAGTTATTTATCCACAAAATAAGTACCTGTTTGTCTGTCT
Organism: Dromas ardeola; assembly: GCA_013398915.1. Taxonomy (NCBI): domain Eukaryota; kingdom Metazoa; phylum Chordata; class Aves; order Charadriiformes; family Dromadidae; genus Dromas; species Dromas ardeola. Next base: position 454,729 of record VYZM01004900.1, read on the forward strand.
GTAATGGGACAGGGACTCTTTCTGAGTCTTTACAATAGTCACTAGCCCTCATATCTTTTCTGAGGCTTCCAGGACATATTATGGTACAATTGTAAATAGTGATATTTTCTTCGGGGGCTCTGTATTTGTTTATGCAGGTTATCTACACTTCAGGTATTGGTGTATCTTGAGAGATTTTTCCGCTTCAAATGGGCTCATGCTACTTAAGGCCTGAATTCTGCTATCCTTGCTAGAACTGAGTAGTATATTTTCCTCACTCTGCATCCATAAAATGTTATTAATGTCTAACGCAAGACATATAGGAGACCTTCTTTACATGATATAAACCTCAAGGAAGTCAAACATTCTCTTTGAATTTAACTTCCCATAGTGTGACTGTAGAGGTTATGAGTGTTTTTTTTCTTTGAAAATTACATCTGTAGTCATGGGTTCACTTCCCTCATCCTGAGCAATGCAAAAGACATTACATAGCAATATTTGCATGTATTTGCATCCAGCTTAACATGGCAGGGGAGTTTAATTCCACATTAATCTGGCATTAACTTTATAGTAGTTATTTCATAGCTTTATGGGGGAAGGTAAAGCTGATGAAGAGTTGACACAGATTCAGTAAGGTGTTACTCCCATAAGACAAGGCCAAAGTGAAATTTTGTTGTATACAGGAGGAGAGGTATCAAACAGAAATCAGTCTGGGACATCTGTTTTAGGAAAGGCCTCAATGTATTGTGGTAAAGGAACACATTTTTGAGGAATGAAGTGTGCCTGGCCTGTTTGTTTGCTTTTCAGGGTGAATGGACTCAGGGCGTAGCCTCAGAGCCTTTGACGTTCTCAAACCTTGAGGCTGAGAATGCAGTGGCAGACGGGGCTTATTGGGCACAGGAGAAATGTGTCTTTGGCTGCATTTTTTACAGGGGGGGAGGGGGATTGTTTGGATAGTATCTTATGGCCAGAATTTGGTAGTAGTCAGTTTTTGACAAGAAAGTTTATTCTCCAAAGAGGCCCAGTTTGACTTAGTTGAATGCATCTAACAGACAAAATCTGTCAAGTGCTTATTTAAATAATTCTTCACCAGTTTAGTGGGTTGGAAATACTCCCATTTCCATTTCAATTCTAATATCAATGACTCCCTTTAAAAAGCCTAAGAAGCAATGAAGGTTCATTTCCTTAGCCTAGATCTGAATCTGGCCTTAAAAACACTGTGTTTGTTTCAGTCCAGCTCTGAAAAGAAAAAAGCGGAGGAAGGTATGAATAAATTCTAAACTTTTCTGACCATATACCAACATTTAAATTCTGTATTTGAATGATCAGAAATTAAGATTTTAATGCTGTGCTCCGAGAAACTACCTTGAGTAGAATGTGAGGAAAAAAAATTATTTGTTAACGGGGGAAGTAGTGCAGTACATGGTTTTCTGAAATGGCATTGATCAGGACTGTAATTAAATGGCGTCTTAAAGAAATGAAGAGAAGCTCAGCATAGATTTAGTTTTTAAAGAAAGCTGGATTTAGAGTGCTCCAGATGTTTTGCTTAGAATAAGCTTCATTGACCTGGAATGTGAAAGTGTGCCAGCGTACTCACTGGAGCATTGTTAATGCCTCTGGTTCGGTTTGTTTCAGGATCTTTAGTTTGAATTTCAATGCATTTCATTTTGCGAGCATAGTGATCTACAGAGAATGCTTAATCTAGAGAGATTAAAATTATAAAGGTATACCAAGCATCCAAACACAAAGCTTTGCATTGTGACTTTTCCATATTCTGGTTTGGTTTTAACTAAGTCATCTGAAGTGTGTAGATCCATTGTTTCCTGAAAACCTATTTTTGCAAGGATAATTTTTGCATTATCCAAAATCTTTATTAGGACAACTGTGCTTGAAGAATGTTTTCACATTTTTAAAGGGCCTGTGTCTTATCTGGCCTATCATCCAGGCACCTTTTGTAGCCAAAGACAGCAGAAGGCGATGCCTAAAACATCAAACAAAATTGGAAAATTACCAAAAAAACCTCTGTAATCATTAAAATGATAGTTAAACAGTATTTTGTTTGTGTTCACCCTGTGTATTTTTTTACTTCGCATCCCGCCAGCCAGAAGACAATTGAAAGTTATTCATTTACAGAATTTGGCAAACAGTTTTAGACCCTTAGGACTAAAAGATACTGATATTAAAGTGTCTCTCATCTAAAACAGTGCCATGCTTCTTGTCAACAGAGGCAAATGAGTCAGGCTTGCAGCAGCTGCTGTGTCTACTGATCCATGGAAAACCCACCCTAAACTTTACAGGTATCTATTATGCACAGGCAAATTGTATTTTCTGGGTTGCTTCTGTGAAGCAGTTGAGCTCCGTGTTCTAGATTGGAATGACCACATACAATTTCAAAACCTGTGAACCAAAACAAAGGTCAAGGGCATTGTCCTTCACGCTTCAGATTCCTGAGGACCACGAGCTATTTTCCCAAAAGCTAGCGCTCTCTTAGTAATTGTTTGTCCCTGGATGATACGTCATCTTGTCAAACCTAGCATCACCAGCTCTGAAACTGGACAGCTGTAAGCCTTTGGATATCCCGGGGCTATGCATTAGAAATCTTGATGTTTGTAGAAGGGTCCCTATGTCATCATTACTGTGCAGCAAAAATGCTTCGTTACATGCTTGGAGTCAAATACATCAGGAGACAGCATGTAAAGATAATAGATTTATTCAATCCATGGGCTTTTAACAATGGAAGAAAACATCAGAAAGATAAGGTAACAGAACGCAGTAGTATATGTGAGAGTAAAGTTCCTCGACTGCTCTAGCACCTCAGCTAACTCCTAATTTTTTTCTCCTGAAACAAGCTGCAATCCTTCCCCCTTCCTTTTTTGTCCAAAATGCCTGCTTCTCTCTGTTCTCCTTAGAGGATGGGGAGAAGACACAGAAAGAAATGAAGAAAAAGAGATCACCTTCTCCTGTGCCATGCAAAGCTAGACTCCCTTTGTCTCTCCTTACAAAACACTGCTTCTTTCTTTCTAGCTGTGGGGACATTTCCTTATGCCTCCTCCCGCAGATACTTTGATTAATATTACTTGGTTGTACCTGAATTCGCCCATTCCTGCCTTGGACACATTCATAAGTCCTGAAGACCTACTCCTGAACGCCATGCTTCAAACCTCTTATAGTTGTAACTATTTTAACTTTGGGAGAATTGTCAAAGTACAAAATCTGATTGTATGGACTGCGTGGCCTAGAATGGGGAACCGAAGACTGGTTAACCTCCCATCCCCTCTCCTCCACACCGTTGGTTTTGTGGTAGTCATTCTAGGGACCCAAGGAAATCCATGTTCAAAAAGTTCACAAAATCCAGTTACTCAACATGATTATACTGCTGCAAATGCCTAATGTGGTCCCATTGCACAGACTCAATGTAGAACATGCGGCAGAGTAGCATTGCTTTGTAGTGTGCTAGATGAAGCACTGTGGTGAGTGGTGTTTTAAATCCATGCTAGGTCAGTGGCAATGACAACAGACTGCATCGGTGTAACCCCACTGATGGGTTAGGTCACCGCAGTTTCTCTGGGGTCTCTGTGTATTAGCTCCCTGTCTTTGTCCTTGTTTTATTTCTTTTCTTCTCCCAGGCTCATCTTAATTTCCTAGATTCCTCCTCTCCTCCAGCTTTCCTACCTCCTTTTCGCCCCTTAACTAAGTCTCCATTCTCCACTACCTCTAACCTCTTCTCTTCTCGTGTACTTCATTTACTATTCCCAAAATGTCAAAAATGGAGGATTCATAATTCTGAGTTGCTGAAAATTTCTGGGAAGGAGCTGAATGACAAGTTGTGCCTTGCAAATACCAGTGCTTCTCTGACAGTAACCCAGTAGAAGAGGCAGTTGTCCATTGTGCGAAGATAACGTCGTTTATAGCTCTTGCTAGCGAGCCAGAAGCTGACGCTGTTACTTGGTACTAACTAACACGCCTTCTCTTTCTCACTGAGGGGATTTGTGAGAGCAGAAGCAGAGTCTTGAAAGATGTTGATGAACATGGTGGCTAGTAAAGGGCACCTTATGTTCTATGCTGCTTTATATAGACTGCAGTTTTGCCCGACAGGCACTGTGCAATTTCTAAATGCCCAGGCAGGAAGAGCTGGCTTGTAATTGAACGCAGATTCAAATAAAGCTCTGGCATATACTTTCTGTAAGGCATTGAACAAGCTATGCTGTCTTTCTCTTTGTCATATTAAAATTGTACTTTTACAGTTGTATCTAGTTGAATCCTAACCTTTTCAAGGCTGGGCTGTTTGAACAGTACCTTGTATAAAGCACCTCCTCATGCAAGTTGAGGTGCTTATTATGGATAATTACTTATGAATAAGCCTTTGTCCCAAAGAGCTTACAAGAGACCAGGTTCATTCCACACATCCTGATGAAATAAATCAGATGGCATTCACGTTCAGTTGGTACTGACTTGACCTGAATTCAACCTGTCTGATATAAAGATTAAAATCTTTCCATATCATTATAAAACCCCTTCAACCATTCATCGTGTCTAATTGCTAACTTCGTTATCCCCTAGCTGAGCAGCAAGGCAACTATTCATAATAGCTTTATAATAAGGTGCTTCGTTCTCTACAACCCATATTCTTTGTTTTCTCACCTTCTTTGCTTTTAAGCCCTGCTTTGGTCAGAAGAACAAGAGAAAGAGCAAAGCAAACACTTGTTCCCCATTACTGGTCCCTGCGCTTCCACTCAGAGGCCAGACTGGCCTCACAGAATTCCTGCGTCTCTCCCATGTGCTGCCCCTGCTGGTGCCCTATATTGTCGGGGGCTGGAAGCCTTTCCGTTTTCCCCTCTGTCTGTTTCAATGCAGACATCAACAGAGTGGTGCCTCAGGGCAAGCCAGAGCAGCCTTTTGTCGTGTGATACTTACGCGTTTCCCAGGGTATTTGTCTTCTGGCAACCAGAGTGTGGAGGTGACATTCCTTCAGATGGGGAGGTGTTTAGGAAGTGATGGAGGAACCTTTATCAATCAGGAAAGGTTACAAGGCCTAGTTGCAAAATGTGCATAGTTCAGGATTTCTCAAAGCAGCTAGAAAAATGGCAAAATATGGCCTGGGGGGATGGAGGGGGGGAAGCAGTGCCCTGATACTGAAAAGCTTATTTGCAGCTTATAGTGCGTGAGATCTCTCAAGAAGAGAAGCTGCAAGTCCCATGAGGAAGAAAGTCAAAAGGCTTCCCTGGAGAAAACTGAAAAGCTGTGTATATTCCCATGAGCGCAACTCGCCACCTTCTTACCGAAGAGCTGTAGTGTGGTCACATCGCACTCAAATATCTCATCTGAGTGGTTGAAAGCGGTTACTCTGACAAGCAAGCTTGGTCATTGCAGTTGCAGAGTGCAGAAATACAGTCACACACCCCTGTGAGCTAGTCTTTGGCCCTAGACTGCCTTTGGTTGTTAGCACAAAGGTGTACAAGCGAGAGGAAGATATTATTGGTTGAATAGTCTAGAATCTTAGAATAATTTAGGTTGGATGGGACCTCTGAAGCTCAAAGCAGGTCTAGTTAGATCAGATTGCTTGGGGACTTACCCATTCCAGCCTTGAAAACCAAGAGAGAGAGAGATTTTACAGCCTCCCTGGGCAACTTGGTCTTATGCTTGGTTGCAAATAATGAGTAGTCTTACCTTTCAGCCTTAATCTGTTATGGGGAGGGGAAAATATCTTTTTATGCAGAAGCGTTTGCATGAGTACAAGCATCACAAGAGAATGCAAACTGTGTTCTCTCCTGAATCTTCTCTCAGCGTGGTCTTTAAATACTGCTTATGAACAGTAAGTTCTTAGCTGTTCATGGTGATGTAAGGAATATAGATGCATTTGGCCTCTTAGTACACATTTTGTTGATAGATTCCCAGTCATAACCCATAAAGTGATTGGAAGCTTCCATCTGCTATTGGCCTCATGATACCACGAGTCTTACCAAAGTCTTGAAGCACCAAAGTCTTGAGACTGGGATGCTTTAAACTCGGAGGATTACTGCAGTGGAGAAAACTTGAAGAAGATCATTAGGACAAAAAGTCTGTTGAAATGTCAGAGTGCACTGTATACTGCAGTCCTGAGCTCTGCTGGGGCCCCTTGGAATTTCTGTAATACAAAGTAATAAAAAAGATCTGTAGTGTGTTTTACCACTATTTTGCTGCATTTGCACTGTGAACAAAATGCATATTGTACTACAGACTTTCTGCTTCAGCTTTGAGTCAGACGTTCTTCTCTGGTTCAAACCTGTGGTAAAAGCAAAATCTTGCTTTTTGTGCTACCTCCAGATTTGTCCCCTGGAGACTTAGGTTTTGGCAGATAGGCATTATGGATCATGCAGGTAAAGCAGCTGTATTCATAAAACCTTGAAAAATAACAAATGTTAGCAGTAAGTTCTTATTTCTTACGAATAATTTACACACATGATGGCTAAGATTTCAAAGCTTCTTATAGGTATGTAGTTATACATTATGACAATGCATCATTGAGAAAGCTGTATTAGATTTTAGCTGTTAATATCTCCTCCTTTTATAAAAGGCCCTGAAAAATTACTAAAATCTAGTCTGGATCTTGAGGCTTTATAATTATCCAATAGTCAGATGTTAAAGAGCTCAGCAAATTTCACATTAAAATATGTTCCAGGATTTCAACAAAAACTGATTATACTGCTATTTCTTCAGATCCTTTAGCACACTGCAGCTTCTTTCGTTGACTGCTATTCAAGGTTTTAAAGAGGCAAACAATGCTTAATATGGCCTTTTGTCAGCAAGACCTGTTGATGGCACGTGTATTGTCTGTTGGTGTTGTAGAGACTAGCCTGGTTATGTTACGCTCTGAGGACTTTAGGGGAATGATGACGTGAGACTGATGCAAAGCCAAACTTTTCCTTCAATGCTTTATGCATCGCACCAGTCCACAGCAAAAGTACAAGCAGCGACTAAGAGATAGGAGTCTGACGATGAAAAATGACTGGGCTGCTGGGTAGAGATAATAGGGGCTAAAAGGAGGAGAGGAAGAATCCTTTTTTGCTTCTTTTTCTCGGAGAAAGTGAAAGGCTCTTCATGCAGATTTCTGTGCTGTTTGAAGCAGCCTGAGTTTATGCTGAAGGAGGAAAAGACTGAAAAAGATGCTCATTATATTGTCAGAAGCTTCTTGCTTCATTTTAGTACTGTGAGCTGCTAGCTCACTGGGAGATATGTATAGAAACTGCATGCTATTCCTAGGGATTTGTGTTGTCTTTTTTTTCTAATTTTAGGAAAATATGAGTGCCTATTGAAGTGAGGAGATTGACAGTGTGTGCTGCTGTCAGGCCCAGTGGTGGCAGATGCTTATGAAAGCTTCCCCCTACAGCTTTGCCAGTCTATGTACCTTAATCATGCTTTGCAGCTGCCCTGGTACTCCTGGTTCCTGCACTGTTTGTGTGTAATTACTAAGTGCTTTTCAGCAGCAAGGAAGCCTCTGAAAATTGGGAGGGTCTGTCAGTTCAAAGGCACCCTCAAAGTTTGAATGTCTATTCACAGCTTTCCTAATCTTCTCTTTTTTCCTCCTCCTTCCCTTTATCTGCTTTCTCTTCCTACTGATTTCACTTCCTACTGAATGTTACTTCCCTTCGCCTCATATTCCCTCCTAAATCTCTGCCTGCCTACTCATTTGTACGTCTATTAGACCCCATGAATATTTAGCTTGCTCCTTCAGCTTAGCCTCTCATCCACCATCTGAGCTTGGTCAGGGTTTGACTTTACTGGACCTGCCATATGGCTTTCCCCACATGTCCATCTTCCAAAGCTTTTATATTTTAGGACTTTCTCAGATTGCCACAAACACAATGGTGCTGGAAACCACAGGAACCATAGTGAGCCTTGAAACTGAAATGAAAACTTGTTAGTCCTATGTGACTGACCCCATGGCCCACAAGAGACATGGCAAGTCCCACGCCATTGGCCTGGAAAGTTTGGGTAAGAGTGTAAAACCATGTTACTGCAAATGAGCTCTTTGGGGCTAAGTCTGCAAAACTTATTCTTCTTCATTTGCCTTTTCTTTTTTTTGTGTGAAAGCGTTCCCAAAACAAGTGTGCTTCATGCACAGTCATATCCCTGACCTTCAGGTAAACTGTTGTGAACTACAAGCAACAGACTTAATATGAGTCATTTATAAGGGCAAAAAATCCAGTCATCCCTATTATGTGCTGATGTCTGCTGTAGGCTGGTGATCTCAGTAGCCAGTAGAGACTTTCTGAGGAAATAACTATCCATTTAATTGCTTTGAAATAAATCTTTTGGTCTGTCTAGCAATTTCAAGCCATGCTCTTACTTATTTTGGATATATTCCTTCACCAAAGATCCCTACAGTCTGATCCTTCTCCGTAATTTCAGCTGGAGAAGCAACAATAAAAGTAAGGATTATCAGCAGGAAATGTTAGTCTGTGTATATTCTTAGGGAAGCCATGCTACTTGATATCATCAGGAATTAATTTGATTAGTCATGTAGACAGAAGTGCGGGGGCAATTTGTGCTGAGAGCAATGCTGGTGCAAGCTGATTGACTTCATTGCAATTGCCTGTGATGGAAAGTTCAGTTTGACCTATTTTCTTAATTTTTCCTTAAAGCCAGATGACTCAGACCTTTCTGGAGACAGGGCAGACAGAGCACTGTGTATGGCTCAGTCCTTGAGTGCCTCTGACAGGGAATGGAAAGTCTTAGACCTCTGGGATTTCATGATAGTCATGTCTATTCCACACACTGTAAAAGGAATAGAGTTTCAGGATATCCCAAGTGGCAGATCTTGAAAGACTTGAATTTTTCTCAAATGTCTCAAGCTGATCACCCAAGATTTTCAGGCACTATCAGTTACAAGTAGATTTCTCAGCAGTGTTTCTTTTTTTCCCATCTTGAGACGTGCAATTCTTGAGAAAACAGTGAGAAAACCATAGTGGCATCCTGAAAGATGATGACTGTGACCTGCTTTACTGAGCTTTCTTTGCATGCAAGAGTCTCCAGAAAAGGCTGCTTCAAGTCATCGGTTTGTCACACACAGAAAACTTGATCGGTTTCAAAGAGTTTCAACTTTCTCTATTGCATGTTGCAAATTTGGGGCTTCTGCTGTGTTTTCCTTGTTATTTTAAGTCAAACATTTGATTTTGTTCAAATTGATGTTCTTGTGAAACAGCTGTAATGCACATCTCTGGAACACTCCAATTGCCTTCTTTGCTTTGCTTTTTCAGACATGTAGTTTTACTTCGAGGCAACAAAACCACAAGTGCTTAATTTCTGTGTCTGCAGGAAGAAGCATAAAACTAACCCACGGTATGGGAGCAGTTCTGCCAGTTTGCCACCCAGAGGTGGCCAGTACTTGACTTTATTTACTCCAAGCGCTTGGAGTGCTCCTCTGGACCTTCTCCCTCCCTTTTTCATGGCTAGGAGCATTTCTGACAAGAATAAGTCACATTGAGTTTTTCCCCCCGGGGCTTGCTAGATGTACAGGCAGGCACACAGGCATGCTCTTCCTTCTCCCCTCACTGAGCTTTTTTTAGCGTGCTGTGGGGGAACATAACCTACTGCGGAATTATAGATATCAGATACCTGATTGGGGGTTTGTTTTTGTGTTGAATTTGGGGGGTTTTTTTTGTTAATGTTTTTCTGCCCCTATATATAAGACAGGTCTGGTTTTGGTGGGAGGAAAGCAGAAGGTACAGAGCTGTTTATTTATGAGCAGAAGGAAAAAGTATTTGGGAGGTGGTGGGGTGTGAAAATCCACAGTGTGTATTGGACTTTATTCTTTCAATGTCAAGCAGAGAGTAAGTAGCGAGGAAGCTGCTACATGTTGTGAGTTTCCAAGTCAGGTATATATTATGATGTGCAGAACTTGATTTCAGTCTCATAATTGCACCAAGGTTTGTTAACTTCAAGATTGCAGCTATATGTAAACTGAGGGTGCAGGAGTGCTGCTGAGTCTAAATTCATGCCTCTGCTCTAGCCTGTGTCTATTATTAAGGTAAAAATGTTGCAGGCTTCCATTCCCCTGGAAAGCCAGTTATGCAGGATCTGCAAAGTGCTCCGAACAGATCACTAAAACCCCACGGCATGCCACATCTAAATTAGATACAAAAATTCCGAGTGTATTTTCTAAGATGGGAGCTGATGACCTTGTTAGGACTGTAGTGACTAGTGGCTCCGGTGCTCGGACTTGCAGTGATTTTGCTAGAGCTAGAACTTCACCTATAATTTCAGCATAAAGATTGTCTGTTCCTTTGGGCGTCATCTAACGCTAGTGGTTGCTTGCTCAGCTATTTTACAAATCCAGACTCCTCATTGGTTCATTGCTGGTGTTTAGCCTTAACTTCATCAGGACTCTGTGCATTAACTACACATATATGTTTGTCTGTTCAAACGGCAGCTCAGCAACTTTCCATCTGCCCTGCCGGGTAGGATGATATCTTCCTTTTTATCCTTAGAAGTCCTTTACCATCAGCAATTCTTCACACTTGCAGCAAACAGGTATTTCTAAGCTTATGTGTTTTCTGTGTGTAACCTTTTCTGTTCGTTTTTATCACACCATGTGGTATCGCATTGAAATAAAACAGGGCTTCTCCTAAATAAGGAGAGAACTCCATCATGGCAAAGTGTATGCATAGGATGTGGAGAGTCGTGCAAGTGGAGCAAGAATGAGCCATGTGATGCTGCAGCAGCATTGCTGAATGTAGGAAGGCCAGGAAAGGGCATTTTCCTTTCTTCTCCCTTCAGTTTGCCTTTGTTTGTGCAGCACTCACCACCTGGCTCTCTTGGGCTCATGACCGCAAGGCGTAGCTGGAATTGTTGCTTAAGAATGTGTTTATAGCTGCAGAACTAAAAAGGTCATATTCTATTTTGGCCTGCAGGAGTCTCAGGCTGATTCTCCCTCCTCCATGCCCTCCCAGTTTTGCTGATGTGCCATGCAGTAAGCAGAAATACACGGAAATACTGTCAGCCTAGCACACTAGAGCCCCTGCCATGGACCAGAGTCCCGCTGCACTGATTGCCTGGCAAACAGAAAATACTTGGGTATCCAGGTTTGAGTTGTGGCTTGCAAGTAGAGGGATGCTGGGTTGGAGCGGGTCCAGAGGAGGGCCACAAAAATGATGAGAGGGCAGGAACACCTCTCCTGTGAGGACAGGCTGAGAGAGTTGTGACTGTTCAGCCAGGAGAAGAGAAGGCTCCGGGGAGACCTAATTGCGGTCTTTCAGTACTTAAAGAGGGCCTACAGGAAAGATGGTGACAAACTTTTTAGCAGGGCCTGTTGTGATAGGACAAGGGGTAGTGGCTTCAAACTAAAAGAGGGAAGATTCAGACTAGATATAAGGAAGATATTTTTTACAATGAGGGTGGTGAAACACTGGAACGGTAGCCCCATCCCTGGAAACATTCATGGTCAGGTTGGACGGGGCTCTGAGCAACCTGATGTAGTTGAAGATGTACCTGCTTGTTGTGCAGGGGAGGTTGGACTAGATGCCCTTCTAAGGTCCTTTCCAACTCTAACTATTCTATGATTTTATGCTCTACCTGTTAACAAACTCCTTTGGCAAATGTCAGCTGTCCTGAGGTGGCGTTTGGGGCATTTTTTGTCAGTGAATAGAAGATGCTACAGAAGGGGTTACCGTGTTAGTGGCTGATTCCTCTGTTGTAGTCAGTGGATCAAATTATACGTATTTTCCTCGTCACTCCAAGTTGATAAGTTTGTTTCAGTACGTGTAATACAACAGCAATGTATGCATTAATCACTAGAGCAGCTGGTAATCAGTTAATTTATCTTTTATCTCTTTTTTATTCTCACTGGGATTCATAGTACAGTGGGCAGAGGGAACAGGAAGGGAAGGAAAATATTTAGAAAAAATTGCCAAGTACAGGGGCATCCGTGCAAAAACATCGCTGTCTAAATAGACTGTAAAACAAATGAATCATGGTGTTTTGGTTAGAAAGACTAAACTGCTGAGAAGAAGTGATGCTGCCTTGCTAGACTTGCGTTTGTCTAGCATTTTCACCTGGACAGTGCCATTCTGTTAGCCTCAGCTTCTTCAGGCAAACACTACAGCTCTCCAAGACAACCTTTGTATTGAAGAAATGTGGCTGAGCGGCTTCCACGCGATTTCTGATGTCCACCTATTTGTGCTGGAAGCAGGAGGGAGCCTGTCCTGCTCACGCAGAAACCTTCATGTTGTTCAGCTGAGGGGCTTAGGGCAGACTTAAAGGGGTGTCCTGACTGGTGCTGGGCATTTGCACGGTGGCACAGCTTGGAGAAAGAAGTAAGAGGAAATCTCTTCTGTGGTGTGGAGGGTGCAGCCAAAAACTTGCCTGCAGTTGGCTGCTGGGTTCCAGCATCAGTTTTTTGCTTTCACAGAGATAGTTTGAGGGCACAGTGTCCCAAAAAAAGTCAGGCAGGTGATCTGTGACACGGGGAGATATGGTCCAGGGAAAAAAAATGGAAAGACAGGAGCCTCAAAGATTTTGATGCAGATATGAATCTATATCTTAGTAGTCATCTATTTAAAGGGAATGATGCTTTAATCTCTTCTTTATAGACAATGAAGGTGTCACTCTCCTTAATGGCAAAGGCTGCAGCAGAGGGGGACCTGAAGGTACAAATGGTTTCCCAAGCTTATACAAGAAGCGAATGCAGGCTGGGACTAGGATGCAAGTTTCTTGATTCACTGTCAAATAACCAACTGTCTGACATCCTCTTCATTGATTTTGTTGTCCACTGTGCAATAAAATTATGCCAACGTTTGTAGCCACATATCGAAAGAGTGAAAGAAGAGTTATGCTTTTCTTTTTACTTATCTTTAAAAACATGGCAAAGCAAGTAATTTTCTGCAGGAATACTGTAGTACGTTCATTTTACATTATTTGTCCTGGAACTGATTAGCAGCAGCAGCTTTCACCATAATTACACAGATCATAATTAAACATATTTTTGTTTTATGAGCTGTGGCAAATTCAGATTCTCTATAAGGCGGCTCTTAGGAATGAAGGCAATTTGCATGTTATAGCGAAGTGCATGTTACAAGAGACGTACTAGCAGATGGCTTCAGGGCTTGTTTGCATTCAAAATACATAGCACCTGCAAGCAAAAATGCCCTGGGCATTCTCCATGATAATTTGTGGTGCTTATCCAGACAGAATCAGTGTTACCTACCGGACCAGTTATTTAATTCCCAAATGTCCCCAGACGTGTCAGAGCAGCTGGGCTTCTGTGGTCTTCTGGGATCTGCCTGCAAAAACTCTGTCCGTTCCCGTCATGTTTGGTGGTTCTTTCATAGTAGGGAGTACACGTGAAGATGGACGGAGTCACTAAAACGCTTTTTACCTGACCTGTAGGAATAGTTACACAGGTGGTCTTCTTCCAGTCTCTGCCTGAGAAAGGGGTTGCTTCTGTCCTTCTCTAAAAGTTGTTTGGGGTTGGGAGATAATAACAGAGTCAATTAAAATGCAGGGTTTTGGATACCAAGTCTATTTTTAGATCTGAGTTGAATTTCACGGTTCTGGAATCAAAATCGGAAGAGGAGGGATAAACACTGTTGAAACAAAATCCAGTGAAACAAAAAAGCTTAAGTTTGGAATGAGTGAACCATTTGGACTAAGCCTTATGGAACATGTTTTTTCCTATTTCCCCTCTCATTTTGCTATAAATGGTAGATCCCTGTATTTGAACAGTCAGTGTAAGTGTTCCCTCTCTGTCATACACAAACACCTTCAGAGCACCTTGAAATAGGATTTCATAAAATTTGTCTGAAAACCAGAAACATCAGTATCACTGTTTTCTAGCCAAGGAGTTGAGCTATGAAGACATTGTAAGTAATCTGTCCAAGGTGACAGAGGGAGACTGCAAAAGACCAATGACCTGACCCAGTTCTTCATGTCCTAAGTCCTACCCCATTCCTGAACCACCAGACCATTTGCCTTACAAGACCAGCTCTGCTGGTCTTCAGTTCTGCTGAATATATCGTTCTGGTTTCCTTTCCTAGAACAGCTGAGGCATAACATCCCAATACTTCCCTGAGACAGCAGATGTGGTATTCCAGTTTGGAGTTCACCCCACATTTCATTAACACTCAGATTTCCCAAATTTGGGGAAGATCACATTTGAATGTGCTTTCCTTTCCTGGCCCATTTCTATAATGCAGCAGTGGCAGGTACAGACAGACAGCCGTGAACTCTAAGTGAGTTCAGAAGGTGAATTATGGTCATGTCTTCCGCTTACCTAATTATTTTCTGAATCACAACCCAACTGAAGGTGTTCTCAAAGGCAATGAATAAGTTAGAGGGAAATGCACTGCGAGTGCCTGAACTGCTGCGTGACTGCTGGGGGATCAAACTCTTCGCAGCTTTTGCTTTCCCAATGTGTAAGGTAACACGCAGTGTCTCAGCATCAGGCATTTGAAGGGACGACTTTTCAGTGCATTAACTCATAACTATGTGATATGGACACTTGGGGAATTCACCTGCTTGTTCCTGAATAATTCTGCCTTCCGTATTCTCCTACCACTTAAATGAAACGGATGAGAATTTTAGATGAGCAACACATGCAAAATCAAGTCCTTTGGGGTAATACTTAACCTGAGGTGACCGACTCTGTTCAACATAAACCTATATACATAGCCTGGCTTGCAGGATGCTTTGCGTGGCTTAGTGTACAGCGTGATTCTGCTGAGAGCATGCTTCAGCCCGTAGTTCCGTGAGATCTGACAGCACCTAGTCTGATTTGTGAACACCACTGAGAAAAGTAAAGCCTTGGCAATTTTTGCCGTATGTGACATCTCAAGGTTTCAGCTCCCAGGAGCGCCAGGTGAGAAGTCAGACCTGCATCAGAATGACGCAGAACAAGTAGGTCAGCTGTTTGGTTGCATGCATCTCGTGTGTGTGTCTGTGCGCGCGTGTGCCTGCATGCATTGGAGAAAATGGAAAACCATGGCACTGAATCCTTAAGTTTCTGCTCCGTCTTTCTTTAGGCAGAAGTCTTACCGACCGTTTCATGTGCAGCTGAATAGATTTGGGGCCTCTCGTTGCAGTAAAACATGTGGCAACAATATGTGGAAATGGTGAAGAACTGTAGAATGAGTGGATTTCTTGTAGCAGCAAGCAAGGGCTTTGGCTAAAAATAAGGAGAATGGTGTTGTTCTTTGCCATGTTTCGTCTGCCCCAGTTGCACTCTCTCTCTACTTAGTGCCTGCCAAACCGATAGCTTGCTGAAGATTTAAAGGAGCAACACTCACATTCCTATTATAGCTACCAGAATAGCTGAGGTTATCATACCTTCCTCCTTCTATCTTTTTTGCAGGCTCTCCTTCACGAAGCTTGCAAGAAGCAAGCATCCTCACCCCGGCTCCCGGCTTTTGCTGTGTCGCAGGAACCGTCCTGAGCTGCTGCTTTGGCAGGTTGGGCAGGTTGGGCTGTTTACCCTGCCGTGGAAACAGACGGCACGTTTTGGGGGCAGCAAGGGATTGACAGAGTGTCTGGCCAGAGATTCTAATCCCCTTCAGGCTGGGGAAGCTGTGGAAGCGTCCTGCCCAGGCTGCGGACACCTGGGGAGGATGGGGCTGCTCTCCGGAGCAGCTGCGTTTTGGGCAGGAGGCAAGGGGGGACAAAGAAAGGGGGTATTCATCCCCCAGATAAGCGTCCAAAATTAATTCAAACTGTCTTCACTTTCTCTGGGAGCCTCTGGTCAGCCATAGCCTGGGAGTTTCAGGGGGGCTGGGGCTGAAGTCACCAGCCGGTGCCAGCCGCTGTCAGTGGCTGGCACTGAGCCCCGCACAGGCCAGGCCAGGCACCCCCTCTGTCTTTTAAGAGAAACCAGAGAGAAAAAGCAAGAATGAGGAGGGGCTTGCAGGGGGATATGGTTTTCCTGGGGCACCTGAAGCAGAAAGGCCCTGCGCCCCCAGAGCCAAAGCCGCCTGCGGGGGGGGAGGGACGGGACAGGACGACACAGCCTGCTGGCAGCCTGTCCTTTTTGTGTAAAATATTAATTACAGCGGGACAGGCTGCCATGCTGCCCAAGCGCATCCTGCCAGGGGCCCACGGCACTGGCAAGTGCCTGCCATCCCAGAGAGCCCGATGAGGGGCTCCCACGGGTGTGGGGGGGCTTGCCAGAAGAGGGGGAGGCATGGCAGAAGAGGAGGCAGGGGGGAGGGAAGCTGAAGGGATGCTCTGCGCTCCTGGGACGCGTGGAAGCCGGCAAGGTAGCCAAAACCGTACCAGGCTCAGCTTTGCCACCAAACATGCCCAGTGCCTGCGGCTGAGGGCAAGTCTCGCCGTGGGCATGGCCGAAGCGGGGACAAGCTGAGCATCCCCCAGCCCAGCCCGGGTGGACTGCGGAAGGAGCCGGGTCGCGGAGGGCAGCAAGGCTCA
>VYZM01004900.1:481025-492329 GCA_013398915.1 Dromas ardeola
ACTCACCTCCCCCCCCCCCCCCAAGTCGCATGTATAAACACGCTAGAATTCAAGAGGTCTTTTCTTTTCTCTTTCTTGTGTGTCTCATTAAAATAAGGACAGCATTTCGCCTGTATTGTTTGACTCTAGGAAAGTACTCAAGTTACTAATGTGGGTTTGGCTTTCTATGCATTTCTGTCATCTGAATCAAACACCATTTTTCTTGTGAACTCAATATGCTTGTGCTGTGCATGGAAACCCATGAGCCTAAAAGGAAATAGGGAGATCCTGTAGTTCCAGTGAACTGATCCTTCTTTCTCCTATTCATCTCAAGTTGGCAGAACAGCCAGTTCACTAAGCAGCAAGGCAGGCGTCAGTTCACTAATACCTTTTCTGGCATTGCATAGAGGCTCAAGAAAGACACTTTTTGGCAATATTTTTCTTTGGGGTTGTTTTCATTTGTTTTTCTTTCCCTCAGCCGCCTTTGGACATTGGGCCCTGTGTGATAAATAAAAAATAAAAATAAAAATTGCAAACTTTTATGAAGGTGGATGGTAATTTCAGAATTCAGCTGCTCTGAGGTAGTACAGCTATTCCCTGTGTTCAGCAAACAAATGAAGGTGTTCTTCACCTGCCATGATTCATTTATTTCAGATTTTTGAATTATTATTTGCATTTGTTGTTTACCAACCTCCATTTTTATATGTTTGTGTGTACCTGCAAGTATATCTCTTTTGTTTCTTGTTTTCTCCCTTTGTAGCAAAATGCTTGGGAGATTTGTCATTCTGAGCACCATCACAAGCCGTGTAAAGGTTGAGGTACTCGGCCAGATGTCGTGGTTCAGGCCAGCCTCTGACTTGCTAATTCAAACCAAATGCTGTTTAAGTAAAGAGATTTTTGAAAATCAGGTTTGTGTGGCAAAGACTCCAGTTCGGTTTGAAGAGCAGATATGCAGGTTTGATGTTTGACTTGACAGAAGGGGATCTGTGACAATTGTAGGATGTTATACAGATACTTTGCCCAAAAGAGATCAGTAGTTAAAATTGAGAACACTGTTTCCCATAGATTATATGGACAGTGGCAATTTATATTGTCAAAAATGCTCAGAAAGGCTTATGTTGTAGTTGCTGTGGTTTGGTTTTTTTGTATCTTCTGGGTAGCAGAATCTTGATAACTTCGAGAGAAAACTTTCAACATTGAGGGAAGTCATATTTCATCAGTTTGTTGCATTGTCCAGTGCCAGCCGTGAAGGGATGAAAAAAGATAACTTTGTTTTGATTGTAAGAAATGTCAGGGCATGGTTGGGTTTTATCCTATTTCTCTATTGAAATGAAATCTCATGCAGATGCCTATCACAGTTAACCTTCCCAATGTTGCAAAATGAACTTTACTGCCAATTTCATCATCAAGTGGCTCTGTATAGGCACACCCTGAGGTTGCATTTGTAGCTCACAACCTGCCCCTGGTTCCTCTCTGAAACACCACAGAAGGGGGTCATTCCCGTCAATACAGAGGAAATCAGTCATCAAAACCATTTGCTGTAATGTCTTCTCTGCCAATTTCTTTTTCTGTAGGTGAATTTTAGCATGCTGGAAAGGTCCCCTTTACAGGTTTGGCCAATAAACTCCTCTGACATCAGTAAGGAGGCACGTTTTAGTATGCAACCAGCTTGTCTCAACCCCACATGAGAAGGACCACACGTATAATACAGTTCATTTCCCCTCACTTTTCCTGCCCATCTCACTAGTCATGAGCAAAGAGCAGAGGGCCGTGTTTTAACTTCATTTGCAAAGTTTTGATATCGCCAAGAACAAAATATATCCCTAATTCCCAAGACAGTCGTCCAGTCTCTAAACGGCGTGGGTATGGTAATCCTGTTCCTTATGACCTTTGCTGTTCACTTTGGTATGGTCAGGATTTTATTCCATTCTCTCTGCTAACATTATTTCCTTGCATAAGGCTGCTGGAACTATTTCAGTAGCTTTTTCAATGATCCTGTTTTCTTGGCTCCCTGTAGTATTTTTTTTCCCTTAGCTCTGATCTAAACTCTTTCTCGTTTTCTGAGCTATTTCTGGTTGCTGGACTTGGAATTATTCATGAACTTGAAGCTACGTGCATAGATCCTTCCTTTGACTGTAACATTTCTTAGGTAGATAGAGCAATTTGATTACCTGATGGGCTCCATCTTTTTTTAAAGGCAGCAGTTTTTAAAATCAGAGGTTTCCCTCTAAATCTAGTGAGCAAGAGCAATAGCCTGCAGAGCTCAGCAACCATGAGACAGCCTAGACCTTAATGCTAAAAAAAGAAGGTGAAAAAAAGTGAAATCATGGCTATGAAAACCACACAGAAATACTCTGTGTATTTTAAACTGCAACCCGCCATGCTTTATTCATGACTTTAAAGGAGTTATGGGTATTTTTCTCCCCTCTGAGTATTTATCTCTGAAACTCAAGCCTCTACCATAAGGGCCTAAACAGATATTTCACCACAGCCAAGGGTCTAAACTAACCATCATTTGGATTGATAAAAGAATTCCCGTTATAATGGCAATCAGCGAAGACCTTTATGTAGCTGCACTTAGGTGCTCAAAGCAGAAGCATTTACTCCTTATTTTAAATTCCTGAACATGAATACTGGCTGTCTCTTTTCAGAGTCCAGTGAAGATTATTTGTTTTGCTAGACTGTTTCTGATTTTTTTTTAACTTATATTTATGCTCATTATAAATGTGCCATTTGGTATAATTACTCTTTTCCTCTTGGACAGCTTCCTGTCAACTTCTTTAAAGAACAGAAATAGTAATTTCTTTTCCCCAAGAGAAGCAATATAGAGTTTACAAGGGAATGGTTTGAACTTTTTATCTCTTAAATGAGGTACTTTGTTCCTTTTTTCCTGGCCATTAAAATAATTAAAAACTTAAATTTTTATCTTTATGTTTATAATGGTGAGATGGTAACATTGTGTTTAGAAAGTTTAATGTTTGTAGTGCCATTTCCTGAATGGGTTTACTTTCAAGAAGAGGACGTGCCCCTCTCCGGTTTCTGAGCAGTCTAAAGATATGCCTTCTAAACTGCACATTTTTAGTAAAATAAAGTATAAATACTGGGTATTCCTACTTACGAGAACTACAAAAGATAAAAATCAGAAATTGCTCAGTCCATCAAAAGTCCCCTAAGAAATTAGAAGCATTTAAAATACTTTTTCTGGGCTTTCTCAAAATAAAGAACCAGCGTTCAGCACTAGTGGTCTGTTTTTAGAAAGGCTGAACCCTTTGGTTGGGGAGAGCTTCCCTGATTCCCAGTGAGGAGCCGGTAGAGCAAGGTGCTCTTCGGTGTGATCTGGTCTGCCTCTGTCCACATGGCAATTAGGACAATTATCACACAGTAGCAGAGGCCTAGCAAAAAATGAGCGACAAGCCTGTGGGCTTCCAAGGACCAGATCCTTTTCTTGGATTACTTTTATTTTTTGCAGCTGAGTAGAACGTGCAACTCAGGCTGGTGTAAGAGAAATCCAACCATGAAAATGTAATCGTTACCAGCTCCTTCAAGAAGACACTTTTAATCAGCAGCAAGTCCTTCACTGAAACAAAACATAGGAAAAAACATTACAAGCTATTTCTTCATTGGGTTCAATTTAGGAGTTGAAGGCAGATGGGCTTCAGTTCTGTTTTTTCTTGTTGAATGCGTTGAAGACTCTCCTGGAGGAAGAGAGCTTCTCTGTCATCCGTAGCTTTGGCTTTCAGAAAGAACTTGAGCTGTGATGGATGAGACTTAACTCTAGACTTGATGAGTTTGGGTATGACTCAAAAACAGTTCGGATTGTTTAACAACCCAAGCATCTGCACCGATGCAGCCAGGACCCCTGCTCCATGGTGCTTAGTCCTGTCCACGAGTATTGGAGGAGTTAACTGGTGTTGCCAGTGGTTGGTGCCCACTTGTAAGGCGATGGTCACAAACACCACTGCAGCTGTTTTGCCTGGTAGCATTTCATTTGTTGCACATAATACTAGAGCTTTGAATTGCAAATAGTCCTGTGGGTATAACTCAAGCTCAGAGCTTTCTCCTCTGAATTTTTTGGTGTTGGGAGATTTAACCTCCTCTTGTAGCCTCTGCAAAATAGCTTTGAAGGAGGTTTAAATAGTTGTATTTTTCTAATGCTACGTGCTAGGGGACACAGCTAGTTGTGAGCAGGCAGGTCTGTTCCATCCTATGGACGCTTTGTTTCCAGTCTCAGAAGCTGAATGGGTTGAATGTGGGTTCATCCAGCTCCCAACATGTTTGCGCTTAGAGGCAGCTCCATTCCAGGTCACGCACAATGGGCTGGGGCTTTCTAAGAGCCTGTTACTGTCATGGTTGCTTAGAAAGGGCCAGGTTTGTTCAGTAGACGAGTTTTTGTACAGTACTGTGATGGCGGTATGAGGAGGATGCCCTGGAGGCCATGCCCTGGATGGGAAATTCTGCTTGTAACTGCTGTTTACCCCAGAACAGGAGGTTTTTATGGCAGTCCTTCATGGACTGAAACACGTCTCCCTCTTGCTAGGTGCCCAGCCAGCTCTGGTAACAGGGACCAATCTGCGCATTCATCCTCTCCTTTTTTCTGGGGAGAGGATCTAGGAGGGAGCACCTTAACCTCTCTCCTCCCTCATGCCTCAAACAGAAGTGAAAGAAAGGGACCATGAGAGGCAGTATCTTTACTACCCTTTGTTCTCCTTCGTGCACAACTGGACAGGATTAGGCTCTTAACAAATCACAGCTGTGACTAGCCATTTCTTTCAATACAGCAGTGAAGCAGAAGGAGGTTTGGGTTATTTAATCCAGGGTAAAACCCAGGCATAGTCTTGGAAAAGGGTCTTTTTGCTGACAGATGAGTGCCCTAACAGGAGCCATGCTTCCGCTCATGCTTTCTTTAAGACCCACTAGGTCTTGAATTCTTCTTTATAATAAGTTTTAGGGAGTGCTCTCCCATCCATCATAGTGTGAATTGCAGTAATGTTCCCAAAGAAAATGGGAGATGTGGGCTTGAAGTTTTGCAAGAGGAGGATGGAAGTGACCTTGCGATTCTTCTGTCTCCCAAGTAAATGCCCTGGCTGCTCTCACAGAAAAGGCTTTGCATCTCATCTTACTTCCTCTGCTTTCTTAAAAGCACGAACTGTGCATCTCCTCCCTGCTTGCCATTTAGGTAGGGTAAAATTTCCTTTCCTTTCAAGTTGAAGTTTCTTACCAGAGCAATTCCTGGTATGTGTGGAATTGCCTTCCTGTATCCCCAGGAAAGGTAGGATCTCTGCTTTACGTCTGCTGGCCTATTTCTCTCCTGGTTGGCTTTTGGTTGTGCTCCACTTGTAGTGGCTGCTGTGAGTCCTGTTTTGGAGCTGCTGAGTCCCCACATAGTGTGTGTGGTGCCCAGGACAGACCTGTGGGTTCTGCTCCGCTGTACCCAGAAGTGAGGAGCTGCAGTACTCTTTATTGGATTTAGTACCAAATCTATATGCAATAAACACTTAAGAGAAGGAAAACCCAGTGAGTAATGGGAGCAATAAGGAATAGACAAAATAGCTGATATCAGCAAGACCTAACAATCCTTATTTTCTAGAATTGCAGGGTTTATAGGAAGAGATTATGTAGCTATTGATGACATTACCTGATAAAGTGCTTTTGTTGCAAGTAAAAATCTTGTGTACTGTGTTAAATTATGGAAAATACTTGGTGTTTTGCAAGATTTCATAGCCATAAAGACATATTTATTGTGATGCATGTAGTGCAGTATAGTTTGCAGAGGTTAAAAAATGGCTTTCAGATTGCAATCAGCATGAATAATTAACGTTTTACGTCAAAATGTGGGGAAGTTGAAAGCAGGGTCCTAAAGGGATTGGACTTCCAAAGCTGTTCTTTACAATTTTCTTCCAACAAGAGAAACAAATACACTGAGAAAGAGAGATCACAGCAGACAGCAGAGCCGAACCACGGTCTGATACCTGTGCCAAAACAGGCAAGTGTAAAGGGTGAGAGATTCAGTTTACGGAGACAATGCAAAGCGCTACACACCTGGGGAGCGGGAATAATTGGCAAGGGTTTGGAAAATGCGAGTGCTGCTTAGCATGCAAAGGAAAGCTACTGACAGCCTCTTCATGGCTCATAAACCCACTACGCCAACCCAGTCGGTGCCATTGCAAATGCACACATCCAGTGGGAGCTGTTGTCTGTCAACTGAGGAGGTAATCATCCCCGTTTGGCAAGACTGCGCGTAGACTGCTGCATGCCATGCCTTGTCTTTCATTGGAAAACAGACCTTTGAGAAGTTAGGAAAAGTTTAAATGGGCAATTCAAATAGTAAAGGGAGGGCTGATGAAAATTAATTCCAGGTGCAAAGGGAAATTAAAGGGAAATAACTGAACAGATGATAATAGAAGAGCAGAAAATGAAGCATTTTCCTGAAAGAAAAACAATGTGCTTTTTTAATTGAAAGTGTTCCCATTCAGGTAAAGAGAAGACACAAGTGCTCAGCAATTAGAGTAGTCGTTCAGATTTCCTGTCATTTCGAAAAGACACATGATGATGCATCTACATCTTGATTGAACAAAGCTGCTGGGATAAGTTCTGTGCGGTCTTAAATGAAGGATATTCGGAGTGCAGAGTTCAAAAGAAACCTTGCAACAGGAGTTTGTTGGAAACTAATGTGCAGAATAAAGACTGGTTGGACGTGGGTTGGGAATAAGAAGTATTAGGTTGGTAATTTTTTTTTTACTTATACAAAGTTACTGTCATTAAATAAAAAGGCACATTTACTCAGTTGCATCTTTGGGGACAAGATCATTTTCAGCCTGTTACTACAGATTTGCACAGTAGCCACTGGTATTTCCTAGGAAGGCTTAAAATCTAACTTTGTGAAGTAAACGGCCTGTTAAGATAATCATGTGTCTGATTATGAACAATGAGTGTTAAGAAATGGTCTGAGAGAAACCCTAGTGTCATTACCGGTGTGGAAGGTTATACCATTAAAGATCATGTGTGGGATGGGTGGGCTTTAGCCGTTAGCAATGAAGTTGCTCTGTGTACCTGAATGCAGTAAGAGTGGGCTTTTTCTAAAATGGAAGCTGGGTATATTATATGTCAGCAACATTAATGGATGCTGTGATTCCCAAACAGACATGGGAATGACAAAACTGGTTGTCGTTCTCCAGGAAAACATAAGTTATGTTGTCTTTGGGAGGACCTTTGATCTGCCTTCTCAAATCCAAAAAGTAGGTGACCCCTATGTTGTCTCTTACTGGACCTTCTGGAACTCAACACCCTACTGAAAGACATGGGGAAACTTATAAGAATATACAAAATGTCTGAGATGACACAACCTCTTTTTTCTTGGACTGGTAAATAGACTGTTTTGAAGAACTGTTTTTTGAGCTGCTCTTCCTCAACTTTGTCCATGTCTGGTGTCCATGCAGCACATTACAGCCCACAAACCTCTAAGTGACTTTAATCCAAAAAGCCCTCAAACCTAGCGTTAGCTTCAAAATTAAAAAAAAAAAAGGGGGGGTAAGAGAAGAAATTAGCTTTCAGACCTTCTAGTGTTTTAAGTCTTTGTAGTATATTTCAATCATGTTTGTAAAATTTCTTTTACATCACTTGGGTGCAAAATATTTTGATCTGTGGTGCTTTTTCTCATTAAAACCACAAATCTTGCTTAAGCCTTTCAGTCTATATGAACTTCAAATGCCTTAAGGACTACAGTAAAATCTTGAGAGCTGTCTCACAGTCAACCAGCTCTCAGGCTTAGTTTCCCAATTGCTATTCCAGGATGTCAGCTCAGACAGAAGAAAGCGGGAGGGGAGTGCATCGCCCTCTTGCCGTAAGTGCAGCATCTCTCTCTGCCTTGGCAAGATCCTTCAGATCCTGGGGAAAAATCAGAACAAGTTCCCAAAAGCACCGAGTGTCAGCAGCAACCGTGACCTATAAACATCACATTTGTGGCACCGTCCTCAAGATGAGACCTCAGCACTGTGACTACAGGCACTAATGCACATGGCAATTCCTTCTCCCAGTTCAGCAGACTGATCAAGCTGGGACTGCTGGGACTGCTTTCCTCTTTGAAGGCAAAAAAATAAAAGTGCGAGGCCTGGGTTGGTTTCCATTTGTGCAAGTACCACCTTTTTCGGGAACAGCAAGGGTGTGAAACCAGCCTACGGAGCCTGCTGTCAGCTGTGGGTGTCGCAGCCCACAGCCAGTCAATAGTCATTAGGAGCCAAAAAGGCAGAGAAACCCGGCCAACTCCAGCAAAAGATGCAGCAGCAAAAGAAGAGCACAGAAATCTGGCGTTTACTTCCAGCATCGTGGTCTGCTTTTATTCTTGCTGTATTAAAACTGTCATGGCTTTATGCTAATGTGGTTCATTCCTACCCAGTGATTATTATGCTTTGAATTAGCACTGCTCTTGAGAGTATTTTTCATGCAAAAAAATGAGGTAGTCCTTCTGAGAAATAGGAGCGAGAGGGGAAAAAGAGCTGTTACTTGCATTAGCTCAAAGCTGTGTGTGTTTGGAGAGGATGAAGGAGAAGAGCCACGTTCATGGCTGACGGAGAGCACAGCAGGACTCCCGGGGCACAGATCCCTGTGAGAGATTATACTGAAATTCAGGGAAGAGCAGTCAAAATAGGGAAATGGTTTTGATGCTGTGTTTGGCTTTTAATGAACCCGCCCTTTGGGTAAATTCCTTTTGACTCCAGTGTTAGTTTTGCCTGACTGTGCATCCATACTCGTTTACCCTGAGTGGGAAAAGCTTCCCGGGGGCAGTGAGAGCGCAGCTGGTGTGGGACAGAGGGGATGTATGTTGCAAAAGGAGAGAATCTTTAAGGGATGTCCGTTCTCCAGGGAATGTCCTCAGCAGTACCAGTTAGGACCAGCTCTCAAAGAGGAGTTGTTGCAACTCTGAGATTTAATAACTAAGGCACCTGGGTAGCAGAAATGGTGGCTCAGTGATGGGGAAAAGGAGAGAGGGTGAGCAGCAAGAGGAATTTCATGATGTTTCAGCTGTGGGTTTATGCAGTAGGAAGCCTAATTCGGCAGCGGTAATGTGCCATTCCCAGTTTCCTCAATGGGGTGGTTCTGCACCCTGTATTCCTCAAGTAAGACAGCAAAGACAATACTAGCCCATTACTTTTAGCAGCTTCTCTAAAAATCACAGCAGTGGAACACAATGTGATGTTATGTACTTCAACTAGAGGCATCTTAAAAATGGAGGAAGGAGAAAAGGCATGGGCCCTTTGGATCTGCATGTAGAGTCTGTGCCCTGTGCTGGTCTTCGAAGCCCAGCAGGTTCCAGTGAAACTGGAAAGTGTAAGGAAATTTCTGATTGCCTCTTCTGTTTACCCTCGTGGTTTGTTCAGCATAACCAGGCAATTTCCAGCCTTGATGCAGCACGTTCCAGCCCCTGTACGGGACAGAGCCTTGAAATGGGTTCTCTGCGTAAGAACATACTGCTCTAGGCAGTCGGGCACAAAGAGCTCCAACAGAATGAAATGCTTTGGCCAGACTACCTTTTTTCCCTCTGCTTTAAATGGAAAGAAGACGTCCTTAGAAATGTCTCTCTCTTTCTCCATTACCCCAAAGAATAGTTGTTTTTAACCATTTCCACTGAAGCAGTTGGGCTCTCTGTATCTTGCTGGCTAGCTTATTCTTCTCCAGAAAGTTACAGGCAGCTGTACCTGGCAGTGATATTTTACAGGAAAAAGGTTTGTGTTGCCAATGTTAAAAACAAAACAAAAGAACAATAACAAAATAACCAACCTTCTTGCAAAACCTGAGGGGCTCAAGTAGTATTTCAGTTCGGAGTTCTGATAATGGAACTTCCTTTGTGATAGAGATGTGCCTCTGGCTATTCCCGTGAAAACCTACCTAAATTTGACACACTTAAAGCCTCGGAAAAATTTCCATTGAGACACATAAGAATTTGCCAGCCAAAAT
Source organism: Dromas ardeola (assembly GCA_013398915.1). NCBI lineage: Eukaryota > Metazoa > Chordata > Aves > Charadriiformes > Dromadidae > Dromas > Dromas ardeola. The sequence goes on from VYZM01004900.1 coordinate 490,956, forward strand.
CTCTGGTGTTTCTGTTGGTGTGGAGTAGGTGTGCTCATCCCTTCAGGGCGATGTTCTTGCTGAGGTTGCCGAGCCTGTGCTCATGGCTGAGGTTGATACTTACTATACTAGAGGTGAAATAGAAACCCCGGGCTGCTGTCTTCAGAGCAGGAGAGGTGACGATCTGTGTCTTTATGAATCCAGACTCTGTGTGTGCAAACCACTCAAATCAATTTTACTGGCAGTGTCGCATTACAACACAAGCCTGGGAAATTGTATCCCTTTTAAAAAAAACAGAAAACAATACCAACAACTTAACAAAATAACCAAACAACACAAAACCCCCTCCCTTATGCTGACTGAATTGCGCAGATGCTTTTTTTAAGGAGAGAGAGCGCATGCTTCAGCCCAGGGCTGGGAGAGCTTATTGCAGCTCTGGCATGGAGAGACCCTCTCTCCTGGGCTACTGGTACCTTCCCCCTGTCGGCGTTTTCCTTTGCAGTCCTGGCTTACCTCTCTCTGCGCCTCTAATCACAGGGACGTTATTTCTCAAAACTATCAGCATATTTTCCCTGCAGATGTGAGGGGGGTGGACCATGCAATGTAACTGCACCCAGTGACCACTCCCAGCCTTCTCTTACTCTCACATACATTCTTTTTAAGTATTAAGACTATCATGATGTATTACAGTGTAAAGGCTGCAGAAAGCTGAATTTTTCAACAACGGAAGCTCAGTGAAAACCTGTAACACCCCCATGGGAATTCAGCCCTAAGTGCGGACTCTATTAATATTCTCCATGTCCCTGTGTTAAAAGACAAGTTATGAGAATTGGAAGGGAATGAGTGGGCAGAAAAGTGGGACAGGAAGGAACCATCTGAATTTTTAGCACCCTTTCTGTCACTAGGAAATTCCTAATGCAGCCCCTTTTGTAACCCAGGCAGTTTTAATAGACACAGTAATGATACCAGAGGGTCTTTTTTTATCACGGTCCTTGTTCCTGATAAATACTAGTTCATGGAAATGTCTCTTTCCCTTGCAAAAAAAGACTTGCACTATTTCTTTCAAGCAGTATTGCATGATTTTTTTGAGCTTTCTCCTCCCCAATCTCTGTCACGCTTCCCCAGGAATGGCTGGCGGATGGACTGCCAGCTGTCTAGAGCGATGCAGAACAATTTGTTAAAGATTATAACTCTGCTATTCTAATAATCCATATTCATATTGAATCTGATTTTTAATAGCGATCTTTGCAGTAGATCATGGATTCCACTGAAAGGAAAAAAAAATATTAAAATAATAATGACTACATTTTTTTCCCTTTTTTCCTGTTTTCTGTAACTGTGGAAAATTTTCACCATCTGTGTTCTCTGATAATTTATTAAAGCATTTATTTAACT
>VYZM01004900.1:492373-587565 GCA_013398915.1 Dromas ardeola
TTTCTTGCTGAAACTACAGCTGAGGAAGTGGAAAGACTGGCTGCAATGCGTTCAGATTCTCTGGTACCTGGGACTCACACACCTCCGATCAGAAGAAGAAGCAAATTTGCCACTCTCGGAAGACTTTTTAAGCCATGGAAATGGAGGAAGAAGAAGAGTGAAAAATTTAAGCATACTTCAGCAGGTAATAGTTGCGGTTGGGTTGGTTGGTTAGTCTGGAACTTTGCTCAACAAGGCTAAAAAGTTATAGTGCAGCCCCAATTTATACAGGTTTTAAAGGTTGTTGAAGCCTGGCTTGGCGATATTTCTCAGATTCTAAGAGATCTGTAACTTTGTTACTGGCTTTTTCTTTAAAAAAAACCCAAACCAACTCATTGGGTGCACTACAATTAAAGCAGCATCTCTCCAAAGCTGTATATTTGGGTTCTGCCACTAGAGCTAAAGGGTAATCCAGAAGAAATCTTGTTACATTGATTTAGCATATTAGGGGTAAAGGAAATGGCAATATGAAAAGGCAAAACTCGTGGAGGATTTAGCCACATTCAAACTCCTGTAAATGCTAATAGAGGAGCAAGAAAAATACATGATAAAGGAGTTGACACTGTGTTGAATGACTTGTGTAACCATAAATTATATGTTCCATTGGGCAGGAAAGATGTGTCACTTGTTTTCTGAGAAAAACAAATCTCTTTTCCTGCCACACCCCTTCTTATGCCATTGCTTTCTAACACTCCTCATTTAAGACTCTTTTTAATTAAAAAACAAGAATGGAAAACTGCAAAAACGTGTTTTAATATCATAAATTGGTCTGTGCAAGAATCCCAGGTCCAGGCACTGATGCACGTGGTGGAAGTTTGTACCTGGCGTGTTCGTTTCCAAGATCTGTGATCTATTTAGAAGGTTTCTTTTCTTTGTTATTCCATAGTGACTAATAATTACTCCATGTGATTTTGCAAGTCTTGAGCCTGGATTGTCTGTGAGAAAACATGAATTTTCTTCTGATTTCTTATTGTTCTCACTAGAACTGGAACTAGAAAGCAAGAAGTGAGGATCTTGCTTCTTTACCTGACAGAAGAGGCTTCGAGTTACAGCCTAGTTTCTCTCTGACCTGTTTCTTGCCCAGTGGAAGCTTTCAGGCAGGACTTGACTGTACCTTCTGGCTCCTCAAAGCCTGTACTCCTGAAAATGGCCCATAATTGCATGAGAAGTCTCATTTAGCTAAATGCGAACTCTTACATGAGGTTAAATGCAGATCAGAGTTTTCAGGGTTCATACCCGAAGGTACTCTTTACTGTGTGCTGTTTAAGCTGTTCTCTGATTTGTCAGGCAGAGGCTAATGAACTGGAATAGATGGCTGTATTACTCTGAGTGACTTGGCAGCTGAGAAATATTGTCACCAAAAATGACATGTTTCTGCAAAACAAAAGGCTTGTCTATCATGTTCTGTATCAGTCATAACCATAGTGCAGTGTAGCAGGATTTCCATGATAACCGTATAGCTCTTAGGGACACATGGACACTGTGGTAACAACTACTTTGAAGCTAGTTCCAGGATGCTGAGTTAGTTGGTTACTACTAGGAGGATAACCACGGCAGTTCAGGATGTAATATGGGTTGCCAAAGCCTGCCTAGTATTTATTTGTATGGTTTATCCAGCTCGGGGAGCTGGGGCTGAGCTGCATACTGCTGTGACTGATTAGTTTGAAGCTGGCTTGAATCTGCCTGCATAGTCTGCTCTGGGCATTACAACAAGTGTTACGTAGATGTGCCCCATTTACCAAAACATTTGGGAAGTACACACTGATTAAAACCAGAGTAAAACCACGTATTTCTTTTTCTCAGAGGAGAAGGAAGCTTTAACCAGACATGCCATCAGATCTCCTCCCCTGGTAAGGGGGACTTCAGAGTCTGAAGAATTAATTTAAAAGCTGGGTCTCCGGGTTGCAGGGAATCTTTGCCGGTTGCAGTACTGGGTTTGATCTCAGCTGAATCCAAAACCCTTTTTTTTTTTTTAAATTTACATTTCTAGTAAGCTAACAGTATCCTGCAGCTGCTCTGCAAAATTGGTATTCCTGTCAGCTCCCCTGCTACTAACTGCAGCAAAATGGACAAGGATGTCAAATTTGCTGAGCACCCAGCAGGAGACACTGGGAGAGGTTTACTTCTGGGCTGTACCAGAGCTGGGGACCCCACGGTTTCCCTCATCCCTGACCCTGGGGAACAGGAATCTACCAGGATGCTACCAGACTCCCCTGGGAATTCAGCAGCGTTGGTTGAACCTAGAATGTGTAATACAAAAGATTTTGCACCGGAAAACTAGCATTTTTCTGCCAGCATTTCCATGACCTCTCATCTAATACCTCTGATCTCACTGAGAAAATATATTTAATTTTTATAATAAATCAAAGGACAAGCTTATGAGATGGCATAATGAGAGCCAGCATGAAACTTCCTAATACAGGCTTATTTTCTTCTAGAGCACTGATAAATGTGACACTTGGAGAAAAAAGTATTTCCCATTAGTGTTCTACAGGCATGCGACCAAGCTTTCCCACCTGCATAGAACATCAGTAATTATCAAAAAATAAATAGTAATACAAGTATTTTATTAGGCTCTTATTTGCTGCAACAATAGATTCAATTATTTTAAATGTCAAAAGTGGTAAGGGTCAAAACACATGACCTTACCTGTTGAAACTTCCTTTGAAATTAATGGCAGGTTTTTTTTCTGGGAGAGGACTGGAAGAAAGAGAGAGTCAGGCTGATATTTAAGGTTGAAAGGCTGCCTTTTTCTTGAGATTTCCAAGTGCTAACATTTTGTATCCATATCTTCATCAGACTAAAAGCTCTGATTATTTATTCAGAGATGAATGCTTTAGTTCAGTGGTCAGTGGGCAAAAAACCCTTTTGGGTAGTAGGAAAAGTTGTTTGCTGACACGTGATAATTGCATAAGATGAGATAGAAAATCCATAATTTGATTGATCGAGGATCTTAACATTATGCTTATTATATATGGTTCCTTTCAGCACATCAATACTCATATCATGATGTTTGAGCATAACAAATTCCCCATCCTCCGTCTTCATTATTGTATTGTCACTGACAAGCAGAAGGTTAAAACGATGCATGTGTTTTGTATACTTCATACGTTTATAGGTTATGTTGGTTCTGGTACCCCTGTAGCAACTCCGCGGAAAGGTTCAGAGTCTGACATTGCGTTGGTGCTGACTTAGTCATGAAGGTGAAAGTCATGGATTTTGATGCAGACATCTAATGCTTTTGCCTTGCAGTTGGTCTGTCCATGAGCGTCATCATTAGGTATTTTGTAGGGTGACCAGAACAGGTAGAAAAGATCACGCTATGGGGTGGTCTGTTGTTGCAGATGGTAAGCGCCAGATGAGCCCACAGCTGGGGTTTGATTTGAGCGACCTCTTCTGCTGGAAGGTGGAGTATTAAGGAGGTTGTTCAGGACATGCACCATGAGTGACAGATGGGCTCCATCTGTGGACAGGCTCCATCTCAGAGCAAACGGGAAGGGAGATTATACTGTGTGAGGGATGCCAATGTACCACAGCGGGGCAAGAAACGAGTCAGTTCTCGCTGTAATCCTGCTCCTGGACAGAAGTGAAGCGCCCTCCAGCACAGAGCGATTTCAGGTGCAAATCATTTTATGATAGAAGGTCCTAATGAAATTTCTTTGGACACTGAAACTCCCACAGTACAATACAAATGCGTCTGACAGTGAAGTTGCATGTGCAGGGAGTTAGACAAAGAAATAAAACTCAGCCACAATGTTATTCGTGCTATAGTCAAAAGTGTTGTGGTTGTTTTTTTTTAAACTCGCCTAAAATTTCATCTTGCACAGAAAGCGTGGAAACTTTTATTACCAAGGAGGGCTGAGGACCCCTCACGGCAATGAACAGTATGATAAAGGTGACAGCTCTAACTTTGGGAGCACAGGCAAACTTCTAAATGACAAGATTTTATCAGTTGATGGGGCAGTTTCTTTTAACTGATAAGGAGCAGTCTCACTTACGGCAGAAGCAGCCAGGAAGAAATAGTGAATTTTCTTTGCCTAAGCACATTCCCTTTGGCTGGATGCAACTGGGATGGCTCCAGCAGGCTGCACAAGGTTTTTAAAGCCACACTGGGCTCTCTGGGAATCATCAAAGCAGACAGCAAAAGAGAAAGCTGACTGGCTCCTCAGACAGACCTTTGTAATTGTTTTTAATACCTTGATCTTGTTCTGCTCACCTTGATGTGAATTTGAACACAGTTCCTGGGTGTGCTGGTTTTTTATTGCAGTGTGGTACACGTGCTGGCGAAATGTCATTTCCTGGCGATGTTTTGGAGAAGGAGGTGCTTCTGAAATAAAGAAGCCCAGGGAAAGATAGGTTCTGGGCTTACTTGAAATATTATTGAAGTTTTTTAATGCTGTATTCATCAAGAACCAACTGCTTGCAACCTTTCAGAAAAAAAAAAAAAAAAGTATTTCAGCTGCTTACAGGAGTCTGAATAGGGGAAAAATGTCTCGTTTTGCCATTTCACATTTCTGGTGACCTTCATTTTAAAGAATTGGTGTGTCCGTCTTCCCCCATCCTTGCTGCCCGAGTTGCGGTGCTCAGGCAGAGTGGAGTACGAAGCACATGACATGTACCTGGAGGAAACTGGTTGGACTGATAAGAGGAACGCAGGAGGTGGTGAGAAATTAAGGGATGTGGAGAAAACTCCGTTGTAAGTAGGAGAGGCAAAGGATTCAGCAATGTTTGGGTTAGGTACGTAGGCACCCTGTAGAATGAGCAGAGAAAGTCCAGTGTCAGAAGAAAGCCCCACAGCAGAGCCAAGAAGCAAATCAGTGTGAGCCAGGCATCATCAGTTGGGTTGGGGAAGGTTGGGTTGGGGGACTAGGGCTTTCAGGGCAGGTTCATGGATTGATCCCAAGCCCTGAGCCCAAGGACCTTAGGACTCTGTTGATAGTTGTCTGTACAGAGGATGACAACCTTCTCTTGCTAGCAGTTACTCTGTTAAACTGCAATAGCTGAGGTCTGCACTGAGGATCTAAAGATTAAAGCTCAGTAATGTAGACAGTGACACAAACGGAGCAGCTGGATTTTTTCGGTTTCCTTTTCAGGGAGGGCATGCATGCTTTTCCATTTACGTTGATTCATGCTCAAACTGTTTAAAGAAAACTAAGCGTGCCAAGCCTAAATCCACTCATGCAACCTTTAGCAGCCCCACTCCCAGAATCTGCATTAAAACAGCCACTCATTTTATGCTCAAGTGCTATTTTTTTCACTTGGTAAGCCTCGGTGCTTTGGTTTTTCCAACCAGAGTTTTTAAAAAAGTGCTCTATAAAAATTTGTATGTCAATGTGTTTATATAAGTTAAGTCTCCCAGTCAGCAGAGGGATTGTTTAAATTTGGCAACGCTTACAAGCAAGGACTTTCAATGTTTCTGATGAATAACAAGAAGAAAACAAAATGTGGTAAATCTGTGCAATTAGAGGAACTGCTATTCATAAACCATCCCCAGATCATTTTATTCCTACTGCTGATTATTTCTAACTACAATAGGTAAATATTTTCAACTTTGCTTTCCAGAATATTCGAATTGGTAGAAATTCAATAATGTGTTGCCGGTGCTGCTCTTAAACCTTCCTACTCCCTTCTGCTTTGCCAATGATTGCCTCTCGTGTTTTCTCCTGTAAAACTCTTGGGCTGTTAAACTAGTCGTGCTATTTGGGTGAGACCTTTGCCTGGGGAAGCGAAGGAGAAGCGCAGGCGGCAGACATGCCTGCCCTCACCTCTGCCTGTGCTTTTGGGGAGGTGGTCTAGGGGGGCAAGAGATTTTGGGTGTTTTTTCCAAGTGCCTACCATGTTATTGAAATCTCTCCGCAAAGGTCTTATTTTCAGCCTGTACATTGAAAGCAGTGGTTTGTTTGCATTGTTGGCTGACAAGGATGACTGTTCTAAAGTACTTTATGGTCCCGTTCTGTTCTCCTGAATTTTATTTAATAACGACTGTGATCCCATGTGAAAAGCATTAATATTTCAATTACAATTCCTCTTATATTTTCAGGCCGGACTATCTCTAGGTTTAGGTATGGAGAACTGAGGTAATTATGTTTTTTCTTCCTTCACCCTCTTATTCTGATGGCTTGGAAATGTAATTCTGAATCGGCATTGAGAAAGAGAGCAGAGTCTCTGGGTAGTGTAGCTGGGTCTGAAGGTACCCTGAAGCCTGAAATACCCCAAAGTCCTGTTCTCATCCTTGATGAAGTCTGTCAATGAGGCTGTGGAAAACCTCCGGTAGCCCTTTCGATGTGAGACAGAGAGCAGGCGTTGTGGGCACTGGTCCCAGCCAGGTATTTTTGCTGTGCTTGGGCCTCTCATGGAGCATTGATGCTGTGATGAGAATCACTGATCGTTCCCAAGATCGTGGGAGAAGGGAAAGAAATGGCACTGACGTAAAATTTAGGCCAGTCTTCCAAAAAGGAGCTTCAGTTTTGTAAAAACCCAGCAGTACAACCACTTTTTTAGAGTTACTCGATTCTTTGTTCCCTGTTTTGTGGGGTTTTTTGAGGGAGGTGCAAATTGTCATTCTCTGAAGAAAAGCACCATTTTGCAGGAACTTGGGCTGTTCACGAATGCACATTGACTTACGCAAATATTTTTATCTAAAGGAAATTCCAGAAAATAAGCACTTCATATTTCAGTGTATTCTAGATTAATTTTAGAAGTGGTTTTATTCAAATATATGTTTCCATTTCAAATTTGAATTGGATATTAACAAGCATAGCTAAAAATCTGAATTACAAACATAAAATTACCTGGCAGACAGGAAAACATTTGTATTTTATGTCTGATGACATATTACACTGCTTGAGTTGAAGGACTGAATACAAAATTAAAATCAATTTTCAGTTTCAGTTTTTACATTAATCCAAAATTGCACACTTGATGTATCCTTAATTTTAGAAGTGAAAAAAAAAAATAATATTCGAAGTTTAAATGCAGGTTGCCCATAACTTCTCTTTGCATGCACTAACATTTTCTTAATATCTTTTGAGAAGCTGCCCAGCAGTTCCACCAGAATTCATGCAAAACTGTAGGCAACTTTTAAAAAAAATTACCTTTTGCCTTTCTGTAGAGGGAGCAAAACTAGCCTGTGTATCTGCTTACTGCTGTGGAGCTGAAGACCCACAGAGGTTTTTAATCCCCGTGGTCATTTGCAATCATGCGATGAGATGAACAGCCCAAAGCTTATGGTAGCAGAAGGCACTTCATAGCAAGGGAAAGCAGTGACAAACCGGGTCTCCTTCTATGACAAGATGACCCGATTATTGGATGAGGGAAAGGCTGTGGATATTGTCTACCTGGACTTTCGAAAAGCATTTGACACTGTTCCCCGTAGAATTCTTGTGGAAAAACTGGCTGCTCGTGGCCTGGATGAGCATACGATCTGCTGGATCAAGCACTGACTGGATGTATGGTCCCAAAGAGTGGTGGTCAATGGAGTTAAATCCAGCTGGTGGCCGGTCACAAGTGGTGTTCCTCAGGGCTCAGCGTTGGGACCATTTCTGTTTAACATCTCTATTGATGATCTTGATAAGGACATAGAGTGTATCATCAGTAAGTTCGCAGATGACACCAAGTTAAGCGGGAGTGTTGATCTGCAAGAGGATAGGGAGGCTCTACAGAGAGACTTGGATAGATTGGATCGATGGGCCAACGTTAACGGAATGAGCTTCAACAAGGCCAAGTGCCAGGTCCTGCACTTGGGCCACAACAACCCCATACATTGCTACAGGCCTGGGGAAGTGTGGCTGGAAAGCTGCCTGGCAGAAAAGGACCTGGGGGTTCTAATTGACAAGCGGCTGAATATGAGCCAGCAGTGTGCCCAGGTGGCCAAGAAAGCCAATGGCATCCTGGCTTGTATTAGAAATAGTGTGACCAGCAGAAGTAGGGAGGTGATTGTCCCCCTGTACTCAGCACTGGTGAGGCCACACCTTGAGTATTGTGTCCAGTTTTGGGCACCTCAATACAAGAGAGAGATCGAGGTGCTGGAGGGAGTGCAGAGGAGGGCAACGAAGCTGGTGAAGGGCCTGGAGAATAAATCTTATGAAGAGCGATTGAAGGAGCTGGGACTGTTTAGTTTGAGGGAGAGAGGGCTGAGGGGAGACCTCATCACTCTCTACAGCTACTCAAAAGGACATTGTAGAGAGGTTGGTGCTGGTCTCTTCTCACAGGTAGTTAGCGATAGAACAAGAGGGAATGGCTTCAAGCTGCAACAGGGTAGGTTTAGACTGGACATTAGGAAAAAATTCCTCACAGAACGAGTGGTCAGACCCTGGAATAGGCTGCCCAGGGAGGTGGTGGAGTCGCCATCCCTGAATGTGTTTAAGAGTCGTTTAGATGTGGTGTTGGGGGATATGGTGTAGGGGAGAACTCTGTAGAGTGGGGTTGATGGTTGGACTTGATGATCCCAAGGGTCTTTTCCAACCTGAATGGTTTTATGATTCTGTGTTTGCTTCTTTATTGCTGGAATTGTGAGTTATTGGTGGGTTTAGATTTGTCATTTTAAGCAGATTAAAAGAATTCAAATGCATTCGGAAGTTGCAGATCTCCTTTGTAGACAGAAGGCAGTTAAAGCAGTTGCCTAGTTTTACACTTGGACTGCCAAATGGAAGCTCCTGGTTCAAAAATGGGGGGTATAATCACTCCCCCAGGAGTGTGTATTCCACTACAGAGCAGCGTTGTGTCTTCCTGAGACCTGCTGCAGAACATTTCCAGAGTTTAAGAAGTGGACTTTGCTTAGCTGGACTGAAAAATGTGTTTTGGGAACATTCTAGCCCCGTGCCAGCTCTAATGGAACATGCGAGACGAGGCCCTTAAATGTGTCCCTTCTTACAGGAAAGGGATGTTTAATTGAGGCTGTTTGGGTTTTATGCTAATTACTTTTCCAGCTGCTGTGAAGATTATACGAGGCCACCCAAACTGTAATACTGCGACATAATTCTACAACAATGCATTCCTGTTAAAATAATATAATAATACAATTAATCCATTAGAGAATTTACAGCAAATTTTGAGGATTGAAAAATAGGGGCTGTTAATAGCATAAGCTTCTGCACGGTATACGGATTAGAGAACGCATTCGTTGGAGATGTTTTAGGGAGTGTTTCACCAACAAATCAGCAATAATAGAATGTGTGGTTGGGGGGAGAGAGAACGAGCATGTTTGGAAGCAGCTCATTCTTGTGTAAAAAATTGTTGTGTATCCTCAGCTGCTATTGCCGTGACTCATGAATGTACAGTCTTCATCAGGCTGGGTCCTTACAGATTATTTTAGAATGCTTTCATTTAACAACAAAATGCGTTGAAGCTGCTTTTTATTTTTAGATTGCATTTGAAGCGTGGAAATTAGTTAGATTTTTTCAGACTGCTGGCTTTCATTCTTTAGCTTTTTGCTGCCCTTTTTTAAGAAGGGGGGGGGAAAGCAACGTTTCCCAGTGACGTGGAGCCAGGAGGCATCTGGCGTGTGGTAAGAACAAAGCCTGAGCGATAGCGGTCAGATGTAGCGCCAGGTTATCCCAGTGACCCAAAAAGAGCTGCAGGTCCTTTCTGGCAGGATGCTGGCTGGTCACAGGATCCTGCTTTTAAGCAACTCCTGCCCTGGGCCCACCGGTTCCTCTGCACTTTGCTCAGAGGTGAGCATGGTCCACTCGCTCCCAGAGCAACGGAGAGGAGAACCTCCCCTGCCTTTCAGAGACTGCTGCCAGGTAATTTCTGAAAGCAAAATTTGTGTAGATGCCCTCACTCGGAAGCGCTGTGGAGGAAGTTTTATTCCTAGAATACCATTTTGCACTCTCTCTTTGTTTCCCAGAGGAACTTCTGAGGCCAGCGTGGTGGTACTTCAATTGAGCCCTGCCGTATCAGTGATCCGATTGACATCTGACCCATGTTGTGATTGGGAAATGGGTTGGTACAGTAATGTGAACATGCAGCCCAATGACTCTAATCTGATAGGATTTTTTTAATCACGGTAGCTGCCCTTTATTTCCACATCTGTGAAATGAATTAAAAAGGCACATACAGCTAGATGTATAGGGTATTGGCAGCAGGGATGAGAATCCCAGGTCCTCAGGGATCTGAAACACGGATGACAGCCATCCAGAAAAAAAACATTAGCTTCATAAGCTCTTCCCAGGGCTGCTGGGGCCAATATGTTGAGGAATAATAAATAGTTGCTAGAAAGAGGAACTGAATTGCCCTGTGTACAGTGGTTTAATAGGAAAAATCAGATTATGGATTAGGAATCAGATTATGGACTGGGAATCAAAGATAGCTTGATGAAGAACAGTTTCTTAGAAATCTTGGTCTAAGTATTGTTTATTTATGGTAACTTGAATTATTTAAACCATAAATATGAAACAGATTAGTTATATCACCATAAGCCCTTGGGTGGATGTTTATTCAGTTCATAAACTCATTCGTTTTATTTTAATTCATTAAGGCCAATTCATTCTGAATTAAAATGTCCACACAAGTGTTTAATGTGGCATTGGTGATCCTCCTTGAGTCAGTTAGTTCTGATTTCTTTTCCTGAGCGCTCATGTAAGTAGCCATAGGAGCTCGTGTGCAGGAAAGAGTTGATGAGATAGCTACCTTAGCTGCCACAAGAGATGGGATCTAGAGGCTCTGTTCAGTGAGAGCTACATCGGACGGGGTGGGCTGACCCAAGGGACTAGGCAAAAGAAGCGTGAGGTGGTGATTACAGCATTTAATGAAGAGAGAAAGCTGTTGTTGCTCTCTTCCGAATTCTGCTGCTGACCCATCCCAGTCTTGCTGCGAACGATGCCTATAGATTATTAAACTCCAAGTATTGCAGGACTTAATTGCAATTTCACCAGGTCTCCTCTTTTTTTTGGTCAGTCTGTCCATGTGTATGGTTTCTTCAGAACTGCAGTTCACGAAGTCATTCAGAGAGAATCTTGGATTCCAGTAATAAAAAGCATTATTAAAACCCCTGTGTGACTGTAGAAGAAAGTCTTGGAAACCAAAAGCATGGAAAAAAAATCTCAAACTCTTACTAGAGATTAAACTCACTATTTTGATGAAACTTAGGGATTTTCTGAGTATTTATGATTTGCTTTATTGATACCAATTACATTTTCAGGGGAATGTTTCAGTTCCATAGTATTATGTCTGTATAAAGAAGACTGGAGTAGTTAAAAAGAAATCTTATTTTGGTTTCCATGTATTTGTATAGACCGAAGATACAATACTATCTGTTGTTAACTGCATCCGAGTTGTTTATTATCTACAGAGTGTCCCACGCTTTTAGATCTATGACGCTGAACATCACTCGTTACTCCTTTTGTTCTCGCTGGAGTAGCAGGTGTATGTTCCTCGGCTGAAAAATGGAATATCTCAGGCTCTTATTTTGCAGCTGAATATGTGCGTGTAGACTTTTGAAGGAACAGACCTTTGTGACTCTTAAAAAGGTTTTAATTTGATGATTAACACTCTTGGTCCTTTCTATCTTCAGAGCTCTCTATATACATCAAGTTAATCAGGCAATATCACAAACAATTCTGTTTATGAAAACAGGCAGTAAAAATCATCCGTTTGCTGTGGTGAATGATACTTTTTCAACTTAACCAACCAGTCCCTCGCATCCCTATTTTTTGCAGGAAGCTCATGTTCTCCATGTGCTCTTTATTAATTCCTTAGTTAAAAGTAACGTGGGGCTGACAGCTGAACGTGCATAGATAAGCGGCGCTCTGAGGAAGGTCCAAAGAGTACCCAGAAGTGCTGCTGCCTGAAGGTGGTGGCGTGTATTGGTGCTGAAAATGGTTGACAATGGGTTTGATTATTTTTTTTCCCGCTGAAGCTGGTGAATTCCCCTCCTGTCTTCACTGAGCGCTGGGTGCCTGGCAGGCAGTTGCTGAATACCAAAAGCCTTTGCTCATACGGACAGGCCACGAAGGCTTCTGCCAGCTGCACAATCTCCCTTCTGAGGTGCTTTGTTCCCAAAAGAAGGCCACAGGACTCGGTGGGTGCTCAGCTCTTTGCAGTAGTTAGCTTTGTGTCTGCAGGCCAGAAAGTTTCCAGGATGTGCACATATACTCAAAATGCACCCTTGCAGCCTTCTATGTTTAAGATCTGCCTCAAGACACTTTGAAGCCCACAAATTTTCTATCACCATCATCCAGAATCAATACTGCATTTACACTTCTATGCTGACACTTAAATTTTCAAAACTGTACACGTACCTCTAATAGCCTCTGTGCTCTATGGACCTGATTGAAAGCCCAGTAAAAATGATCGTTGGATTCTCTCTGGTTTTCATGGGCATAGGATCAAGCCTATATTAAGTAGTCACTGTAGCATTCCTCCCAATTTCATATCTAATGAGAAAATATGCTATAGGTAGATTAAACGTCAGTTTAAAAAAGATGTAGTTGCCTGTGAGTGAAAAATTCAGATGGCATTTGGACTAAAGTTTAAATATGCCTGAGTGGCGCTGTTTTTTTCTCACCAACTAGTGCCTTCTTGTACATCATTTCCTGTGGGGAAAAACAACTCTATATTCCATGAGCAACAGAAGCTATGAAACCCAGTTTTGTATGGGTTGCTCCTTCCTGGATCTTTTGCTGTTTAATCATAAGGCTAGGAATGGCAATTTGGATCCATTTTCTCTAACTAGCCCCCCAGTTTCTCTGAATTTTAGAAGCATAACAAATATACGGTCTTTTGTCCTGCCACCAAAGTTGGCCAAAGTTGGAAACAGGTAGAGAAGTTGTTAACCAGGGCAGAGAAAGACAAAAAAGCCACTACTGCTGCTAGAAATACACAGGAATGAATGGGAGAAAACAGGCACTGGCTGACTGGTACAGAAAAGGATACCTTGGCTGTTCTGGTTTTAGACTGAGCAATGAGTTTGGGAGTGTGGCAACGCACCTGGCATCCTTTTATGACTTCAGTCTTGACTCCAAAATATGTGGAACAAATGTACTTCTGTGAGGAAGGCACAGGTCAGGACAGGGACTTGCTGAGAAATTGTCTATGCAAGTAATTTTGGATTTTATGATCAATGGAGAATCCTTGTGCCTTCCATTTGCTTTGAAAAGGAGGTAGGAAGGAGAAGGTATTATTGACATGTCAGTATTTGGAGGACAGGAATTAGACATTAGTAAAACTTAACAAAGATTATATTTTCCTGTAACTAGTTGTGTCATAGTTACAGTCTTTTCACCAGAACAGCTGAAGATGCAAGATGCTTTTTCTCTCTTTTTTTAAAGTTGGAAAACTTTCGTTATCTGCACTCCAAAGAGAACCCCATGCTACAGTGGTGTAGGGGAGGGCAACAAGTCAAAACAAGGAGGGAAAAGAAAAGGCAGAGTCGTGGCAGACACTTTTGGAGGTACAGTGGCAAACCTGAGTGCATTAGCACTGTCCTGTTGAGCATCTTCAGTGCTCCTTGCAGCGTGACGGAGCTCTGCGCCACCGCACAACTCGGGGTTGTAAACCAGTTGGGACATAGTTTCCCAAGGCCCATGGTGTTAGCCAAGGCATGAATGGCACTCTGTGGGCATTTGTGGGGTTTGGATCAAACCCCTGGGAGAGAGAGAAGGAGGTTTCTCTGCAGACAAATGAATGCGGAACTGTTGTGGGAGTTTCATGCGTTCCCTGTGAAGCACGGTGAGAGGACAGATGTCAGCCAGGAGGGAACAGAGGCACAGGAACTTACTCATTTCTTCTGATTTTCCAGGTGATCTTTGATTTGTACAGAGGCTGCGCAATGGCATCTGGAAGTGTTTGTGTGATACCACTTGCTTACTGATAAGTGGAATGTGTTTGCTCAGTCTTCCAGTAGCTTTCATAAGGGGTCGGGTTTTGGCCATCCTCATCCTGGTCACCTGGGACAATATCTCGGGAAATGGTTATATTTTTATGGTTCTATGGTTTATTTTCAAGAACTCGTAGCCTGTCCCTTGGCTAAGAAGAGCACAAAATCAGTCAAGATCTAAAATTCTGAATTCTACAAATAGATGACATTTTGCAATATTTGATCCTAGTAGGGCACAAACCCTAGTAATTGCTCTTTGGATCATGTCTCGTTCAGTGCTTGAATTAATAGCATTGAAAATTTCACATGGGTGCCTTAGTTAGTTTGGAATGAACAGCATCAAAGGTGAGGGGTATCTTGATTGTAGAATAAATAACTGGTCTACTTGTTTTTCACAAAGTAGGTGAATGCCAACCATAACCCCTGCCAGTTGTAAATCCCCTACTACTACATCACTCTGATGATGATCTGATAATTGAAAGACTCCGTAAATCTTTTCTGGCTCTTATTTACTTATTAACTGGAGGATAATTATAATTGTTTATCTCTGTAATCTCATTCAGCTTTTGCTACATCTGCTTTTTTCCTCTTACTGGAAGTAATTAATATATGAAGAGCTCTTAGACCACCACCATTGCCAGGAATGGGTGCACTGTGATGGCCTCAGTGCATCCTAGAAGGGGAGCTCAGTGCTATGGAGAATAGTTTTCTTCTGCCATATTGGGATAATTCATTGCAGTATGCACTGGCTTCTGCCAGGATCTGGTCCTTCTTGCGTCTGTCTCTCTGCAGAGGTGTAGGAAGGGAAGGTAGAATCCGAGTCCCTCCTGCATGTGCTTACGGTATTTCTTGGTGTATGTATGCACCACTGTACAGCATATGTCTTGGTGGTTCACAGAACGCAGTTCAGGGCAAAAGTGAAGATCATTACAGAAAATTCACGTATATTGGTTTACAAAATAAAATAATGGAATCAGCGACAGCTGCTCTTCTTAATTAGGGGTGGCTCTAAACTGGCCCTACAGTCATTCAGGCGTCCATTGTTGATCTCCATAACACAGGAGTCTATCACGCTGGCAGCACTGATGCAGGAGCTCTAGGACATATACTTATCCCTTGTAGTAACCAAGTCCATATACTGTCTTTTATTTAGATGTGATGTTTACGCCCCAGAAAGCTTGCAGTTTGGAATGGCTACCTCTAAATATTGATGTTGACTTTTTGCATCTGAATCTGCAAAGGCATTGTGCTGAAACGAGAGTCCGGGGACGCTGTGGCATTTCTGGCATTAATGTGCAGACAACATTCCTGCAGGCTAAAATGCACTGCAAGTAGCTGACAAAACCAATCAAAATCCCCCCATTTGTTAGTCTAGCAGATTAGTCCATTTTCTGATTTCACTGCAAGGGTTGTGAGACTGGCCAAACTCAGCTGCCCTCGTCTGAGTGGCATTTAGATCAAGGCCAGTCTCAGCTGTGTCATAGTGTAGCACCTTCTGAACTCGCACAGCTGAGATCGGATTGGTGCCATTGAATTAACAAATTTAAAGCTAATTCACGTTTTGGCCAAGACATTTTAATTTGGATTCTTGCATCTGTCGAGAGGGAGTTCGCTGAGCTCCTCTCGTAGCAGGTCATGAGCCAGCCCCCCCACCGCTACCTCCCACCTGATGGGAAATATTGGCAGCACCCCGTGGGCTATCCTACGTGCTGGGACCTGAACCTGGGTTTCCACAGGACCCGAGGCCCCTGCTGCCAGTGCAGAGGTAGTAATTTTACAATTTCTTCCTTGTCTTCTGGCAGTGGTTCTTTTGCTGAATTGAGCTGGCTCTGAGCTCTTTAGGGTAGTCATGACATCTTCCTCCTGGGGTCCTGATCATCAAAATGACCGCTGAGAAAAAGTTGTTCTATTTGACCAGGATCTTCAGGATTTATCTCTGGAATTATGTGCCCTGAGAATGGCTTTTGTGTGTGGTATCTGTTGTCTTGGTAACATGGTTTCATCGAGGAAATACAGTGTGTATTTGAGCACCCTTGATACCCCACGCTGCAATATGAGTTATATTGGTCTGTCTGTTTTCTTTCCTTACATCCCTAGAAGGGGGAATCATAAAAGTGAACGCTGTGAATACACAGGATAGAAAAGCCACAGGGGAAAAGAGCTGAGATGCTCCCCCTCTGTGCTAATTGAAAATATGCCAAATCATAGTTCACTGCACAGATAAATGAGAGAAACAGAAGACAGGCTTTGAGGATTGTGCTATCTAATAAAACCCAGCAGTACCTCCAGAAGAGCAGAGCTCTCTCTTAGCCAGTGTTAGAGCAAACATGGTACCAGTATGCATATTATGAATAAATTGGTGTGCATACTTGATCTGAAACTCCCTGTAGATTAAGATGAACAAAGCGATAGCGATTCCAAGCGCATGTGACAAGGTGTGGGCTAAGTGAAGTACTTCTACTGCTGGTCTAATGATGTCTCTTGTGCTGCAGAGAAGCTGGAGAAAAAGAGGGCTAATAGTCAGGAGCCCTAGATCCATATTATAGTTGATTTGTAGCAAGTAGGGTAAAGAGTCTCCCTGTTCATGTAACATCTGCTAGTTCTGTACAACCTTTATGTAGATATGCTTGTGTCCTACTTTTTTCCCCAGAATCTATACATGTGTTTGAGCGCTGTCCCTCACCACATTGCCTCACCGCAGTGGGTGATGTAGGACACTTTTTTGTCTGTTAAACTCAGTGGTAAAATCTCATCGCCTTCAGTGACAACGGGTCTGACCTTATGTAAAAAACGTGGTGAAGGCAGGAGGCTTTCTTCTGCATATCTGGGACACTCTAGTTAGTGAGAAGACCATTTTATATAATGCTTTCAAGGAAAGAAGAACACAAAAAATGCACACACATTTATTAGAGGAGATAACTGTGGAACAAAATTACACTGTTGAACAACAAAGTGGAAACTGTTTACAAAATGCTGATTTCTGGGTCATCATTTGCTTAATTTTTCCTCTTTTGCTTTGCTTGAATAATGAAAATGCATCGGTCCCATTAGTCTCCAGACAATCTTTAGTCATTTCGATTTGTTAGTTGTTCATGTGAGTGTTTCCCAAAGTCTTTTGAAGTGGGACTACCTCTGTGTAGGAAGAGAGTCTCAAGAGCCACCTCTCATCCTGTTCCTGACTCCGTGGCAACCCCATGGTAATCGAACCAACTGCGTATGTGGAAAAGTAATATGAGGAAACCACTGAGGCAATTTTAGCTGTCTCTTAATGAAATGTAACAGCTGGAAATCAGGAAGAGCACGAGCATCATGGGACCAATCAGCCCTCTGTGGAGAAGCAGCAAGTGCGGTGTAAACCACAATCAGTGTATCTCTGGCGAGAGCAGCGCTGTACTGAGTGGGTAGCTAATACTATGGTGGAATGCTTAAATCCAAACACCACTTTAATTAAATTTCACTAAGTATTAGGCCTAGGAAATATAAATTAAGCAGTCGACAAGATTTTAAAAAATTGGATTCGGTCCTGGACTGACCTGAGCACGCTGACCTCTGTCTTCTTGCCATCTGCCTGAGATCATTTTCATGCCTTAGGAGATCCTTTCCAGCCAGTGGTCTACTGTATTTTACTAAAACCTGAGCTGTTTTCCGTTCTTTCAATACTGTCTGCTTTGAGATTGCTCAGATTGTAGCCCCGGAGGATTTTGTTTCGTTTTTCCATGCTCTGTATCATGAGAAAATCCGTAAGTCAGATAGCGGCTTCCTCAACACAATGCAAGCTGGGTCCCCAGTTCTTCCTGCCAGAGGTGCCCCAGACAGATGTTGATGGTATTCTGTTCACTGCAAAAGTAGACAGCAGGAGAAGACTTCACCCATGGCAGAAACAGAGCATGCACAAGAGTCGTAGGGTGGTTCATCACTCGCATTTCAGCCCTTTTACATCAGGAAAAATGGCTACAGGAGTCCTGGATCTGCCCAGAGAATAACTCACATGGTGAATAAACTGTAAGAGACAACCAGCAGGGCCTCATCCAAAGCTGTGCGTGCAAGCACTTGCCTTTGGGTATCTCAGGCAGGCAGCCAGACCAGGGCCTTGGCTCACAGCATTTTCTCAGCTTGTCTTCTGTCCTGCAGCCCAGTGGACAGGCTAGGAGAGGACAAAGAAGGCTCAGAGTGCCTTAAAATCGTGCTAGCCACAGAGCAGTGCTAGGCTAAGGTTTCACTTCATTTTATTTTGCAATGTCCCTTATGAGAGCTATGTGTGATCTTTCTCATTTTTTTAGTTAGCGCCAGTGCCATCTGGATAACCCAAATCAGCAAATATCAATTGGCTTTTGCTTACATAAGATCAAGTTGTACTTTGCTTTATGCCTTTATTCCAAATATCTCAGGTCAAATTTTGCTTGCAGTTAAATCTAGGTATTTCCTGTTAAATCCATCAGGTTGGGTAACACTGGCATTGTAAATAAAAGCATACATTTTGCCCCAAACTACATTGTTCTTCCAGCCCATTTTAGTTTGTTCAGTTACATGTCTTTTAATTGTCAAGTTAACTCCTAAATTGAAGTGAACCTGTGCTCAGTGCCTGAAGGTAAGAAGCATGGGGCAAGCTATATACTATTTATAAATGAGAAACAAAGGTAGCAGCTGAATCAAGACAGCAGGAAGACAAACAAGGCATGACTAGATATTTCACGTGCACTTATTCTTACTTTCCTCTTTCTAGTTTTAAAAACCTAGTCAAAATCCATATACTGAAGATTTGTAGCTCATAAATTCCATTTTGGCAGCACACACTAGGTGTGGATTGATGTGAGTAATTACTCTATGAGGTTAAGTGTATTAAGAGACTTTTAATCACTCAACTTAAGGAGTGAACCATTCAGAGCAGCTTATTCAAGGGCACTATATATATATAAATAAAGATAGATATATATATTAAAAAAGATACTGCATAGCTCAGCAAGCTGGAACGAGTCAGACAGGCATAAAATGGTGTATGTTCTAGTTCTTAACTATCCATGTTTCATTTTAATCTGCTATTTTTGCTATATAATTTAAAAGCCATTCCTGTTCTTGACCATTTGTAGAACAGTTTTAGCCTCAGTTACGTAAACACATGTATATTTTATATTACTTTTAAATTGTATTTATGGATTGGATGCCACTGAGTAGAAGTAAAGGCAATGGAGCATATAATTGTGGTAGGTTTCTGTTTTCAGCTTCTTCTAGCTTTCAGATGAGACATGAGAAATTTAGAGTCTTTTTTCTTATTGATCATTGCTCCCCAAACATACAGACAATGCGAAGTCTCCAACAAGTAAAATGTTTTGCTAGATTTGCAGGGCTCCTAATGATATAGAAATAGATTTAATTATAACAATGACAAGATGTAAAGTGATTGTGTATTATCTGGGCCCTTATAAGAAAGCCCCTAATTCTTCCAGTCTCCTCATATTTCAGTACGTGGTTCAGCAGGGATACCATGCATTAATGTGCACAGGCATATGCTCTTTCCTCCTCTCTAGGATATTGTCAAAGCCCATCAAGAGTTTCAGATGCACAATTCCTATTGGAATTAACTTCAACTGAAATGCTTACTGGCCAGGAAGCTGAGAAGAAGCGAAAATTTTCACCACAACTCCTGGTATTTTGCGTATCTGGATGTTGCTTCTCACTGTAGCGTTCAGAGATGCCCAGGATACTCTCAGGCATTTCAAGTGTTACTGGGTGAAGTGCCAGAGCAATGCAGAGGAACTGGGTTTTGAATGACTTCAGACCTTCATGGGAACATTCAGGCAGGTGAAACCACACAAACTGGATCTGACAGAATAGCTTGTCAGACTTGCATGCTGCTTTAAGCTTAAGGAGGCTTCATAACGTGTAGCGGCATGGTGGAAAGGGAGGAAATTCGTGGAAAAGAGTCAGTATAAAAAACTAGGCAGGCATCATTTTCAGTCCTGCCAACACCGATCCATTACAGAGACAGAAAAGAAACTCACGTGCTGAATGGTGGCTTCCTGGGAAGTGTAAATCCTGATAAACCTATTTGAGTGTGTCTCAGATGTTTTGCTGATGTGTGCGTGTTTACATGTCCCACTTCTGCTGGCTGCTGGGTGCTGCTTACAGCAGTGGGCCAGTTTGAAGCCATTCTGTTTGCAGTGGAGCTGGGGCTCTCTAAACCTGTTCCCAGTGACTCCAGTGGGGAGGGGAATAAATTAACTGTCTGCCATTGCCTCGGCGAGCACAAAGGTAGACAGGATTTCGGGAGCTGCCATCCCTTTGGCAATTTTAACATTGGGACTGCCTTCCTGTTTGAGAATAGCAGGTCTTTAAAAATATACCCCAAGGTGAGGTTTTCTGGCATCAATTTTTAGAGGTATATAATGTAGGTACAATTAATTAGATGACTTCAGTGTTAATGAAGCGCTTTTGGAAGTTCTTGGAGAGCTTCAGCTCTGACAGTTCTGGTCAAAGTTAAACGTCTACCAAGTGTACCTGAATGTCGGTCAAATGTATTAAGGTGAGAATAGGTAAATTTGATGCTCCATCTAAAAATTCATCATGATTTTTCTGAGTTGGTTTTATAACAATGCTAGCAAAACACTATCAGGGTTTCAAACCTTTTAACAGGGATTTTGTATTTGTCATGTCCTTTCCCTACTCTGTTCCACTTAATTACAGGAGAGTAAAGTGGAAATACTGTCTTTGTTTACATCTCCGTGTCCTGCTTGAGAATAAAGGGATTGCTTTGGTGTACTGAGAGCAGTATCTGACCGACAATGGCTGTAATACTATCTGCTAATTAGAGGATTTGGCAAAATAATTGCAATTTTCTACTTAAATTAGAAAAGTACTCTTGGTGGAATCTGTGATTCTTTTTCAGCTTGGGGGATATACAGAAGGCTTGCATCAGGACAGGCTTAACTGCTTGTTAACAAAACAGGCTGGCATCAGAAAGACAAAAGCCACAGTTCTTTATAAGGAAAAAACCTAACACTCTTCTCACCTGGGACACATGGTTCTGTCTGCCTGTTTCTGTCTACCTGTGTATACACACACCTCACAACTCTTACTTGTTAACTGTGTTATTTTAATATTAGTCAATAGTATTCCACAGCACACCAGCAGTAGGGTTGTTTGAGGAAAGGACAAAACATATTATTGCAGCATTTTATGAAGAACAGCAGGAGATCACAAACCACTTAAGTTTCCATGCCACAGAAATATGATTATGTATTTATAAAGATTAATTTTTAATAACACTGTTAGCTACAAATTTGCTTAGATCACATGTTTGGGTACAAATATTGCTTGAACTCTGGTGAAGTTCACATCTAATTTCAGAACAATGAAATATGTACAGTATTTCAGCTAGGTCTGGAACGTACAAAAATGCTGGATATTCAGTTACCATGAAGTTTTCATACCTGACTGAATATTACTGGAAATTCTGGTGCTTATGTTGCAACTATGCCCATCGTTCATTTCTTTGATGTATAGTCAGGATAATGCTGATATTGCAAAGAAAATTGTAGTCCTATCGTTTTCTTTAAGTGTATAACTCATGACAGTGCAGAAAGTGCTATTGAACAAACCTGAAAAACAAATACTCATAAATTCATATATTGAGCATTATCCATCTAAGCATATTTGCAGGTAAACGCATTATAATCTGGGGGCTGAAAACATAGCAGCAGCAGCAGGATTGGACTTTGTAATATTTTCATCTAAGCTTCTGGAAGCTGATGTGTACTTGCATATTAAAACTGCTCTGAATCTTGTGTGGAGAAACCTCCATGAAATTCAGAGCCAGGAGCGCCAGCCTTGCAGAATTGGCCTTTCTCAAAGAATAAAATTAACTGGGAAAACTGTTACAATCAGTGGACACCGCTCCCTCTTGCTGTTCATTTTTAAGCGAAAGTCCTCTGTGGGGACTTTTCATTAATAAGGTCTCGTGCTTCAGATGTCTTTTCTCCGTATAAGTTGTTGGTTTGGGATGGGCAGCCTGGCTCAAGTCACTGTTTTTTTTTCAGAGGCTGCTGGTGGGAGCTTGGACAAGCCATGCTCAGTAGCAGCTCTCCTGCACACAGCTGCCATGGTTGAAGCCATAAAGACGGATGTTAAAATGTTCTTTGTTTGTATATGGGTTAATCTTTTCCATATAATATTTTCAAGGGTACAAATTATATACTGCATCATATTAGGTATTTCTCAAATGAGACACTTCAGAGCAAAGCTGTTGGGAGAGCTCAAAGACCTAAATGGAGTGAAGCTGGAGGGTGAGGGGAGAAGTGTTTCTGCACTGAGGAAAAACTTTTGATCCAATCTTATCAGCGGGTTTTGACATTATTTTGGTATTACAAATGGCATAGGAACTTACCTGACTGTAGGTTATATGTGGCTGACACAGAGAGCGTAGTCTGTAAACTTGAAAGAGAGTTTTGCATGGAACATGCTGTCAGTTGGCTGTCATTTCGAAGACTATTTGTACAATGTTATTGCAACCTGGAGGAGAAAAACTGAGATTATGTTTATGTAGTAAGTTGTACTCTGTAAGACAGGCAGGACTAATACCAATAAGAGGCTTCAGAGAAGATAATGCAAGATCCTCCCTGGTTTTGCCAGGTTTGTTATAGCTCATCTATACAGTAGGTGCCTCAGTAGGTACCTCAGCTGAGCAAACAATGTCAACCTCTGTGTTATAAAGAGGGACTCACTTTTACTGTTTTATTTTAGCTTTGTTAATCATATTGTTATTTGACAGAAAGCATGAGGCTGGCCATATCAGAATATGTAATCTTCTATACAATTTTGGAATAAATTTTGTATCTGCAGTCATTTTGTTGGACACAGTAAATCCGGTAGCAGTAAGGTGAATTTAAAGTAAAGCAAGTACTTCAGAAAATGCTTTCTGCTGTTTAGCTTTGTTTCCAAAACTTCTGCATCTGCTCTGCTACTTCCTCAGCACAGCTGGCTGGGCTTCCTGGCTCTGCCTATCTGTGTCATTATATTCTGCCATATAAAAGCATTGGAAAAGTTCGGATGTTCAAAAGTTCAAGTTCGGGTGCCTCCATTCTGATTCCTCTAAGGTGGTTGGAGCACTGAACTGCATGTTGGAAGTACCAGCTAAGCCTACCTTGTTCAACTCACCTGTATCTTTAAGTAATTTATAATGAGCAGAAAATAAAGAACACCTTGCGTGTCATAGACTGCCCATCCTTTATCCTATTTTCCTACTAGCATATTTTCCCGAAGCATAAGCATAAGCATAGATAAGTTACTTTAGCATTAGAATTTAGCATATCTAACTTTCATAAATATTAGTCTGGAAAAACATCTCTGAATTTAATTTTGAATTTATTTCAGTCATGCGTATCTGCCTGTTGGCATTTTCTTTTCGTAAATATTTGCACAGTCAAGTTTCACTCATGTGATTACGCATAAAAAGCAGTTAGCTGGCTGGCTGGATGACATGTCCATGATTTTATATCGGAAGAGATGATTGAAGTAACATAAATGGACAGGGTTTACCAAATCCTGTCACCAGAGCCTTAGCCTGGTCAAAGATAGATCTGATCCTCACCTAGTATAATGCAGGCCATTTGAAGCAAAATTAAGTTTTAACTGTATACTACCAGCATAATTCGTAGCTCAGCATCATTTTTGTAGCGGCCCTTTTGCTAATGATTGTGTGACCCACCAACATTTTGGCTGGTGGGACCAACCACAGCTGACTACACCAGCGCCGACTGTCCAACATGGGTATGCGTTGCTCTGGGTCAGCTCCTCCGTGATTTACCTGAATAAAGAATGAAGACAGTGGTGGAAAGGGGGAAGGCTGATTGAGCTCCAGCCACACCAGTTCAAGGATGTTAGACTGCTACTGTAAATTTATTTAAGGATAAATGTGCATATTTTGTTTGCTATGTTTGAATATATAGGAAATATATGGAAGCTGTAGAAATAACTCTTAACAGTGACAAGCAAGACTTTCTAAATCACTGGAGATATTTTTATTGCCATTTTCCAGATACATTTTCTTCTGCAGGTTTTAGCTAGGCAGTACATGATAACTGTACAGCTTTCTGTGTTTAAGAAGTGCTCAGCACAGAATATAGCTCTTGAGAAACCACTCGTCTTAAACAGATTTGTTTCATGTAGATGAAATTCAGCAAGGAAATCTCCCTCAGGTGCCTAAGCTAGTCATTAATAGTGCTAGTTCATAAGGGAGCCCAGGAGAGCAGTAGCCCAGAAGAGCCGTCAAAGTCGGAGCTGGTTCCCTGCTCGTGGCAAACAGAGGGTGGTCAGGACGCCGCACGCATCCTCCAATGTTATCTGACAGCTCTCCTTCCTCTTAAACTGAGCTCAGTTATTCTCATGCATAAGGAAAAGGTGGTGGTCTGAAGTGTATTCATTTGCTCCCGGGCTGAGCTCTGGTCAGCAGACGCTGCCCACACCCACACAAAGCAGTAAGAGGGCTCTTTCCCCTGTCATTTCCCTCTCTTTCTGCGGGGTTTTCACTGTCTGCCCCAAAGGCTTTTTCTCACAGTTACACAACTACTTAGATTTGTAGCTGAAGTTCAGTTTTGACAGAAATTGCAGCACGGGGGTGGGACTTACTTCTGAATTTTGTTCACCATTGTACTTGGAAGTTGATTAAAATTGGGGTGATAACTAAGCAGCTGGGCTGGGAATCAGCAAACCCAGTTATGCTCTGAGCTCTGCTGCCAGTCTGCTGTGCAACACAGAGGACCTCTTCATTTCTGCAGATCTCTGCGCTTGTGGCCAGCAGCTTTACCGTATTGGTTATCAGTGGGATATCATCCTGGGACAGCATGCTTACTGCTTCCGATGTCATGTACCATATCTGGTTGGAGATCGCCCTGCCATCCCCAAACCTTCACCTTATCCTTCCTGACCTCTCAGGACTTGTTAAGGAAACCTTGCTCCTCAGCCTTGCTGCCATGAACATAAACGTAAGACTTCACCCAGTGATTTCAACATGCCCTAAACTGAAAACAGCTGGGTAACTTCCCCTGTCAAAACTGCAAAACCTGGTCAGGCTCTGTTGGAGCTGGTTAAGCTCTGGTTAAGTTGCTCAGTCACTGAGCAACTCTGTGAAGGCCCAAGGGCTTCTCCATGCTGGAATTATTGTTGTTGGTAAAGGAACTACTTGCTATAGGCAGCTGGCCATAAAAAAATGTGAAGAACATGCCCATTAAATCAAAAGTTATTTCTACTTGGTCCCATTTGTAGGTAATTTAAATAGAGAATTTTTTTTAACTGAAAATTTATGTCAGAATATGAGTATAGAATCAGTTAAGACTAAAATATTTGGCATGATGATATTGAGTGCTTGAGCCCCTGACAGCAAGAGTAGAGAAGCACGCAGGCTCTGCGAACCTTGTCAACAAAACCCTCGGTTAGTAAGGCATATGAAAGGTCAGGCAGATTTTTTGTAACAGCCTAGTTAAGCTATTTATTTTAAGGAGTCTATTCTCTATCATTAAAGTAGCTTTAATGCAATTAAATTCAGACAGTTATCTGCAACCCACCTCTATCTTTTCATATGCCTGCTAAGGCTTACAAAGAGAGGACTTTCATTTGCTGTGATCCCATAACAGCAAAATAAACTGACAGAGAGTTCTCAGGTAGTCACAAAAGATAAATTAAAAACTGTGATGAAATAAAGCCCACTGTTCAATATGTTCATCACATAAAATAGAATTGACTTTCAAATTCAGATTTTCAGACTCTATTCTTGTCTAGCATCTGACAAGAATGAGACTCCAATTTTGTTTTGGAGTCAAATTCAAGCCAGGCAATTGCCTCCCCTGTCTTGAGGTTGGCAACAAGAGATAGTCATAAAGAAAATGACCAGGTGGAAGAGTAAAAGCACAAAAAGAAATTGGAACTTTTTTTTTAAGTATTGATCTTAAATAGAGAAGTTATGTTTACTATAGCTTGAGGCTTTCCTTTCTCTAAAAATAACATTAATATTATAGGCATCGGTTGTGACAGCAGGGACCAGAACACCTACAAGGATGTGACTTGTTAGAAATACATGGTAAAAAAATAATGTTTTCAAATGCCTTATTTCTGCCACTGTAATGGCTCAGATTCCTTAGCTGCCTGACTGGAGAACAGGAAGGCAAGTGAGTGATTTTCCTTAGGCAGCTCACCAATTTCCATTGTTTTATTCATCACTTCTTCAGAAAATCCATAGCATGGCAGCGATGTGTTCTCTTCCTTCGTGTAAAACGCAGGCGTATTAGGATTAGAAATTTGTACACAAAAAAAACCTGTTCATGTTACAGAAACTGACCTGAGAAAGCCTTTCATAGTTAGCCTAGCTGGGCTTAAAAAAATTACATTAAAAGCCTGTGCAAGCTTAGAGGTTTCCTGTGGAGCCTTGGTCCAAAGCTTAGAGCAGGAGAGCGTGTGGGGCAGGGTCGCGTGCCAGGGAGTGAGTTAACTGCATATTGCCTCACCGTTTCAAACTGGGCCACGAATTTCCCTTCGGCTCTTGCTGTCGCTGGCTTTCTCCTCTCCGTCTCCTCCTGTGCAGTTTCTCCCTTTCCTCCTTCGTCCACAGTAATGCCTGCAACCCTCCCCTCTCCTTCGCCACAGAAGGCATTAAAGCAGCAGCATCAGGAGGGGGGTGCCAGCCCCGGATCGGGGCGTGCAGCTGGGTCATCCCTCTGTGCCTGTGCCTGGGAGGCACGTCCCAGTTGGTGAGTCTCACAGCTGAGCCCCAAATACCCACAAGTGTAGGTCAATAAGAACGCGATAACCTCCCTGTGAGTTAAGTTTAGAGAGCGGGAAACTTGACTGCCTTAGATGTGCTCTTCGGAGACAGTTTTTGCCCTGCGTCTGTAGAAGAGCAAAGTGAATTCAAGATGACAGTTTTCTGCTCATATAGTACTTTTCTGCCTTACGGGCAGTAACTCTTATATTTTGAATTCAAAGGGCTGGACACAGCCCCTGCAGCTGCTTTTCCGGGCAGTTACACACAGTAAAAATTGGCAAATATGCCCACCTTACTCCCCACTGCAGCCATCCTGAACCTCTTCTGGTAGATCCGTATCTCCAGCTGTGACTATCATTCGCAGAATAATAACGTCCAGTTCAAGTTTCCTCTCTACCTTTTTTTAACTTATGTTTAGTTTATAATTAAAAACTGATATACCCAAAGAGAAATGATATGTCTTCTTATTAATTCTCACTGGTTCTGTTCTGGCATTGGTCTTAGATGGTTGCAGCAGAAGAGCTAGGTCTTCCTGAGTGCCCTGAGACATCTGTAGGGGGCAAAAGTGTTTCCCTGACAGTTATAATAATTCTGTCACTCTTACCAGAATGACTGTTTCTGCAGCACCCCACAGGGAGATTGTGGTGTTGAGAGTTGCCTTTGGATGTAATTCCATTTCTCTTCACATCCTAAAAATAAAACTGAAATGTATGTTCTCGGGAGTGTTGTGGTTTAGGTTTTTTAAAGTAGTGATTTTGAGCATTCATATTCTGTGAGATTGCTAATCAGAGACCTTTGTAAGACCATGTAGGTATTCAGTACTTTTCTGAAAATTAAGACCTTTTAAGCTGAACACTAGAACCAAGAGGCACAGGCTACGTATTACATCACTGTATTTTAATGTACTGAACGGCACTGAAGTGAGCCTTGGTTTTAGTTGGTAACATTCAAAATGCAAGCACGCACTGACTGTAATACAATAGCAAATACTAGAATGAGAGATTTCTCTGAGGGAATGCTTAGTTGTAGCTTATATATGGAAAACTATTAGCTAAAAATAAACCTTAAAAATAATTCTTAAATAGACCCGCAAGGACATTGTATGTATTTTCCTCTCATTAAAATGAAACCTTTCCTGTTGTCTAAAATTATCTTTAATTAGGATTCCATAACCTAACAATAAAACTGCTGAGGATTAGAACCAGCAGACGCATTCAGCTCATGGCTTTAATTAGATTAAGCTCTTCATTGCCAGAAGTAAGAGATGGAGCATTAGACATCTTTAACATTTAATCTGGAGAATGCTTTACAATTGTATTTAATATTGTGAGGCAAAAGTTTATGGGGGGGGTGGGGGGAGCAAGCTGCCAACATCTTTTTATGTAATGCTTGCTTAGCTGTTTGTCACATTTTAAAGACAGATTGTTTCAGGAAGGCATACCAAGATAGGGAGGGGGGAGGTCTCACGTGTAAGCACAGTCTCATAAAAGTCCAGATTGCCTCTAAAGTAGTTTTGTCAGTAACTACCTCCCTTTCATCCCTATTTAATCCTGTTTTCCTCAAGACCCGTGGAAAACATTTGAAAAAGAATAAGTCTAGTAGCGTTTCTAGTAAGTCGTCAAATCCGTGATCAGTCAACCCCATGGCTGGGGTCACCAATGCAGTGTGCTTTATGTTGAAATGCGTTCCTACTCAGTATATGATGTTAGGTTGCTAATAAGCGAATTTATTAGCCATTTCAGGGCTGCAGACTCCAAATTCCCAGTGCAAGCATTCAAGACTCAAAATTGCAGCTCCCCTGTCTGCACCAGGTACCAGGCCATTATGGTCCAGTAGTGGAGTCAAGAGTATTTTACTGAGCTGTGTTGTAATTGGCACTGTTCACCTTTCAACTACTTCTCCGAGACCCTCGAAAGTATGGGACGGAGCTCATCTCCACTTTCTTAGCAGGAGATTCCTGATGTGGACTGTGGAGAAGATTATTAGGTTATTTGCTTCACCCACAAAACTATGCAAGATTTAGCCACTTCTTTCCTCTCTGAGTCTGTACCACAGCAAAGCCCTAGAGAGAAATCAGATCTGTGACCTCCCTCCTGCAGGCAGTGCACACGCTGGTTTTTCCTCCTTACCCATGAGGCATAAATGTCTAGAGAAGAGGATGCAGCTGGACAGATGTGCTCTAGCAGTCACCAGCTAGCAGGGAAAACGCAAAAGGAGCATCTTCGTATAAAGGTAGTCTTCAAACTTCGCTGCTTAGGACAGGCTCAACCTGGCTGACGAAGTTTTCCTGTTGTTCTTGCTCTCTTCAGTGCCCTCTACCAGTTTTCCAAAATGTAGTTCTGACCTACACAGCGCAGTCCAGAAGATAAATGCTATGGTGTTTAACTGAAAGATGCCATTTATAATTGAAATGTGAAACGGAGCTTCTGAGCCCTTAAATGCCTCTGTCCTAGAGATGTTTTGGTAAGATTTTGGGAAATGTTCTTTATGGAATCTCAAAATATTCTACTTAAGCAGAATAGAGGGATTGCAACAGTTGTGTTGATGTGAGCTGTGTGACTCCACTCCGTCAGGAAGGATAATAATAAAGTAATTCAAGATAGAATGGGGTTTAAGTTGATAATAAGTTCAAGATGTTTTTATTAATAGGTACTAAAGTAAGGCTTGGAGCTACAGCTAATAATCAGCAAGTTCTGCTGTTTCTAAGCAAACAGAATCATAGGTGAAGTCAGCTGAAAGTCAGGTGAAGTCAGGCTTTGTTATTTTTGTCTTGGTATACTTGGATCCTGGTCCAGTTGAACTTGGTTGTAATGCTGCAGAGTATTTCGGTTAACCACCCCAGTAATACCCCTACAGACAAGGAGATAATCAATGCTTTCTTCCCAGTGAAAGGAGGTTGCCTTTAAGGAGTTTGACCTTCTACCACTTTACAAAATGTCCTTGATGAACAGAGTTCAGATAACTAAACCTGTCTAAAGGTTGTTCTGCTGGACTAATAAAATCTGTCATTACTCAGTTCCTTAAATTCAGTAGTACATTACATTGTGGGAGCATTTACCCTGAGCATTCATCCTCAGAGAGGGATACGTGACATGGTCTTTTTAAATAAAATGTTATATGAAGGCAATGTGATCTTAAGGGAAAGCAATTCATATTAGGACAATAGTCTGCCTCGTCTCATTAAACTGGGCTCCTCTTAACTGAACCTCTCATTACCAACCTATCTGAGGAAATCACTATGATATGTGTGCTTATTTGCAGGCAGAAAGGTTAATATTTCTAATTAGAAAGAGGCTTGCTAAGGTATTTTTAAATCAACTGTCTTTGATCATAAAGGCTTCTTAGACATTTTAAACTTTTTATTTATTTATGTTGAAACCATTTGTTCCTCATTTAAATTCTACTGGAGAAAGCAGAGGCATCACAAATGTTAGAGTGTGTAGGAAAGATGGTGGTTTTCAGCTAGCTGAAACAGAAATTATTAAGGTTACAGGATTATTTTCCTCCCTTAAATGAGTATTCATGTGAAAAACGTCATGTTTCAATTTTCCTAGCAAGCTTTGTGTTTTACTTGTACATTTAGAGGTGGCATTTGTAATGTTTTCAGAGTGATCCTGATACTTTTACTTAGCGACGTTGGATTAATTTCAAAGGAAACACTGCTTTCATTTCAAAAGAGTTAATCTTGCAATCCCGGAATTTCTGGGATGTGTATGGAACTACTTTTGTTGGAGATGCGTCTGCGATTGCTTTTTTAGTTATTGGCCGGCTTTATGGATACAACCAGCAAAGTTAACCAGATAATGACGGTGACCACTCAGCCAGTACAACCACTTCCTTCATCCACAGGAAATTATGGGAATCACAACTAAAGTTACAGTATCAGCTGGGAGTAGTAGTGAAACTAGGAGTGGTATTCCCACTTTTTGAAGCAATGGAGTGCTTTGTGGGGGAGCAAACGTATTGTGCAGTGATACTGTTGCATATTGCTACAAGAACTATGGGGCAGAAGGGCAGTGATGCTCTGTCCTACAAGATCTATGGGGGAGAAGGACAGCGGTGCTTCATCCTCCTGCATTAGCTGCCTGAGGGTGGTGAGGGAGCCGTGTCTGTGGATCAAGCACCAAGCACAGATGTGGAGTTTGCCTTAGATTTCCAATAGGAATAGTACCTGAGAGAGAGGATGTTAAGACACTACTCTAATATTTGAGCTCTTTGATCTTCTTTGACAGAAGCTGCTGTTGAAATGCAGATGATTTATTAATTACAGCACAGCACCTCACAGGGCAGGAGAATTGGGTTGTGCTGTAATTTATGAGTCCAGCAAGACAACCTCAGGAAACTTTACAAAAACTGAGGAGCCTGAGAAAAAAGTGAGTACTCAAGCCCAGATTTAGCAAAGCAATTAAGCACCTACTTTATCAACCTGGCAAAGCAATTGCCTTCCCTTTTCTCCATATGTGTAGTTATTGCATGTTTCCAGGGACTGAAGGAGAGGAAAACAATCAAAGAATGAGAAAGGAAAATCTTCCTGAAAAAAAGTACAAATTCAGCAAAGAGAGAAGGAGGAGTGATTCTTCTTGGCTATGGTTGTTTCTCCTAGTAAGAAGGGACTAGCTTGCCTGGGATTTGATAATTTTGTTTGGATACAATTAGCCTTTGAGCCAGACTCATCCCCTTGTCAGGTTCCAAAGTTGCAGGATTTTACAGTTTGAAGAAAGTATTTTAATGCTTTCATAAATACTGGCTTGAGGAAGCATTTTTCAGCAAAACATCGAAAGAATTGCATTTTTTTTAAAAAACCCACAAAACTATTGTGATACTATGGAAAACACCACCGCTCCACCTTAGGAAACGTGGTTAAAAGGCTGCCACTGTTGATGCTATGAGAAAGGCTGGCCACACACCATACCTTTGTGGGTAAGTTAATGTAATGTGAACAACTATTTCATATTCTTTTTGCACCACTCGCCACTTCTGTGAAATAAGCAGACTCCGGTTTCTCTTCTGTATAAGAACTTGAGGGTTACCAGTAGTCCACAATGAACACCCACTGGTGGTGGTGCTTTTCATTCATTACTTCAAATAACACTGCAGCACACAGTTCCATGACAATGTGTTTCAGGGACTAGAGCAGCGCAAAAAGTGAAATACTGCTATTAGCGAAATTGGCCAGAAGGAAAATTCCTATAGTTACATATCTATTTATTCATAGTTTCTAGATAGCTGAATTATATCATATTTTCCTATGCACCCACTTTGGGAAAAGCTAGGAAAACTTTTGTGCATTATCAAGTTATTTATTTCGCAAACATGGTAGGCTAATGAATTCCATCAAGGGGAAATTCATAAATTATGAAGATTTCACCAAGGAGGCTTAGCTCATCTCTTTTCTCCATGAAAATTCATATACAGCTTTTATTTTACAAAGGTCTTAAAAATATCTAAGCCAGAATTTTTTGGTCTTTTTGGTCTTTTTTCCCCAGCTTCTGGTGTCTGTTCTGTACACTTTGCACGTCATGAGAGTTGCTGTGAAAATTTCCCTTGCAGCTGCTGTCAACGTAACAGCCCAGTCCTAGAGCAGTTTTGCTCAGGGCCAAGTCATAGGGAAGAGTCGCACGGTCACCTACTTAGACACAGCGCTGTTACGATGCAGGGTCTGTGCTTCTCTGAAGGAACGTCCATCCAGGTTTTGCTCCTATTGCAGTGAAGCTTAGGTTCTTCATATTGGTTTGTGCCATATGGTTTACACCCTTTCTATGGAAACCAGGAGAGCTGCGGAAAGTGTTACTAACTGGCTACAGGATACACTGTATTCTCTAAACTTAAACTACAGCTTTACTGCCTCACTAAGGACAGTCATACTGCTGAGGATTATGTTTCAGAGGAAGGCAAGCATTAACAACTACTTGCAGTCAGTGAAGATACCTTAGAAATTTTCACAAGAACAAGGACTCTAACTTTGCCTTTGGATCAACTTCCACCTTGGGCAATTATTTCAGCCTTCCCCTTTCATGCTTTGCCCGGGCAATTTTAACTGATGATGATTTTTTTTTTTTGCATTCCCTCAAGAGTCGCTGTGCTGTGTTGCTAGCACATGGCAATTATTGCTTCCCACCCTGGTACTGGCTGCACTTCAGGGGTGGTTGAGTAATCTGTTTATGTAGGCTCAGGATGTATTACCATCTTTCTGATGAAAGATGTAATACCAAAAGCAATTTTAATGTGACAATTGATTTTTTTTTTAAGTTTGATTTGGTTGTCAGAGCCTGTACCTAATGCTTATGTTGCTGTGATTGCTCTTCTTACAGCATGCCAGGCCAAAATAAAGGGATAGAGCAGAACACAATCAAGAAGTCACTTGAAAAAAAATTGCCTCTTCTTTATAAAGAATGTGGGGAATCAAATGCATCATAGATTTTCCTTTGAGTTCTGGTGTCTAATCTTTGGTAAAAGCGATTTACAAGGGGAGGTAGACTTTTGTTTCCATTTTCTTCCATTTACAAGGAAGACTGAGATTATTACACATCTATATTTGCATTTTCTCCTGTATTAAAAGTGCAGATTTTGTCTGCCCTGGAAGACGCTTATCCTGAGTAGTTCAACTTATGTCCTCTCAAGAACAGAGCAGCAAAAAGTGTTTACCAAATCTGTTCAAAAGTTTGCTCTTTGTAGCATCAATTAAACGTGTATGATTAACTCTTTCGGGAAAGAGAACAGTTTTACAAGTCCGATAGCATTATGCAACAAATATGATTTCAATCCCTCAAAAGTTCATTAACAAAACCAGAGATAACCAAGCATTTCTTTACCTGATATTTCTGAGACGAAATGAAAACAACAGTATAGAAATACTGATCACCTCTGTCTCTTCTAAGGCTTTTTTATGTACCAAGAAAAAAATCAAATAAGGCAAGTAACAGTAATTGTTTTTAAAAAAAGAGATGCTCCCCTTTTAAATTATTTTTTGAACCGTCAACTTATACCATTGTTTGAGTAATTTAAGTAATGCAAAAATATGTGCACCCTGCTGAATCAATTTATATGCGCAGTAAGCACATGAACTCTAGTGAAATTTCATCTAAGATTTAAAAAGGTATAATGAAAGCAGGATTTGGTTCTGTGATTGTAGTAATTAGTCACCTAAATTGGGCCTTTATTTTTACTCTTGAAAAAAAGTCAGAACTCACTATAATATGTTGAGATGGAGGGAAGCCAGCTGGCATGTCCGTATCTATCCATTGACTAAATAAATACAGTGTCATTAAATAATTTTCTGGAAATATAAAATCATAATTATTTAATTATGTTCTGTTCTTTGCCAAGGCAGTAAGCCTGTTGTGAATATGCTTCATTCCACTCCGTATATAATACTTGCTGACTATTTTCCTACAGTGATACTCAACAGTCACACCTGCTTGACTCCCCTTTGATGCCTGAATGCCAAGATAAAAGGCTATTTGAGCTCCAAAATATTCAAGATAACACTAAGCAGATTTTAAGTCCTGCAGGGTTTTACTTCTTAAGCATTACACAAGACATGCTTGCAAGAAGAACCCACCCGGTAACCGCTCAGTGGTTTTCGTACATTCATCGTCTCCACCATGTTTAGCCCTTGGCTTTTTCTCAGATAAAGCCTTCAGAACCCTAATATGTCATCTGAACCCCAGAAAAAAAAATATCTTTTTTTTATTTTCAACTTTTCCCTGGATTTTTTTTTTGGGGGGGGGGACGGGGGGGTAACTTTTCATTCTGCATTGTTTTATTTCTTGGCCTCATGGATAATCACATGTTTCTGTGGTTGGTGTCAGTTTGCACAGTTATTATTATGCATAGTTATTATTATGTCAGATACCACAAAGCGGTCTGGAAATCCTGCCCCTGTTCATGGGCATGTGTGGACTGTTTGACCGAGCTAGTACCTTTGAAGCTTAGAAATGCTATGGCATTGGCATCTCAATTATTTTCAGCCAGTACCTATTAAGTAAACAACAAAACAGGAAGAAGAGAGGAGAAAGGCAACTACCTGCTACCGTCCAGCAAACAAATTGCATCCCAAAGGCAAGAGAGACTCCCTAAAAGTCTGATGCTTTTGATCTTTTCTTTGTTTCTTAAAGTATTTCTTAAAGACTGCAGTTATATCTGAAGGGTTTGCGGGAACAGAAAAAAAGAGTTGGTTTAATCAGTCTACGAAGATGAACTTACAGATCTCTGGGCTTTCAAAGCTTCGATAGATGTCAATGGGAGAGACAGCTGAAGAAGTATGTCAGGATTGAGACTCAAGTTCCTAGTAAGTTCTTCTTAATCTACATGGCTTACAGTATGAACAGGTATACTCTTTCCAATAAAAAAAAAAAAGATTGCCCGAACCTTTCCCTAAACGTAACGCCTAGCAAACCTTTGCATTTCATTCAAAGAAGCTGAAATAACATATGTCTTTGGTTGTTTTCTGTTTAGAAACTCTCTGTGCTTCCTGGTCCCATTTCCTTGTTCAGTCACTCAAGGGTGCCCAAAATCAGGAGGGACTGAAATCTTCTCCTTTTCAAGTTCTAACCTCATTCAGGTATCAGCTGTGTTAATTACTGTATCTGTAATTGAGAGAGGAATTGCCTAAACTTCTGACTTCTTGACTTGCAAAATACGTTGTCACATCCGTTGACCTAGAAGTATCTAGACCATTGATTCTCAAGCAATTGGTCTTCAGGTTGGCAGTGACCACCATTCTGAGACTTAACATCAAAATGCAGCTGCAGCCTACAGCTGCGTAATGCAAATATGTTTTCATATGGTAGCGGCTGTGAGAATTGCTGGGCTAAATAATATCGCAAATTAGTTAAAAAGAAAAATTAGAGAAAATGTATATTGATATTGATACACAAATTTGAAATCCAGTGGAAAACTGCAGTGCAAAGGAGAGGTCAGCGTGGGGAGAACTCACTGCAGGAGTCTGTACGGCTGTTAAAGGATGCATCTCTTATGGCAAAGAAATAGCTCACACATAAGAATAAATGACATGATCCCAGTTAACTATTTACAGTATCAGGCCTGTAACAAGTGTCAGCCATTCTAGGAGATTTCGGTGCAGAAGGTGTTACTCCTTCATTGCCACAGAAATTCAAGAAGCTGCCACCTGAGTCCATGAAAATTACACAGGTATATCACCTCATAGATTAGATCAATGGGTAGTGATAGTGGTATCCATTTTCAGGATCCAGTTGATAACTGCAGATAAAAGATCCTTAATGGAGTTGTTTCCTATCCCAAGCCATACTAAGCACTTGTTGCTCACACCATGTGTTTGTCAGTGTTGGTTGTGAAAGCTTTCACTGATGATTTCGTAACCCCCTCATCAAATTCCTTATTCTGCTGTATGACTTCATTTCTTGT
The DNA here is from genome assembly GCA_013398915.1 of Dromas ardeola. Taxonomy (NCBI): domain Eukaryota; kingdom Metazoa; phylum Chordata; class Aves; order Charadriiformes; family Dromadidae; genus Dromas; species Dromas ardeola. The sequence continues at coordinate 528,364 of VYZM01004900.1, forward strand.
TAAGATAGTAGCTTGACCCTCATACTCGTGAACTGAGCTTAAACCTAGCTTAATTAAAATTTGCAGTGACTGAGATTAAAGATATTTTCACTTCTAAACATTACGTATATTCTCTAAAAATTATTAACTTGGACTTTTTATAAAATGGAGTGCCACTGGATTGTCACTACTGTGTTCAACTGTGCTGCTGAAAGGACAAAAGTGATGTGGTATGGTGCCTTCAGGATGCGTATGATATGCTGCAGTATCACTACAGTGCAAGGAAAGGCTCAAACATAACTTCAGTTGATTTCAGTTGGGATGAAGTGGCATGCTCTTGTTCGTAAACCAAGAAACATAAGGTTAGCAGTGTGGCTTTTAAGGCTTTTACCATTTTAGTGCAAAAGCAGTGGAACTTGTTGAGTGTCATAACATATACCGCAGCAGTTAGTGGTATCGGCATGATCCATCAGTGTGGTGTGTCCCTGAATGCTCCAGCACTTTTGATTTTTGTTGAATAGAAATCATGGAATAATACAGATTGGAAGATATCTGGAGGATATCTGGTCCAACCTTTGCTCAAAGCATGGCCATCTGCGGAGTTACAGCAGGTTTCCTAGTCAACGGAGATGGAGACTCTGGGAAACCATTTCCAACATTTGACTGCACTCATCATGAGGACTTTTTTGCTTGTATCTGATCAAAACTTCCCTTGCTGCAACTTGTCCATTGCCTCTCATCCTTTTGCCATGTAGCTCCAGGAAGAGACTGGCTCTGCCTGTGCTATATCCACACATTAGGTAGTGACAGATGAGCATCAGATCCTTCCTCAGCCTTCGCTTCTCAAGGCTGAGTAAGTAAACCCAACTCCCTTGGGCCCCTCTTGCACATCATATTCAGTCGTCGTGGCAGGTCACTGCTGGACTTGCTCCAGCGAGTCTTTAGTGTCTTTACAGTATCAGGGAGCCCCAAATGACACAAAACTGTACTAGTATTCCTCTATTGATACATAACAGTAGAAGGCCTATAATTTGTCGTGGAATTGGAGGTATAAAAAGTTCTCAGTAAAACTTGATCTTTTCTCAGAGCATCCCTCAGACCATACTGTTGTGTAAAGCTGTAGTGTGCAGCTGTGCATCACGGTTTCATTTAGCAGGCAGAAGTGAAATGTAGGCGCTGCACATCCTGCCCAGCTTTTATGAGAGGCTGGGAGATCTGCAGTCTCTAGTTTGACCAACATAGAGAAGCAAATTTCCAAACCAGATGCATTTTCAGTTTTATATGTATTTGTTTAATTGCTAAGCAAAGTCCTTTAATACATACAAACAAATCAGTTTAAAAGCAAGAGGGTTCGCATCAAATTAGCCTAATTATCAGGCTACCATATCAGCAACAGTGGCTTGAAAAGGTACAGTAAGTGGATAAGACAGCAGGTGCGTGTATTTTGGTTTTTGCCTTGTTAAGTGGCTGATGTGAACTCCTCTCTGAACATCGGGGTGGGTCAGAATGGGGTGTACTAGTTCATCTTCACACAAACAAGAGATGTTTACATTCCAGTATCTTTGAACTCAGAAGGTTTGTTGATACTAAAGACACACAGTGTTTGGTTGGTCAATGAGAATAAATCCACTGGTATTCTGAGGCTCTACCATCCATAGGTCACCTAAATTATCTTTATCACCTTAATAAGGTGCCAGAATACTTGGTTGGGCTTTAAAAAGCTATCCAAATAATGGAGTGGAAATCTTGGGAATATAATTCTGGTATCAGTCACTCAAATGATGCTCAGAGAGGGGAAGAAATCTTGTTTTACAAACAGCTGCTTCTCAGTTTCCCTTAATGCTTCTCACTTTCTCTTCACGTTTCAGGATGCAGCAACTTCGCTCTGAGCAGCAATACATAAGAGAATATTTAGCTCAGTATTTAGCTCAGTCAAGCTTTTAAAAGTTTGTTTCTTCATAAAAGCATAATTTGGGGAATCTTTTTTTTTTTAATGCAGGCCAATTGCTTCATGCTACTGAGGCAGGAAAGGCAAAGATTTGTTAATGCTGTCGTTTTGGGAGTGTACACAGTGGCTGCATGAAGGCAGCATCATTACACACAACCAATTATGCAGTTCTCGTTAGGCAGTTGAGGTGCAGATTGGAGTGCCAGCCAGCCCTACAGCAAAATACGACAAAATGCAAAAGAGTTCTGTTGTAAAATAGTACCTCAGGAATTTTATTTTTGTCTACTTTGTCCTTCCTTCCTCCGAGAGGTTCATTAGTCTCCAGCGAAAGATGCAGTTTGATTCCTGCCTTTTAAAGGACTATGTCAAGGGGATAATTCTAGCCACTTTTCATGCAGACACTTGAACACCTGTTTCTCCTTCATTTACGTGCCAAAGAATATTAGTTCAGGATAACACCTACTGATTTTATGCACTGCTGCTGTGGGTTTTTTACCTCATAGTAATAAAGGTGAGTACCATAAGTGGTATTTCTATAGGCCTGAAGCAAAATTATATGTAGCAAAATCATAAGATGCATGTATGTTACTTTAACATTAAGCTAAATTTAAGATGCCATCACATGTAACTGTCGTGTTTCTTCTGAAATGTACACCACCCCCATATTCTGTGAACCTGCTCTTTACTACGGCAAATTCAAATACCGTGTACTTAACTAGTTTCAAGTAACCTTGCAATATTTGCAGATTATCAGTGTCATCTTTTCCTGCCGCTTATTCCTCATTTGCAATTATAATCCGTGATATTTCAGCCATCTCCACAGCAACTAATTATGATGGCAGAAATAGACTGACATCTATTCCTATTATGCAACAGAAATAAGTGAACTTTCACAAAAATAAATCATCCAAATCTTACTGATGTAAAAAAAGACCAGGATAAAGTTGGAACAGAAGAATATTTAGGTAGGTTTAATCATTAAATTGTATTATTTCTTCCCTTACATCTGAATTTTGAAGCTACTTCATGAATATTTTAATTAATGTATTTATAACAGCATAATGACATTTTGATAATCCTCAGAAAAATATTTCAAGGTAGTGCCAACTTTCATCAAACTTGTAATTGTAGATGGAACAGTGATTTGCAGCCTCTCTGTGGTTTTTCTGTGAAACAGTAGTCAAAATCTGCAGAACAACTCGCCTTTATTCTCTTTGTTAAAAAACCATCTACAGTCAGATCATTTCCTGACACCTGGCAGAATTTTAGATTTCAGGTTTGCATTCCATTGGCACTTCACATACTGCGCTGTCAGAAAGCAATCAATACTAATTAAGATTTGTCCGATGTGAAACACAGTGCACACTCCTGTATTTCCTAGATCTGAAAGAAAAAAAATAAAATAAAAAGTCTTAGCTTTCTCTGGACGTAGTGAATGAAAAATCCTGAAGCCCATGATGAAAAAGGGTTCGAAGCCTGGATGCCGCACTGGCTAGTAAGCTGCTTCTGCAACCAGCCCTACACAGGCAATGAAACCTCAACCCATTTTTGTAATTCTAGCCGCCAATATGTTGAACTCTGTATTACTTAACAGGTCTGATTTAATCATGCAAGAAAATTCCCCTGCCATGCATGGTAAGGAGATAAAATTCAAGTTCCTTTCAAAGGCAAATGAGATGCCTTTGCACATTTCCCAACAATTAGATAATTGAATACAGTGTATAGTTTTGTGTGTTGCGATCAAGGGTGTTTTCTTCTGATTCATTAGTCGCATCCTTTAAAGATAAATAAACTGAAGCACAGACATAGTAGATCAAACCAAAGTCCCTGTAGCCCAGTATCTTTTCTTGCAGTTATGTTTAGTAAAAGCATGTGCAAGAACCAGGGTAAGTATGTAGTTATCTGTCCCCTCACATAACAAGCAGCTCGGTGGAAAGAGACCTGGGAGTCCTGGTGGACAACAGGATGACCATGAGCTAGCAATGTGCCCTTGTGGCCAAGAAGGCCAATGGCATCCTGGGGTGTATCAAGAAGAGTGTGGCCAGCAGGTCGAGGGAGGTCATCCTCCCCCTCTACTCTGCCTTGGTGAGGCCACACCTGGAGTACTGTGTCCAGTTCTGGGCTCCCCAGCTCAAGAAGGACAGGGAACTGCTGGAGAGGGTGCAGCAAAGGGCTACTAAGATGATTAGGGGACTGGAACACCTCTCTTATGAGGAAAGACTGAGGGAATTGGGTCTGTTTAGTCTGGAAAAGAGACGGCTGAGGGGTGACCTAATTAATGCATACAAATACTTAAAGGGTGGGTGACAGGAGGGTGGGGCCAGGCTCTTTTCAGTGATGCCCGGCAACAGGACAAGAGGTAATGGGTACAAACTTGAGTGTAGGAAGTTCCATCTCAACATGAGGAGGAACTTCCTTACTTTGAGGGTGGCAGAGCACTGGAAGAGGCTGCCCAAAGAGGTGGTGGAGTCTCCATCTCTGGAGACATTCAAAACCCACCTGGATGCGTTGCTGTGCAACCTGCTCTAAGGTGACCCTGCTCTGGCAGGGGGGTTGGACTAGATGATCTCCAGAGTTCCCATCCAACCCTATGATTCTATGATTCTATGAAATCAGATTCTAGTGCTCAAAAATTCATAAACCAAAAGCTGCATCCAAATTAAGGAGCCATGAGTGGATTTATCCTCCATCACTTTGTGTCATTTGAACCGACTTACACTTTTGGCCTTGACGGATATCTCTTGCAGTTAATTCCACAATGATAAAAGACATTGTACACAAAAGCACCTTTTTTTTTCAGATGTACCCTGATCGTTTTGTTGGGTGCTCTTTATTTTTTGCATTTTATAAGTGTGTGAATGACTACACATGCTATTACAGAATCACAGAATGGTAGGGGTTGGAGGGGACCTTTGGAGACCATCTAGTCCAACCCCCCTGCCAGAGCAGATTCACCCAGAGCAGGCTGGACAGGAATGCATCCAGGTGGGTTTTGAATATCTCCAGAGAAGGAAACTCTACAACCTCCCTGGGCAGCCTCTTCCAGTGCTCTGTTACCCTCAAAGTAAAGAAGTTTTTCCTTATGTTATAGACCTCTGTTGTATTCCCCGCTGGTTGCCCGTTTCCCAGCGTGAAGACTTCTGTTTTGCAATTTGCTGTCATGGTGTTTGGTCTAGCGTGGCCCATGGTCCCAAGGGCAGGTGATGCAGGCTGACTCGCATCTCTCTGTGTTGTTACGGCCCCAGATCTGGAGCAATGGGTTGTGACCATGCTGCATGAGAGCAGGAGCTCACACTGCTGCCAAAGGCCACCCCATGCATTCAGAAGGCAAAAGCCGTGCTGGCTTGAGTTTCCCCTCATCATTGGGTCCAGAAGAGTGCAAGGGCCGTGGGGATGCTTTGAAAGGCTAGGGAAAGCCAAGGGATCCCTGTCTGGTGCAGCTCCCAGCAGAGGGTATGTAGAATATGTGCGCTGCTGTTGGCTATCCTGTTTTGTGCCTTGATTTTTCATCAAGGGAACTGTCTTGCTCACACAGAACACAGCCTAGGTGACAGTTACCATGTATTTTTGTGGATATTAGGGGACCAGGACCTTGGTATAAAAGAAGAGATGACAAAAAATTGCGGTTTCACTATTACTCTTTACTCCTGGACAAGATACCCCATCCGTTTAATCATTCTTTTTCCATTTTCCATAACTTCTTTAGTTCTGCTGTATCTTTTTGGAAATGGGTAACCAGACTCGTGTTAGCTGTAGAAAGATGCTGTATTTATTTCCAGTAATGCCTAATTTCTGTTTCCTTTTTTACTGTCCCAAGCATTAAGATGATGTTTTTGGAGAATTCTCTGCAGAGTTTCCAAGCGCTGTCTTCTGAGTGGGAATGACTAATTTAGCTGTTATTATGTATGTATAGATAGGGCTACCTTTTCCCAAATGTCTTTTTTTCTCTTATCAATGTTGAATTTTGTCACACATCATTTAGTATCATAAGATCTTGTGTAGCACTTTGCAGTCAGCCTTAGTTTTGACTGCAGTCAGCAATTTTTGTTGTCTCCCTATTGTCAGCCTTTCTAGAACGTGTCTTTGTGAAGGAGAGAGACAGTCCTACCTCATCCCTCTGTTTATGTATGGGGCTTTCCTCCTCGCTTTCTACTTATTATTAATCCACTAGAGGATGCTCACTCGTATCTCATGCAATTTTAATTGTTTCAATGACCTTAACAAGGTGGTCAAACACTGGAACAGGCTTCCTAGGGAGGCTGTTGATGCTCCATGCTTGTCAGTGTTTAAGAGGCATTTGGACAATGCCCTTAACAACATGCTTTTACTTGGTCAGCCCTGAATTGGTCAGGCAGTTGGATTCGATGATCATTGTCCCTTCCAATTGCAATAGTCTAGTCTAGTCTATTCAAGAAAGGGGTCTTGAAACTCTAGAGGCAGTAACATGGAACAGAGCATCTTCATTCATTGACATTCATTGAACTTCCCACCTCAAACCCAGGATGATTCTTCTCCCATCTCTCTTCTGCTCTAGGTCTCCTATTTCTAGCTCTATTCTATATAGCTTTTCCTAGACTGGTGGTATGGAAACCAAGCTTACTGGTCTGCAATTTCCAGGTGACTTTTGGGCTCTTAAAAATATCAACCTTCTATTTGCCACCTCCCACATTTTTATCTTATCTAAGTTATATGCCACACTTACTAGTTCATATATTATTTCCTGAGGAACTCTGGGAAGAAAACTGCCTGATCTTGGCAGTTCACTACTCTTCATTTGATCGATTTCTTTCAAAAGTTCTCCAAGTGACACTTCACTTAGAAAGACTTCCACAGTTCCTCATAAAGAAGAGTTTCACTCTGCAATTCTGCTGATGCTCTTCAGGATTAGCACTGCTGTGAAAAATACTTGGCTTGTTTACCATGGCCTTCATCCTTCTGGACCATTGCTTTTTAACCTTAGATCATCTATGAATCAACGAATTTTCTGTTTGTTTTTTGACACATTTAACTGATAAACTTAATTAAGTTCTGGACAGTAGAGACACTTACACTGGAATTCTGAGATATCAGACTGCCATCATACCTTTATTTTGTAGAATATTATCAACATTTATAACATGATTACACTGTGAGAAATGTGTCAGGCTATTATCATATCTCCTTCACTTCACTGTCTTTCCTGCCTATCCTTTTCTGAATGTGCTTCTTATATCAGTACTTCAGTTCAAGACTGTTAATGTCTAAAGGTGTTTGGTGTCTTCAACTCTGTCTCTGCATCCCAGACAAGAATCCTAACTATGTTTCTGCACACACAAAAAAAATCACTAAAATTACATATAATACTAAGGGTAAAAATGCCTTATTTTCTCCAGTAACTTCACTGTATTTCCTGGAGAGGAGGATAAAACCATTTTGTCATTGGTCAATTTAAAAAAGATATCCTAGTGAAATAATGGAATAATTCGTGCTACAAGGCAGGATGGTGCATGCCAAATTCTCATGAAGCTATTCTGCAGTCATGTTACTGTAACTGAGATCCCAGTCTCATCTTTTTTCAGCCTGTTGATTCCAGAGGACTGCTATGCATAGTGGAAAGTTTCTCTCCATCTGGGAAAGTTATCTTTTCAGCCAAAAAAAGCAAAAAAATCACACCAAGACTCTAACTGCATAAAACACACTAAAATTGCACATGTGTGGCTTTACTGTAGCTTGAACTATTATCAGCTTCCAAACCAGAAAGTAGACTGCACTACTTTGGGTGATGAGACAATGGTGTTAAAGACACTTTTCAGTTTTTTCAGAATTAAGTCTACTATGTACCAGCCAGCTAGTGCCACTGCACAAGCTGGAAATATCATCCAAAGATAATTGCTGGATGATGTGACAGCTGCAATTCAGGAATCTTCTTATTTTAGAGGAAGTGTCTGTTGCTTTGTGATTCAGTCATTTCTATAATCAAGTATTAAATGAACGATTTCCTGTTTGGCTCCTAACAGAGGTCTGTGTTGAAGGGTTGATGCCAGTTCATTCTGATAACGAATGCATTTTTAATTTGTGTGTGCTTAGTTGAGGTTTTCTGGTTGTACAAAGTAGTGATGGTTTCCAAGAAGTATTTGAAATCTTAATAGCTTCTCTCTCAAAAAGGTTCTAAGCCAACTTTGGATTTAAGTAGGTATTTCTTAGTTGCAAGCATTGCTTTGTAACATTTATTTTAAATAGGTGTACATGTGGACACAGATAGACAACTATTCATCTGCTTTGTGTTTCTGTTTGGGAGGCTGCTGTGCACTAATTATTCCAGTACAAGTGGAAGAACTGTTTCCTAAACTGTAATTTACTACAACAGTGTTGTATGTGTAAATACACACTTTGGGTAATGGGCAGGTATTTTTTAAGTTATCCCAAGTCCTGATCTGGGGAAATAAAAGCATCCAGCAGATCAAGCTTTCTTCACTGTACCCAAGATAAGATTTCGTTAGGGAGTAAAGCACTGTTTTTACACATCTTCTGGCTGTGGGTACCAGGCAATATATGTTCGTAAAGTTACAGCTGTAAGGTAAACTCAAGCTGTAAAACAACCTGCACAGCAGTTTGTTGTTACTAGAGAAAGAGTTGTGCTGCTTGTCTTACTGAGTACCGCTCTCTTTCCTATCAGTGAGGTGATCTTCCCAGCTGCCAAACAAGGGGACCAAATACTGGCCACTAGTTTGGTTGTCATCTCCTGGTGGTCTGTCCAAGCATTCCTCCTCCCATCTTATCATCAGCCTGCCTTTGTTTTGGTTCTATCTTAATATTTTTCCCCCTTTTTCTGTCCCAGGAAAACTGACTCCTTCACCCTCTAAAAGTTACACTGGAGAATCTAGTTTCCTGACATCTGCTAGACTTGTTTCTGTAAACTGTGCTCTGTATTTTGCCATCTGGATGCGTTGCCTGATGAGGAGCAAATCCAAAAGCAGCAGCTTGCCTGGTTTTTTATATCCCATGTGTAAACTCTGTTCTGGAGAGAATTCCGTTCAGCTGCAGAGAGTCACAGGAGTCATTGTCTTATTCTAGTGATGCCCACCATGCAGATGCTTTGGGTTTTGCTTTGAGGAAGGTCCCTTGAAGTGTTATGTAGCAGAGCATTGCAAATAGACATTTCTGCCATTACACATGACGCTGCAGATCCCTGCTGCAGTATCATCTGTATGGGTACCATCTTGTCAGGATAAGAGAAACACACTGCAGATATTTCACCCAGCTCTTTTCTAGTTCGGTTTAGCATAGTTGATGTTTGTTGTACATGCAGAAATCTGAGACAGCAAGGTGCCTAAAGCAAGTTGACTCATTTATAAAAAGCAAGCGTTCTTTGGGATGTACAGCTGCTGCTGATGTGCCTACATATTTATTTCTTTAAAGTAATTTCAGATGGCATCACTCGTCTTGCCTGGTTGCAAAGGCTTGATGAGTAGAACCCATATTCTTACTGTTCCTTTGACACTACAGCTTCTGCGTGTTTGTAACGCAGAAGCCTGTAGGAGAAACCATCATTTCATCCGCTAGTGGTCCGTGTGAAAACATGAATGGATCTCCTGTCATAAGGATTGCGTCAGCTGCCTTCTGCTGGCATTTAGGACATAGCTTCATTGCGGTAAGAACTGTGGTGGTAATAGCTATGTTCAATTTATCTTTAATCTAGCTATAGCTTTTTAGGGTGCTGGTAGCAGTATGGACTTCAGCATGGGCTGTTCAAGCCTGCCAGGTTTCCTACTTGGATGAAAGCCTTCAAATAAGTCAGTACCACCCCCTCGTTACTGTTTTTGATGCCTAAATTATATATATTCAGAATGCCCAGGATATGGCTTTCTGTGCTGCAATCACACTGTAATTACAGAGCAGGTTACCCTAAGATATGTTATGCTACCTTGTTGCAAATTTCTTTAATTAAGCGACAGAGCCTCATTTTTCATTAAGTTGTGGAGAGCAATACCTGTTGGTGGCTCAGCTTTCCCATTCATGACTGAGGAATTCGTGAAAATGCTGTGCTGCAGTTAGAAGAACAGGAGGAATGTATTTTCTTCATTTTTTCAATATTCTGGTCAGTTTTCTGAATTTCTCTCTAACCTGCTCTACAATACTTCTCAAGTGTGACAAGAAAAGCAATTATGTAGAAAGGGGATGAAAACGTGAGTCTTTCCAAAAGGCTGTCACAGTTCATTGACACGGTGGAGTTCTGCTTTGCTGTTTATTAGCTGGGCAGTTGAGGGTAGTAACATTTTTCTTAAGGGTATCTACGGTCTTAGTTTCTTTTCATTACCATTTTCTTAGGCTTTTTCAAACACACACCTTTTGTTATATTTGTCAAGACTTTTTGGTTTATCTTCTGTTTTCATGTATTCATCTTCTTCCAGGCTTGCTCTGTTTGGCCTGTGAAATCGTTATGTTGGGTTTCTTTGGATCTAGCTTGAAATTTCGTTCTCTTCCTAGGAAGGCGGCAGCTTTGATTTTTTTTCAGTCCTCCTATATGAAAAAATTACAGACCATCTGCTCTTGGATTATATTTCTGATTTCTTTAGCTCAGTTCCTTCTGTTAATTATGGTAGAGTTGTTCAGATTTTATTTTTCTGCCTTTCCCTGTGTTTGCTGAATTCTTGGTTGTATGCTGTGTTTCTAGGTTGTGTTACTGTATTGTGATCTTCTTTGCCTAATGTGATTTGCAGTATTTTGAATAGCTCCTGCAATTCTATATTTATAGATTTGACTTTGCATCCATTTTCATCCTGAGTCTGCCCTCTGGCAGTTTACATAAAGTAATAATCAGTATAAATCCAGGGTTTTCTTAAGGCTGATTTCAGCTTCTTCCCTAGTTATACTTTCTTTCGCCATCAGTAAGGAAGAGGGAATTCAGTTTTTATCTGTAGCTACCAGGCGTGGCAACTGTTACACTTCTTAAACTCTTCTGGTTAGTAACTAGGGATTTGAGGTTTGATCCTGCATTCTCAAAGGAACGTGTCTATTTTTACTGTGTGAGTTCACAGGCTTGCCTGCCACTAATGAAAATTTACCATGCTCCTGGTCCAGTGCTTCTAACTGGAGATGGACCAGTGTCCTGAGTTGATCTGAATTTAACTAGAAGCAAGATGCACTAATATCCTTTTCTCTGTGTTTTAAGTAGTCATAATCTAAAATAAATCCAGTTGTACTTACAGGACCATAAATAAAATAAAACTAATAGAGTTTGGTTTTTATTTTGGCCTCTTTTTCCTATTATTTTATTTGTCTTAATTATAGATTAACACATTTTAAGTCTAGAAGGATCATTTCTTTGCCTAGCGTGTTGGCCACTGGCCACAGAATGGCTGCTGTTAATGCTTTGCTACTGATGGAGGAGGTGACGAGCCAAGCTGTTTCAGCTTGTCTGTATCTCACTTTTCCACCTCTGTAAAGATACCAGTCTTTTGAGTTACTCCTCCAGTGAGACATCAATGCTGGGTATTGTTCCTGTTTTATTAGTTTGTCTCATAGCACGTGCCACAGAAGTTTTCCAAAATATTCACGTACTGATGGGGATTTATTTGGTCAACTGCTGTAGCGGCACCTGATTTGGATAGGTATTTGCAATATTTTTTTTAAAAATCAAGCTTAACTTTTAATACCCACACATATTTTCACTGCTGACGTTGTTCACTTATTTTGTAATCTCATAGAATAGGAGTGCTAGGCTACAGTCAGAACAAGAAATGTCATGTGTTGAGATCACAGACAAAAAGGGGCTACTAATCCTTTCTAGGTGGTAATTGGAGTCAGATTTTGTATCAAACTGTTATAGGAAAACCCAGGCTGAGATTAGAGAGACCCAAAGGATCCTGTCGTAAGGAACTTTAAATCTCAAAGATTTCAAAAACCTGTTGGAATGTTTTTTCTTCCCTCGGGCTTCAAGGGACTTATGAATGTTTGAAGCCAAGCAAAATACATATTTAGCACTGAGCAAAGCAAAACAGTTATTTCGACCAAGCTATGTTTTGGCATTGGTCAAGCCCCAAGCTCACGGCAGCGATGCTGGGTGTCGTGTCCCAGCTATTGAAACAATCCCAAAACTAATGGATCTCTGTGTGAGATGACACATCTACGTTTTCCTCTGTGTTTCCCCAGATGAATATCTGGGACTTTCATCTGCAGCAGCATTTCTTTTCTTAAAACTTCCCTCTTCAGTCGGTTTTGATTTCAGGAGTGGATTCAGCCCTAATTTTATGCATCTTTATCTCAGCTACTCACCCTTAGCGTCCTTTACGGTCAGTAAAGACTAACAGGCTCTTCCAAGGTGCAGATCAGACTGTTTTAGGTACTTACATTAGGCTGAGGTCAATGATGCCCAAGATTTGCTCTTAATATATAAAGCGAACTCAGAGGCAGAAGTCCACACTATAAAAATTTGTATCAATCAGAGGAATCCTGCTCTATTTGATTATTCTGAAAGTCTACTAAGTTGGAAGAATTTCAAGATGAGGTAACGCGTTTTGATACATAATCCATCAAATCTGAAGATCTCTCCTTCCTTACAAGTCTAAAGGAAATGTTGATGGTTGTTTATCTTAACACTGTTCAAAGCAATTGGTACACTTAGTCTTAATTATTCAGATCCGAGTTATTAGCAAAGCAAATTTCTGCCTATTGTATCCATATACAGTTGGTACACCAGAAAGCTCCTGCTCTAAGCTCCATTCCTATAATGACCTTTGCTTCCTAAAATCATCATGAAAACTATGGTGGCCTTTGAAAGGAAGAATTCATGCAAAGCAACTCCCAGTGCTTTTTAAGACAAAGGCCAAGGGCAACCTCAGAAGAAAACGAGGTTAAGATTCAAGTGGCTAGCACAGACTGGGTTTTAGTTTCAATTGTCAGATGAGAAGAAAGGGCAGGACTTGTTTATTTAGTCTGTCCCTTGGTTTAAGCAGCAACAGGACAAGTTATGCAAAGGGGACTGGTTTATTCTCATATAGATGCAGGTTGGAAGAGTTCATCTGAGATGTTTTGGTCTTGGAGGGAGGGCTGGGAAGGGCAGAAAGGTTACACGTCCTGACTACGTAAACGCCTTTTTGGCTGGTTAATGGAGCAGCAGAAGCACTTGGCACAGAAGCAGTGGCGAGCTTCACCTTCTCTGCTGGAGGAGCAGCCCACAATCTGCCATCATGGAGCGCAAGGCTTATTAAAGGAATAAAGACAAAACTGTACTTGATTTCCAGAACAGAGGGGCAGGAAATCCTCCCGACCCTGTCAAGGCTTTACTGATCTTAATGGGTCTGCCACAGAGAAAATCTCTGCTTGAAAGGCAGAGGGGTGCTGCTCCCGAGGGACAAGTTCAAAAACACCAGCTCAGAAACATTAATAAAAACATTTCCCACTGTTTCTTCATCAGAGCTTAAAAGAAACAGCTTACTGCAGAGCATACTGGCAAAATCTGTACACTTAGACCATAAAATACGGATACGCTCATTTCTATAAACTAGGAACTGAGATTTGCTTGGAGAATGGATGAATTTGTTAAGATAACCAGTTTCTGGCATAAGTAGACCTCATAGAAAGGGCTTAATGCTTATTTCTAATCTCCTGGAAGATTGTACAAATGAAAAAAAATGAGGTTAATCACCAAGGAAAATCACCAATGAAGTAATACATCTTTTGTTAAATGTTAATTATATTTAATTTTCCCCCATCACAGAATTTACAAGGTTCACATGAATCAAGGATTAATTCGGAGGTTTTTATTTATCCTCTACTGTGAATGGATCCCTTCTCAGTGGAGAGTGAATGAATTTATTTTGTATCAGCTTTCTGCTTGAAAAGAAAATCCTTCGTAAAAGAACTGGCAATCTTTGCCAGAGAAATCCAGGCCGAGTGAAACATTTCATTGTTCAGGCTGTTAGATCCTAATGAATTCTGCATCTAAGCGCTTGTGATTTTTTTCCATCTGATCCAGCAGTAGCATAGCAGTTTATGCACTTAAATGTACGAGACTTGTTTGGGACGAAGATTTGTATTAAAGGAAGGCAGCATGTTCCATAGTTTTAGTATAACATCTGTTATTATCGTTCAGTGCTGCTCTTAGCCCAGCATGCCCTTCCTCTAAATATCTTATTAATTAAACCAGCTTAGTAGGAAAATAATTAATACTTTAAGTCCTGTACCTACTTAGAAAGGATTTAGAAACTGAAAAAATTGTTTTAGTCTGAGCTTCAAACTGGAGGGTTGTGGGGTTTTTTCATTCTTGAGCAGAAGCAGATTACAACTAAAAGAGAGTATCTGAAAAGCCTGTGTATATACAGTCTTCCAAAAATACGTATTCTATCTTTGAAATTCTGCTAGACTGCAGAAATAGTCCACGACTTTGAGAAGTCTTGGGCAATAATTGAGTGTCTTCCCCAGCAATGGTTTTGAGAGAGGCTCTCCTGCACTTCTTAAAAATGTCCTGCTAGCCCTGTTTAGCACTTGATCCGCCAGAAGTCTTATCTCCAATCCACAAAATTGCTGTGTTTCTTACCACTACTTTAATAATGTGGTGGGATTTCCTAGCCATGAAATCGGTAGTAACGCTGCTGCCTTGCATAGCCAGCTGTTGACTAGGCAGGAGGGTGAGATGGCGAACCCGGTGGGCGCCAGTGAATTTGTATGTAAAATGTGGATCTGTTACTTAGCATTTTAAGGTAAAGTACTGAAAAAGAGGTATTTGTCCGTGTCTTTGTTTTGTCAGCAGTGCTGCTGCCTATATGCAGAAACTGCTGCTTTGCTGCGGTTTCACCCAACTTGATTTCCCACTGAAGAACAAGCTCGGACAGACTGGGTGCTCTTCGTTGCTCACACTAACAGAAAATTACACTTTCTCAGAACTATTGGAAAAGGTGTTGGGTGCCACAGAGTTGCTCTTTAAAGTTAGTCAGGGTTCTAACAATTTCTTTGGTGGGAGAAAGCTCAGGAGTTAGCTGTAGCTTGTTTGGGCTTTTTTGGAGGGGGTGGGGGCAGGTATTAAGGAGGAAGGGGGGAAAGCTTTAAATACCATATCAGAACAGGGCCCCTCCAGTGCAGGGAAAAGGCAGGCTGGGGAGCAGTCTGCAGCGTGACTCCAGTCTGATTGTTGGGTATTTATTTTCAAAAGCCTATTAGAAACTTAGAAATCAAAGTTCCATTGAAAGTCAGGTGCCTGAAGAGCTTCATCAAATGGGGCCGATGCACTTTGGAAAATGCTGTGGCTGTTACGTTAACAGCCTCAAAAATAAAACCGTACCGTGTCACTGGTTAATGTGTGTGGGGTTTTGCGCCTTAGCAAAGGGACCTGCCATTAATTCTGATCGATGCTGAAGTTGAGGGTGTGTTTAGGGGAGACCATGGTTTTTATTAGCTACTCATTGTGCCTACTGACCTTCTTTGTCCTGAAGAATGCATGTTCAAAACTGAGTCTAAAAATGGGAAAACCTAAATTTATCCTATGGAAGAGGGTGAAGCAGAGCCGGCCCTGTATGTACCAAGCTGTACATATCTGACAGCAAATAAGTTGCAATGAGTGCAGTGTGTCAGTATAAGCATAGCTAATTACGGAGTATACTGTGCCCCTGGGGAGCAGCCAACATGCAGCAGTGCCAGAAAAGGTTACATCCTCATGTTTTCAGGGATGGAGAGAGGGTTTCGGAGCCTCTTTTTGCTTTAAATCTGCCTTGGGCAGGCAGGAGATGCTAAGTCCCGGTTCATTTGTGTGTGCGTGCATCTGTGCTGGGTCTGATAGGGGAGCATATGGCAGACGCGATTCGCCCTTGACTGCGCCTCTTTTTTGGCAGGCAGAGGCTTGTTCCTCGCAGAGCGCATGCAGTCGCAGCCACTCCTGCACATCACTTCTTGCGCCCCTTGCTTGCTGGCTTTCAGCTCTCTGCCTGAACGCATGTCCTTTGTGGCGTTTTGGTTAATTGGACATTGTTTTAATTACTGCCAAACTAAACAAACATGAAATTTCTATCTGTCGTTTCGCCGCCCCAGTGACCATGGTCTCCAAGCAGGCAATACAGGACTCGAGCTGTTCAAATCTGGTGTAAATTGCAGTGGTTCTCATAGAGTTCCCCTCATTTACACCTTTTTGGGGGGCAACCCTCCTCCAGGGAGGAGAAGGCTGCAATAAGCAGCTCTTCTCTTGCACTGTCCTGAACGCCTTGCTCTGCTCTCGCTGGAGTTAGTGGGAAACAAGCCTTGGCTTCAGGGCAGCAGAGGTGTGAGTCCTCGGCCGTGGACTAGGGACAATCCGTGGCCACATCTTTCATTGGGGTGATCCTTCACGTTGCCTCTTTTCTTACTTTCCCCCTCCAGTTTCTGCACTAATTGCCTTTTTCTCCCTTTGCTGTCTCTAATTCTCTGCAGCAATGCTTCGGTCATGTGTCAAAATTAAGCAATGGGAGCGCAGGCATGCCCTCAGGTCGGTCAGTCTATAGCCATTTCTGTCAATAACAGCCATGCTACAGCAGCAGGCAGATTCTCTGGACTGCCAGTAGCCTTTATTTTCAGATGCTAATTTGCCAATGACTTGAAGAGGAGAAAAAGGTATTTTTTAAATGCCTTAAAGGGCATAGAGCCTTTTAAAACAATCATTTCCCTTCTTTTCTGTTTATATTGACCCTTCTTCTTTGCTTACAGCTTTGGAAAGAAAAATATCGATGAGGCAAAGCAGAGAGGAGCTTATAAAACGAGGAGTGCTGAAGGAAATTTTTGATAAAGGTAAGTGTTATTTTCACAATATGAAATTGACATCCTATATAGTTTTATGGCTAGATATTGCATTATTGTAACATTAAGAACTGGGAATACAGTCCTGAATTGGAGGACTGTGCAGAATAAGGTCTCCAAACATCTCTTTTGATTTCACTGTGGTCTGGCCCTCCCCATCGGATACATGTGATAGTTATCTAGCAAATAAAACTGAAAGCCAATCAGAAATATAAAGCAGTGGAAATATAAATCACGGCATCGTGCAGGAGTGAGTCGCTGCAAAACAGCGAGGCATCCAGGCTGCAGGGCGATGGAGTGGGCCTGTGCCTGCTTGTGTTGTCATTGTCTGGTTGAGTCACTCTGGGATTTTCTGTTGGGGAAAAGTGAAACATTTAGAAGTTTTGGATACAGGCAAGCACAGAACAGTGCACATTCCCTTGAAACAGCTCAGAAGACATAATAATAATTCCTTGTTCGGGTTAATTATTTTGTTGAGTTGCAAATGTATTATTTATGCAGAACACCATTGTTTTACAAACACTATTGTTTTACACTGGTAATGCAACACATACTTGACATCTATTACTTATGTGTCAATCTTTAACCACAGCTTTTATTTGTTTGGCTGCTTCCCTTGTCAATAGCTAAGGCAATGAATTCAGCAAATTATATAAAGACATTCCAAAGTTGCCTCTTAATTTCAATGGAATTTACACATGGGCTTTAAAGCCTCATAATTCAAAGTCCAAAAGTCTTTATCAGCACGAGTACAAAACCTATTAGAAGTCAATATAAATTATAAACTTTCACAGATACTGAAAAAGGGTAGATTTAGATCAGGTATTAGGAAGAAATTCTTTACTGTGAGGGTGGTGAGACACTGGAACAGGTTGCCCAGAGAAGCTGTGGATGCCCCAGCCCTGGAAGTGTTCAAGTCTGGGCTGGATGGGGCTTTGAGCAGCCTGGTCTAGTGGGAAGTGTCCCTGCCCAGGGCCACGGGTTGGAACGAGGTGATCTTGAAGGTCTCTTCCGACCCAAACCATTCTATGATTCTCTGATATTTGAAGTGGGGTCTACCTCATAAAGTCTGGAGCATTTAAGTCTGCTACCTACTTTTTTAGTCTAACTTACTGGGAATTTAAAAATTTACTAACCCAAACTGTTTATTTTTTTAAGTGAAAAAAATAAATACATTGCAAAACCAAATAAATATGCTGCATGTCATTACATTCTACAGTTGTTACCTGTTGCGCGTTTTGATGCTGCTAGTCCTTTAGATCTAGCATTGGCTGAGATCTCACTATGGCCTGCTGCCTCGGAAGTCATCCTAGATGCAACTTCAGGGTAGAACCAACACTTGACAAAAGGTTTTCTCCTCTCACTGCCTTGGGTTGTCCATGTTTTGGAGTGTGACTCAGACTGGGTACGCAGCCGTGAGGCAGGCATCCCCGCCACCAGCAAGGCACAGTCCAGGCTGTCACACCAAGTGTGTCGCAGCCCAGGGGAGGCCAGGACATAGCTCCCCGTTCAGTGCCCTGGCCACCTTAGAAGTCAGTCTTCAGTCACACTTCCATACAGAGTGTGCCCTCCTCACATCCAACACGTAGCTGCTTTCTGACCCAACCCTACATACACCTGAAGGCATCCCCAGGAAAAATCGCTACTGTACAGCCTGACCCTGCCCTCTGTGTTGAAACTTGGGGAGGTTCCCCCTGCTTTGCTACCAAAGCGCTACAGCTTTCTCCATTCAGCAAATAATGCTGTAGTTTGTAATCTTCTGTGTCATCTTGTGAAACAGATGCTAAGCTGTCTGGAGGTCCTCATCTGAAAAAATAATTCTTCTTTATAGTCATTTTTCACCTTCTCATACTAGAAAAAGCTGGTATGAAATACATGCTGCTTCTTCCCATTTCCAGCGCAAAAAGCAGAGATATCGGACTGTTTCACTGTCAGTTGCCACTAAAAGGGAAACTATAATGCAAAACAGCTGGAATTCTTATTCAGTATCCTACATTATTTCCTGCTGGTTGCAAACACCGGAAGCTAAGAGTTGGTACCCCTCCTTGAAAGAATGAGGTAGGGCAGAGAAGAAAGTGGTAATACACAAGTATTGCAGCAGTAATCAGGTAGCTTTGATGTTTTGTAGAGCAAAAGCAGTATTTCCTTCAGTGGTGTAATAGTCCAAGAGTAATTCTAATAAAGGATACTGTATCTCACTGCAAATCTTAAGTGGAAGTAACATTTTCCTTGTAATTCCTGTTAAGGAATCTATAAGCCTTCAAGAAAACACAGCAGATTTTAGCACTTCATAGCAGAAGGCTTTATTTGATGATGGTGGCACCTTCCATGCCAAGAGGCATCTTGCACAGAAAATAGGTGTAGCCATAATGTTAAATCTCTTTGTCTCCCGTTCCTAAGAGGACATGGCAGACAGAATCAGCCTGTGAATGAGTAATTTTGCCACCTTCTTTCTTAAAAAAATCCGTACAGATCAAAGGAAACTTAATACAGATTAGACTGACCCAAGAATAAAAATTCTGGAGCTTGCAGTGTGCTTAGTATTGGTTTTATTGTATCTTCTATGTTGAAGAAAAACAGAATTAGCAAGTTCGTTCACCTGCTGTATAAAATGACACTCTGACCTGTTTGCTTCAGGATTTGCTGGCTTTTCAGAGGACGTTGTGTCATCCAGCAGGTGAAAGTTAGCAGAGCGCAGTAAGTCACAGTGTTCACACATGGGAGAGTCACTGCAGTCCAGTTGCTGTATTTGGGAAACAAGAAATGCTTTTATCACTTCAGTGACCCCCACGCTTAAACTAGTCAAGTGAAACCACTCCAGACTGAACTGCAGAGAGCTCTTTTCTTGGCAAGGGCCAGACTCATGACCGAATCTGTTTCTGTCATGCTCGATTTCCAGGGTTCTGTGACTTCAGTCTTCCGAAAATGTAGACAAAGGTTGTAATTTTTTCAAATGGAGTGTACTTTTGGAAAAATAGTAAGTTGAAGAGGTATCTGATGAGGCACCTGCTGTTCTAATAGTTTGTGGGCAGGCAGTGCTGAGAGGTTAAAAATAGAGCTTCCACCTGCAACTCAGAACATACCACAGCATTTAGAAGAACTCACATTTTTGCTATACCGTTGTTTCCACACACAGATCAACAGCTTTGATTTTTCACATTAAGGTGTAACTGTCGCAAAAGCATCTGTCTTTAGAATTGCCCATTGTTCCATGGTGCAGGTCAAAGAATTAAATCTACTTGTAGTATTTTGATACCTCTTCTTTCATCCGACCATAGATGAGATTGCCTGTAGTGCAATGCCGGCAACTCCAGCCAGCAACCAAGCACCACGCTGCCACTCACTCCCTCCCCGCCATGGCGGGATGCGGGAGAGAATCAGAAGGGTAAAATTGAGAAAACTTGCGGGTTGAGATAAAGACAGTTTAATAAGTAAAGCAAAAGCCGTGCACGCAAACAAAGCAAAACAAGAATTTCCTTCACTACTTCCCATTGGCAGGCAGGCATTCAGCCATCTCCAGGAAAGCAGGGCTCCATCATGAGTAATGGTTATCTAGGAAGACAAACGCCATAACTCCAAACATTCCCCCTTTCCTTTTTTTTCCCCCAGCTTTATAGACTGAGCATGATGTCATATGGCATGGAATATCCCTTTGCTCAGTTGGGGTCATCTGTACCAGCCACGTCTCCTCCCAACTTTTTGTGCACTCCCAGCCTACTTGCTGGTGGGGTGGTGTGAGGAGCAGAAAAGGCCTTGACTGCTTAGCAACAACCAAAAACATTAGTATTTCACCAAGACTATTCTCATCCCAAATTCAAAACACAGCACTATACCAGCTTCCAGTAAGACAGTCAACTCTATCACAGCCAAAACGGTGACACTCTAGTGAGACATTTCTGAATATGAGTGTGTACTGATTGCTTGCTACAGAGATGATGGCGCAATGGTTCTGCAAGGAAGCATGGGCAGTCTTCATCTTTTATACTTTTGCATTTTTGTATTCTCAATCTAATCAAAATGATGGATTTAGACCCAAATTTCAGGTTACCTAACTCCTGACAGGTTTTAGAAATGTGGCACTTACGTGCTAAGGCAGGTTTTGTGGCAGTATGTGAGCATGAGTTTGAAGAAGTGGCTTTGGTAATGCAGCAAGGAGGAAGGCATGGCAGCCACCGGAGAGCCAGTTGTGCTGCAGTTTCAATATGCTGAAAGGATTTGAACTCCTCCAGAAGTAGGGAGGACATCCAAATGTCAGCCTGTCCCAAACTCCACGGGATCCCACAAAATCAGGAGTCTGCTTAGAGACTGAAATCAAGGAGGATCCTAGCCACTGTGCTCAGGTAGCCACCAAGGCTAGGAAATAGCCCTGGGGACAGGTCTTGACCATGTGCAAGAACACTCAGTTTTCCATCCCCTAGCCCACGGGGGCCATTGCAGAGAAAGACATGAATTTTTCTGTGCTTTCCTAGCCTTTGCTATCGAGAGTCTTTGCCTGGACGGTGTTACTTGAGAACAGGCAAGTACTGAAGGGGACAACCCGAGGTGGAAAATAACTCAGGATTTCGAACTTTCCTCATAGTTTTTACTTCCTTAGCCATTTTTCTGTGGAAGGAGTGTATGAGCGTGGCGCTTCTCAGACATGAAAGAAGTTCCCTAGTCCAAGGGTTTCAGAGTGAAGAGACACAGTGAGAGAGTTTCTTCTGAGGTCCTGTTTCTTCAGTGACTTTGGGTGTGTGGGCCTTCCTCCATAACAGAAGAGCAGCCTTCATGTGCACCTGTTGCTGCAGAGGTCAGGCTGCTTTCTCAGGTCCCATCCAGATCCAGCTGATTCACACTGAGCCAGCATTATCAAAGCTTATGCGTTTAGGGAAAGTCATTCTCCACTAAGTAGCAGCAGGCTCTGTGAAAACACAGCAAAGGATTTAGCAAGCGTGAGAACAAAAGATTACATATGTTATCGCTGTGCAAAATTAACTTTAAACTCATAGCCAGTTCCTGAAGACTAATCGATTCATCTGTGTGTATGTAATAATTGCAGTACCAGGATTCTTTTCATTTGTATGTCAGCTAACCAGAATAGCTTTTAGTACTTTAAAAATAATAAGTAATTTGCGTTTTATATCTGGTTGTCAAGCTTGTCTCTGATCCAGGATTAATTCACACTAAAATATTCTTCATTCTACAAATTATTTTATCTGCATTTTTAATGTGTTTGCTATACTTGAGCAGTTCCCCAGGTGAGATCAGATTTAGGGTGTGTATTTCAGTCATGATTCTGTGTCATGTCTGATGATTTCAGTCAAATCCAAGGACAGGTTTCAGAGTCTAAATGAGTATTGGAGGTATTCAGAGGTAAGATTAAAAGGTTATGCTGTCAGTACAGAGGGCTGTCATACTCGTTATTATGACAAAAAGTAAAAGCCAAAATTTAATCTCACGTTTTACTTTTTTGCAATCGTAAACCTTCAACAGGTCATTTGAATGCTATCTTCTTCAATCTTGCTGAATATACCTTGAGAAGCGCAAAGTGCACTTAGGACAGTAAGATTTCAAGGTGCTTAGCATGTTACGATAGGCATCCCACTTCATTAAGTATGTGTAGACATGCATCCAAAAACTAAACGTTACTGGTTTTATCATGCATACTTTTTGTCTGCTCACAGTTACAGTCTAATTTAGTCCTGCACTGAATTAATGAATATTGCTGAGCACAATCACTGCCTTTCATTCAAGAAACAGTTGCTCTGCATAGGAAACACTTAACGCTCTTTCATGAAACCAGGTAACTGAGACAACAGCATCCCCTATCCCAAACACGTGTAAAGGTCTGTCTTTTTAAAAGGGAGGCAGAGCAAGCGCAGAATACATAGCATTTCCACCCAAACAGCTAAGTCAAAAAACATTCATACTGGCTGAACTGTTGTTTGATTTTTGCTGCCTAGGGAAATAAATGGGTTTGTATTGAATGACCACAGCAGTTAAAAAGGAGACTGTGCTGCGAACAATTGGCCAAAACCTTTGGTTTTGATTAATGTTGCCACCTTTTAGCCAGCTCAGTTGATTGCTCTGAAAGCTGTAGGTCAGGTTTCAGTCTAGTATGACGTGGCTGTGTACCATAACAGCTTTCGAGGTCTTCAAAAAGCCTCCAACGAAAACAAGAAAGTCAAGACCTTGGTATTTCTAATAATTCCAAAATAAGCAGAAGACCATCTTGACTTGCTATAGAGAAGTTTTAAAAGACAGAAATGTAATTTTGAATACTTATCAGCTAACGTACTTTCAGACTCGTTAATTGCTGTGTCCTGACACTTAAGTGAAGCTTAATTTTTTTTTCTCTTTTCAGTATTGTTCTCCAGAGCGTTTTGCATATCTTAGACCCATGAGGGGAAAATCTGCACTCACTTGAATGATGTACATCTCTGCTCGGTACATTGAGCAGTAATATGGCTAATCAGAGGTGCCCAAAAATCAAGAACCAGGTCCTGAAATCCTGAGTTTGACTTAAAAGAATAATTTAAATGCATAGTAAAATTAGGCTCCATTTATTTGCCTGGTGGTTTTTAGCCTTACAGATCACATTCTGGTTATATTTTCAAGCTTCCACTCATAACTATAGGGGCTGAACACTTTCCTTTATAAAATTGTAATTGAG
Organism: Dromas ardeola; assembly: GCA_013398915.1. NCBI lineage: Eukaryota > Metazoa > Chordata > Aves > Charadriiformes > Dromadidae > Dromas > Dromas ardeola. The sequence continues at coordinate 551,682 of VYZM01004900.1, forward strand.
ATATCCATGTAGTCATTGCCTCCAGGTACCAGAGTGCTGTGCATAGCAAGTTCTGAGATAAAAATCATGCGGGTTGACACCATAGAGAATGATCTGATCCCTCACTTCTGTTCTTTATTATTTCTAATGTGAAGTGGCGTTTGATAGGAAAGAAACTACCAGCTGCTGTTACAGAAATTTTGCTCAAAGGAGATATTATTAATAACTTTAAAAACAGGCTTTCTAAATGGAATCTGCTATATCCCAGTATCAAAACCTTGCACAAAAAAAAAAAAAAAAAAATAATATTCTCTCCCTTACTTAAAATCTTGATGCTGGGTGCTGTAATGTTTTAATTTGTGTGTAAAATAGGGGCATACTTCTGTGATTTTGCATGTGTCCCTTATAGCATAAAAATTGGTGGAAGGGAAGAGAATAATTGTTGTTATTATTATTATTATTATTATTAAAACATTATAAATTATATACTGTGTATATTAGTAGTCTGTAAGAAAGCTCCATAGTTTCAGTTCCAACCCATTCTCATTCCTGACTTCCCAGCCTCAACAGAGACAGAGGGAAAACAGATTTTGTGATCCTGGATGGGGCCGCATGGCCCCATGGGTGGAGGGTGGTCAGGAACCATCCAGCTTAGACTTAGACCATGGATCATAATGACCATCCTAGGGTAAGCAAAGGACCAACACGGATATTTCACAGATCTTTCCCAAACCTTAATAACCCCTTAAGGCAAATGGAATGCTATCGGACTTCTGTGAAACTGTTGTGAACAGAACATCACAATCAGACATCTCCAGAAATTGCTCTGCACAAGTTGTATTTTTGAGATACAAACCATATTGTTTTGATCCTTACCTGTCTGTTCTTGAGGTTCCTCATTTGCAAGCAAGCTAATGGAGATAGCAGCTTTCATTTAAAATTATTTCTGCATCTTATTTATGTGTCTTCTGTTGTCATTCTGCTTTCCTCCAACTGTGAACAGATGGGGAACTTTCCATACCAAATGAAGAAGGAGCTTTGGAGAATGGGCAGCCTCTGGGCTCCGGGCAAGTGCTGAGCTCCAGCCAGGTGTCCCTGCCAGCCCTAGCAGAACTGGAGTCAGGTCCAGCACCTGGGGAACCCTGCTCATACGAGGTGCTCCCAACCACAGAGATCATGGATGGGACAGGTAACTTCTTGTTTACATTATGATGTAGGTATTCTAAGCCGTTTGAAACAAGTTTTTGACTTCTTACATTTGGTGTCTAGCCCTGAGAAATCCTTGTTGAAGGCAAAGGTGGAGAAGGAGGAGCACACAGATTGTCACTGGATGGTCCGTGAGAAATTTTGACTGACTAGACGTAGAAGTAACCTCTACTTCTACACAAGTAACCTCTTTGTGAGTAAGGCAAAGTCCCTGTACTTTGTGAACAATTGAGAGTAGATTTCTAACTCTCTGGCTACGTCTCAGCTGTGCCAATGAGCTCTAGAGCAGAGAGGTGATAACGTTTTTAAACCCTAGGGTACAACGTCATGCCATTTAGCTGCCACACGGTGTAGGGTGACGTTCACACCATGCATCTTTCAGTAGCTAACACAGCCAGCTGCCCTACCCTGGGTGAGGCTCTCTGCACTTCTTCCCTAGCCCATGCAGAGAGACAGCAATGCCGTGCATCTACGTTAGCTCCTCTTTCTGCGTCACTTAGTGCCAAGAGTTGTGGATGAAGGTCAAGTGAGGAAAAGCGACCGGTAGAAGCGTTCATCCATGACCCTGCACAACTATGTGGCCTCTTTGAAATGGAGTAGGCCTCCTGAGGTGCTTTTGCATTTATAGGATAAGTTTAGAGACCACCTGCTAACATATGTGGTCCTGAGCAAGCTGTGGTGACAGACCGTCTGAGATGTGACATTTTAAGGCTCTTGATTTGTGTTCAAGATGTGGGAATGCATCCCAGCCTGGCATAAGGGAGCTGGCTTCTGTCAGAGGTAATGGGAAATTTGGCTGTTGTGTAGATGCATGTTACCCTGCTCTTTCTCTTTTTCTCTCTTTCTTTCTCTCCTCCTTTCCATGTTATATGATGTTTGAGTGAAATCTAGTAGTCGTTCTTAATCTACATTGCTGCGCTGCTTTTCTTGTCTTACTGCGGCTGTATCCGCTGCTGCTTTGCGCATAACGTTGTTGCGTCTATGATGTGGTTGTGTCCTCCAGTGTCTGAAGAGAGCCCCACATCCAATGAATCCGGCGTCCTCCTCTCCCAAGATCCTACAGCTAAGCCAGTCCTGCTACTTCCCCCCAAAAAATCTGCCGCTTTCCCTGGAGACCATGAGGACACCCCAGTGAAACAGTTGTCCCTCCTCAAACAGCCCCCTGCCCTGCCTCCTAAACCTATTGCCAGGATTGCCAGCCACTTAACTGGTAAGTAGGTGTTCCTGGACCCTCAGCACCACCGTTTCCCTTACAGGAAAAGCCCGCCCTTACAGCAAGGTTCCCAGTGTCCTTCCTCCTTCTGTAATGGTGTTTGCACGTGTTGTTGTGTGTAGTGGTGACGTATCTGTGTTGTACCTAGGGCAGGGATCACGGAGCATTTTCAGGCTCTAACTTCGTCAGGGTTGCTTCAGGGCACCTCCCCTCTGAGCTGTAATTACCCAAGACCGCCGGCTGCCTTTCCTAACCCTCCTCGCTCCTATTCATCAAGACTTGCCATCACCACAAAAATTGCAGGATGTGCTTTGATGGGAAAGGAAATATCAGGAAAATACTAGGATATCTATAAATGCCTTTAATGAGAAAAGAGGTGAAGGCTGAGGGGAAAGGGAGATTTTTGGTTTCTCCTTTTTGCCCTTTCTTGCTTCTGCCCTCAACTGCCGTCTGGGCAGGTCCCCCTGCACACACTCTGTACTTTTCCATGTGTTTGTCTTTTACTTGCCCGCCCGATCCTTACACAGGCCACTCTGTCCCATGGCTTCTTGCCATTTTGCTTCCTTGCTCCCACTCCCTGCCTAACTGCTCCCCCTTTCCACCCCTGCTCTGACTACCCCCCTCCCACTGGTGAGTCCTGCTGATGATGGGCAGCTCCAGTTCCCAATGACCAGGATTTTGTTGTCCTGCAGTTTATGCTGCACTTTATCTCTCACAGCATGGCAGCTAGCAACAGTAGACAATACAGGCTCCTTTTTTTGTGTCCTAGATGTTTGCACAAGTGTCCAGGCTTTTTGTGATTTGAAGCTCTAGGTACATGTGGAAGGAGGATTGGTGGGTCTGCGCTCCCCAGTCTCGCATTTAGACCACCGAAACAAAGGATGGCTACATTTACACGGACAAAAAAGCTTCCCTAAATGCTTGCCTGCACCTTTTGAACAGTCTGCTCATAATTGCAGCAGCTGCCCAGGAGGCAGCACCTCAAAATCCTGAATTCGAGACGAGGTGTAGTGCACCTCTGTACTGGGGCACCTACCGGTCTTCTCACTGGGTCAGTCTTCTTGTGTTAATGCTGCCCTGATCTTTTCAGGGGTGATGTGAGAAATGCTCAACCCACTTGAATATATTCTAAATGGGTTTTTTTTCCTCACAGTTAATACCTGTTTTGTTCAGGTTAAGATATATATCAGGAAAGAGCTCATTAGGAAAGAACATGTTCTGGTTTTCTCTCATATCTCTACGTAGTCTTTTCATGTTTCTGTTTGGATGACCACACATTTTTTGTTCTGTATAGTTTTGTTCGTTTTATGTGAAATCTCTTTACTTTCTTGCCTGCCAAAGTCTACACATAATGGTTAATATTTTGCCTTATACTACAAACTGAATGGGCAGTTCTGCAGCCTGCAAAGCAGTATTAATGGCTTCAGGTGAGGACAAAACCAGCTTCCTATGATCCCCTGTAGCACTCTGTCCCAATTATAAGAAGCTGCTCAGAAATGAGGCCAACATGGAAGAAATAAAAAAATAGGAATAACATAGGAAAAAACCTCGGGTACTAAAGGTCCTTCGTTCATAAGCCTTTCTTTTGTAAGAGACAGCAGAAGAATCAAAGGATGAGAGCTTCTGGTATAGTTTATTTTGCAGCTGGAAATTTTGTGTGAAGTAGAATCAGACTCAAGCTATCAGCGTAAGTCAGTTGCTTGATGGTGACAACCCTCCAATGAAAGTGAAACAGAACTGTGACTTCTCTTACTTTGCGGTGGCCTTTAGTGGTCTCTCATCCAGTCATAAATAAACTCTTGTGTGTGCACATAGACAGACTCTTGTACGTGCATATACAGACCCCTCAGGGAAGAGGAACAGAGATTCAGATTTAGTCGTAAGGCCCTAATTTAATTGACAGTTATTCCTGGTGGAACTGAAAGCCTCACTTATGCATACCTTATAAATAAAAGTATTTAACTTATTCCGCAAGATCTATTTACTTTGGTGGTCTAAAGGATATATGTGTTGTTCAGTGCCTTGTGTTCTCCCCTGGTAATTATTTTAGCCGTGTATAATCTTTGGAAATGAGCAATCAATCCTAATGAAGCACCCTCATCAGTAAGAAGCAGAATTAATGCTATTCTTTTACTAATTACTCCAGAGACATCTTCAGCTTGTTTGTCAGAAAACAAGTAAAATCTGAATGCTGGCATTTGCGGTGAAGACTTTTCTGTTCTTGTTGCATACCCATTTTTCTACTGAAGATTTTGTGAAGGTTGAAGGACAAATTAAAATATACCGGGCTTGGCTAATGGAGAGTGACAGTGGTTTAATGGTCTGGTAGCTCTGTTCAAGAAGAGTCCAAGGGGAGATGTGATCTTGTGAAGGGTTCTGGTACACATCTGAAAATGCAGAAGTGCCTCAATTTCTGTCTTAAGATGTATATCTATGTATGTTTATGTGTGCATATGTATGTTTATTTAATAGAAACGTGTTTTATACAAACACAAATTATAAAAACACTACAGGTGTGGTCAGCAGCAAAAAAAAAAAAAAAAAAAGGAGAAAAATACAAAACTTGAGGAAAGAGAAGCTTCCTTTGAGTCTGACCACCTTCTTGCTGTGAACTTATCCCAAAGTTCTTCAATAAAGGCATGAAGACTGACTTGCAGGGTTTGGCAAAGGACTTAATACAGGTTTTAGAAATGGAAAAGAAACATTCCTCATCTCTGAAAGCATTTGTGAACCATCTCAAACATCTATCTGCCTGTGCCAAGACAAAGATTGTCCTTCCCTTCGATAAGAAATGCACATAAAAGAACAGGCCTAAAATAAACATGTAAGAGCACATTTAATTTTGGGGAGAATGAAAAGAAAAAAATCCATTTTAAAGGTGATGGGAAGAGAAAATTGCCTCTAGCAAATATAAATCACACAACCTTGGCATGCTTCTTCTCAAGGCTGAGGTACTGTGGGGACGGGACAGTGCAGGCACGGGTAGAGCGCCAAGAGAGGACTGCAGAACAGCCACTGGGAGTGGTGCCACTGCCGCTGCAGAAGATGCTCCGTGCTTTGCCTCACACCATCTCCCATGCTCTTGATGATGCTGCCTCCACAGGGAACATCCCTATTACAGCACTGGGTGTGGAAGTGCCCACGCAGCCCTAGAAAACAAGCAACCCTAGGAGGATCCTTAACTGTTTTGATACCGTTGTTTCACTGCTCTGCATTTGCTGTTGGCCAGTCACCTCCTGGTGAGCCTTCTGCTGGTTTTCAGATATGTTTATTATTAGACAATGTTCATGGACAGAATTTCTTTCATCGTTTTAATTCTCCAATATCCACATGCAGAATCCAGGCATTTAGGACAACAGCTGCAGCCCTCTTCATTGAAAATGTCGGAGGAGCTGAAATAATCACCTGGGACCAAATTTAATTGGACTGCTGGGGTAAAGTCCCCAAGTTACCATAGAATCTTTTAATGGCCAAAAGTGACAAAAAGACTGGTCATATCTGATTTGATAGACAACATACCCCAGTGGTGTAAAGCTTCTTTTGATCTTGATTCATTAAGATGTTACCTCTCACCAGCACCGATGATGTTTTCTGAAATTAATTAGATATTTTCCATTCAAACAACTGAATCACCAGTAACCGATAAAGTCCCCTAAAACATCAGAGAACAAAATATATGCCATTAAGCTGGGATCTCAGCAACACCTGAGTGTATTTGAGCCCAAATTTAGCCTAATATTACAGTAGGGTGTAGCCTTGGCTGTATCTGGCCACTCAGCTATTGTATTTAAGCTTTGAAAAAATCGTTTGCATTTTCTTGCTTTCTTCATTCAAGATTTTGAGGAGAGGCATAGCACATTTTTAGTTCTGAGATTGTGCTTTCTAGTTATGTCTATGTAGAACTAATTCATAATTAGATGCAAACATTTAACAGGGTAGGAAATGCTACAAGTCCCCAAAAGTTATTTCTGATAACGCGGACAAGCCAAGGATGAAGTTTGAGAACATGGATGCCTGGTGTCCTGCTGCATTGCCACAACACAGCTGGTTGTTAGTTACAGCATTACAAAAGTATTTACAACTTTTTATCCAATAAATATTCTCAGCGGTATTTTATAACACAACAGTCACGTGTGTCTCAGAAGGCTCCTCTGTAGATAAGCCCAAGACATTATCCACAAGCTTCCTCCTCTGTGACGTTACCTCCTGCTGCCTGTTCTGGCAGGCTACCTTCTTGAAGACAGGTTACATTCATCTGGGGGCAATAGACGATTCTCTTTTCGTTGGGTGCTTGAGGGAGAAGCAGCAGAGCAAAAGCAGCTCTCCTTCACCAGCAGTCCCAGGCTCTGCTGAGAAACTGGAACCTGATGCAGTTGCTCTCTCCACGCTTCCTTTGCCTGCCGCTACCCGGAGGGGAGTAGCTGGCACTTGTAGGCAGCAGGAGATCTTCTCATCTTTGAAACCCTCTTCGAGGTTCTGCACAGGAATTCATGCAGAGCTGTACTTTTCAAGCTCTAGGCTAAGCATGCTTAGTTTGTATTCACCAAATTCAGCTTGAATCTTGGATGCGTACATGGTGCAGAAGAACAGCAAAAAGTATCAGTCTCAAATCTCCCCTGAAGATACGTCTGGAGATCTTGCTGTAATCAGCAGGAGATCCATGGCAGATCTTTCAGAACGGTTTTTAACTTGTCTTTCTGAATCTGCTCAAAAAACTCATTGAAGAAAGGAGAGAGAATCCCACTGCTCAGACACAAGTGATTCACGGAGAGAAGACCTCAGAATGTAAAAGCTACTTGTCCAGATTCTACCAGCAAATATCCGGTACATCACCTCATTTCCACTATGGAGCTCCCTCAACAGGCCATGCTAGTTTTTGCACATTTTTTTTTTGCACATTACTTTACAGAATTACGTCTTGGATGGAATTTAAAGAGTAAGTCGTTAATGACGAGTTGTATTACTTGTATATAGTACAGCAAAGGTCATCGTATAAGGTCATTCAGGTGTGAAGGAATTCAGCAAGTTTCTAGTCCAACCTCCTGCTGAAAGCAGGGCCAGCTATGGGATCAGACCAGGTTGCTCAGGGCTTCATCCAGCCAACTCTTGAAAACCTCAAAGGATGCCAGCTGCACAACCTGTCTGGGCAAACCTGTTCCATTGTTTCGCTCTTCTCATGGGGGAAAATGTTTTCCTTATAGTCCAGTCCAGAACCTTTCTTGTCTCCTTCTCCCACCATGCACAGTGGTGAAGACCCTGGCTCCACCTTATGGTTAACCTCCTCATAGGTACTGGAGGACTGCTGTTAGGTTCCCTTCCACAAGCTATCTTTTCTCCAAGCTGAACAAGCCTCAGTCCGTCAGCTTCTTCTCACAGGTCAGGTGCTCCAGCCCTCAACCACCGTGGTGGCCCTCTGCTCAACTCTTTCTAGGTTTTTGATGTCTTTCCTGGGGGGCCCAAAGCTTGACACAGTAATGTAGATACAGTCCAAGGTGTGCTGAATAAAAAGGGAATAATCCCTTGATCACCTGGCTGTGCTTCTACTCATGCAACCCAGGAGGCTGTTGGCTTCCTTGCTGTCGGGGTACAATGCTTGCTCCTGTTTGGCATCACATGGAGTCAAGAAAAAGTTTTTCTCCTTCTGGCAGGATAGCAAACAAAGCCAGCTCTGCCACAAGCTCAGAATTCCCAGGTATGCCCTCTTACTCCATGCAGTAGTTGTGCTGTGGGTAGACTCGAGGGTTTTAATGAGCTTTTCTAGCAGCCCTGCTGGAGCAATATTTGCTACCATATGTCCAGAACTTCCTAGCACTCTATCTGCAACAGGTGTATCTGCAACATGTACTGACCAACTGGCTGGGAAGCGTCAGATGTGGTGTAGTTAGTGTACAGGTTCAGTCTACTCCAAACACATCAGAAGAACCATACATGGACCTTCTGTGCAGTGACTAAAAGTATATTTATCTATCTCCTGAAAAACCCAAGAGGAAATGCAGCAACTGTAGGTATTAGCAAAATGATCTAGATGGAAGGGGTAGGGCCTGGCCTCTTTGTCATAGGTCTGAAGTGCAGCAAATACTGTGGCATCCACAACTATCGTTTAAGTAATTTATTGTCATCAGCAGTGGGAAGATTTCTATGTCTAACATCTCTTTCATCAATTCTGGCAGTTATTACTTAACCATGCACAGTGCTGAGTGGTCACAACCCTGCTGGGAACCAACATCTTGCAAAATTGCTCATTATTCTCTTGAGCATGAAGAACCTCAGCCAAAAGAGATTAATCAGACTTGCACACCTGGCGTCACACAGTTTGCTTCTCTTCTGTCATGAGTGCTTTGTGCAATGATTTAAGACTCTGGTAATGTTCCACTGAGAAGACACTTATCACAGATTCCATATTCATATTTCCGCTGTCCAGCTTCATATTCATCTACAGATGTCCACGTCTGATGGATATTCCATACTGGAAACAATAACAGTTTCCCCCCTTGGTTCATGCATCACATACATTGTGAAATTAAAACAAACAGAGGAAAGAACTATAAAACGCAGTCATCTCACTCTTACACGCAGGGACAAGTTGTTCTCTCGTTTACTCCAGATGATGGTAGCACAGTTTATAACAGTGTGCCTGGAGCCCATGGATTTGAGCAAGGTCCCATTTGATCGGCACACTCACTGATCTGACCATGCAGGAAAACTTGCAGTACAAGGTCTCCATTACTGATGTCGGTGAAGATATACTGATACATTTCCAAGTGAATGGATCGAACTCTCCTCCCATTGCAGTCATTCTCCTTTTAGCCATTTTTTTTAACAGACAAGTAGAATTCTCCTGAAGGTGAAGGGTGGACAAGTAGATTTAATGCCTCTGGTTAATTTTCAAGGCTCTATTTAGGTATTAGGGTCATATTCAGACAGGCTCAAGAACTTGGATGAAACACAGTCAGTCTCAACAAAGCCTTACATTAAAAATAATGGACAAGATTTTTGGCAGGTGTCCATTGGAGTCACTCAGCACTGATACCACTGAAAACATGTTGATGTCAAGGATTTCTTTAAATTTAAGTGGAAAGTAGAGGTCCATACCTTTGTTGTGAAGACCAGAAACTATAGCATACACATCTGATTCATGATGGAGTATGTGGTTACTCAGGGTAATTAAGCTAGACTTGCTCTCCCCTGCAACTCCAAAGCTGCAATGTCTCTATCACAACTCTACTAGATGAATGTTTGCATGAGAAAGGAGAATAAATTTTCACTATATTTTAGAAGAAAGATGGAAGGATTCCTGTTTGCTTTATACCTGAATCATTTGGCAACACTCCCAGCATACAATATTGCTCTAATCTTCAGGATCACAGAAGGCAGCAAACCCAGTTGATACTCCCAGTTATTATTTTGTCAAAGGCAAGAGATGTCTGCAGTTGGGATCTCTTTGAAATCACCATTAAGGAGGACTCCTCTGCATCGTACACAGAGTGGTGGGGCATCCGGGCACAGGCACTGTCAGATGAAGACATTAATTGAGATACAGCAGAAAAAGATCTAAAACCAACAGTCAAACCATCACTTTTCAAAATGGAAGTGCAGATCTCAGTGTAGTCTTTGTAATTCAGGACCAGCTCCAGAAGTGAAATTGCCTGGAGCACAAATGCATGAAAGCACCTTGTTACTACAAATCCCATAGGAGCCTTATTCTCAGGGCTGTATACAACTTACTCTTTACTCTTTCTGTTATTTACCTTTTATTGAAGATGGTGTGCTCTTTTATGCAGGATACAAAGAGGAAATACACACAGATAATGTGAATGTAGGAAAAAAACAGTAACTTGCAGACCTTCCTGTGCTTGAACAGAAAATTGTGAAAATATTTTTTTTCTGCTGTACAGAAGGCAATCTGCTTTAGAGGAAAGGGCAGTGCCCTGTCGTTTGGCAATCCCGTGAGTTAGATTTCAGCCCTGGTGGAGCCATCAGAAGAATTTTTGCCGTCAAGACCCATGTCAAGTGGATATGATACTGCACTGAAAGCTGAAAGACTTGACTTCTATTCTGTGTAGCTCCCACTCTGCAACATGAACAGACCACTTTCTCTCCATGCCTCTATTTCATCTGTGCAGAGCCTTTGCCTCTCCTATGTCTTTAGCCTATAAGCCCTTTGAAGAAAGGGAAGACTTGCTGTCAGCATGGTGTTCCTAGCGTAGTATCTAGTACTAGTATCAAGTGAATGCTGTGGCTGCAATGAAGCTACGACTAGCACTAAAAAAAGTCTAATGATATATGCGAGCTTGGCTCCATGCATGGTCTTTTTCCACATTACCGTCGTTAATGATTTTCAGGAAGTGTTAGTGCTTGGAAGTCCTAGTATCAACCTTGTGCACCCTGGCTGGTAGATATGGATATTAATACAGGCAATACCCAGAATAGGCCAGGAGGGAGGAAGAAATAAAGGGGGCAAGGAAAAGGATAGTTAATGCCTTAGCATCTAGAATCATCTAGAAAAGGACTTTAGAAATCTGATATCGCTCAGGAGGGTGATGACCTTTGAAACCTGGAGGGCAACATCTTTCTTTGAAGAAAGACTCCAGGCTTTCTTCAGGTCAAAAGAAGATTCTAGCCCTTCAGTTCCTTTACCATGTTACAGCAAGAAGAGTGAACTGAAGCAACAAGAGGCCAAAAAGCATGCAAGCCTTGCCTGCAGAGCTGCATTACAGCGCCAAATATCTGTGGTATTCCAGGCTGGAGAGGGCCTGGCCTTCCTCCTAAACACAAACTCACAGTTGCAGCTCACAGCATATGTATTTGCTTTTATTTTTGCTCTTAGTATATGCGGTGGCCATTCCCCACACCCCTCTTGGGAACTACAAGCCCTCCCGTTAACTTCTTTTCCCTTCTGAAAACATTTCGCAGTGCAACTCCAAAAATCTCCATCCTGCAGTTGAATCCTGGCAGACGGATTTGCTTGTGGACCTTTCATTGATTTCCCATAGAAGTCAGGGGAATCTTTGCCTGGCAGGTCAACTGTGTGATTCAAGGAATATGCCTAGTGTTAAAAAGGTTAGAATTCAGTGCATGAGTCCAGAGAAAAGTGCCTGCCAAGCGTTCCGTAAAAGAATACATTAATCCTAACAATCTTCTGCCCGTTACCGTTTTCTCCTCCTGTACCCTTCGTTTTTCCAGACCACTCCTGTTCAGTATTCAAACCCTATTTCTTTTCTCTCTTGCCCTGTAATGTAATTTTTGACACCAGATGTTTTGCACATTACAAAGCTGTAAGAAATGTGACTTGTAGTAATTGCACTGCAGCGGCTGAGAAGGATCAGGAGTCCCTGAGCCTTTGCCCCAGCAGTGATGGTGGTGACTCATCCTGTAACTTCAGACACCGAATTGCTCTTCCCCTGTTTGCGTGCCGGTTGAGCAGGAGACATCACGTTTACCTCACAGGGCTGTTTTGGAGGATTAGAGCTTTGAAGCGTCAAAGTGTGCCACGAGCCTTGTTAAGCATTGCTCAACGCGCTTGTTTAGGGGCATGCACAGCCCTGGGATGTTTTTTTGTGAGACTCGGAAGTGCCGCAAACCAACAGTATTTTTTCTGAAGACCGTGCTAAGCGCACGCGATGCAGAGTTGTTTATTGCAGCAGGGAAGGGGTGCACGCTCCTGTGTTGTCTAGTAACCATAGTACCTGCTCGCCCAGGCAGATACTCTTGATCTCCATCTTAGTGACGTGAAAATTAACACCAGGGCCTCTCTTTCTTCTGTTTTAGATCCTGGCGCTCCTGTGAAACTGCCTTGTATGCCAGTTAAACTGTCACCTCCACTACCTCCAAAGAAAGTCATGATTTGCATGCCTTTAGGGGGGCCAGACCTCTCTCTCTCATCCTATTCCACGCAGAAGAGCTCCCAGCAGCCTTTGACCCAGCACCATCACACTGTCCTGCCATCCCAGTTAGCAGCTCACCAGCACCAGCTCCAGTACGGCAGCCACAGCCAGCACCTGCCTTCTGGGTCCAGCACGTTGCCCATTCACCCTTCAGGGTGCCGGATGATAGAGGAACTGAACAAAACGCTAGCCATGACCATGCAAAGGCTAGAAAGGTAATGGATCAAGTTTTAAAATTACATATTGATGTGCACTGTTTCTTCATAACCTCAGTATCAATATCACCACTTGAGTTATGTTGATACTACTTGAATGAGGCATCTCCTCTGGGGGTCTAACAACTTCAGGGAGGTCATTGCTGGTGAAACAGAGATGGGGAAAGAGCCTTTCCAGGCTCATTTGACAAGTTTGTGTCAGAAAAGAGACCAAATTTCCTGAACCCCGTTGTCCTGTTCAAGGAGCTAGATATCACAGCCAGTGGAAAAGATGTTAATAGGACATGCCCGGCTTGCAATATATACTGCAGAGTGTGTAACTGCAAAGCTGTGGTTATGTGAAGGATTGCTAAAAAAAAGGGAGAGGAAGTGGAAGATTCAAAAAAGAGCAATAATAAAAACTAAATGCCAGGGCATCTTATTAGTATTACCAATTAGCTCGAAACAACCTATAAGGACTTCCTACAAGTCACTCGGAAGGGTTTTAATATACTATTTCAATTAATTTAAATTAAATTATATGCTTGATCTTAAAATAAGTATTTAACCCATCCCACAGCAGCTACCCTCTTAGCCATTTGCATCTGGAGGAAAGTTGTACATTTGATCGGAAGAGCCTTACCTACCTTGGGGCTGTTTTCTATTACTGTCACTTGCGGGTATCTCTGAAGGCTGCTTCAAATAGTCTGAGTGAGCGAAGCATGTTGTATAAATGCAAGCTGTCCTCATAGACTGCAAGATCAGCAAGCTTTGGAAAATTAATATGATCTTGTAGAGGAAAATTGAGCAAGTCCCAGAATAGGGAAGGTAGTCCAAAAAATGACATGTTCTATTTAGTACCAAGGGCAGCTTTGTAGCTAGCTTGTTCTAGGAGCATCAGATCATCCTTCTTTTAGAAAGGATGGGAAAATATTTGGTCTAACAGACAAAATGCCTAATGATTTGCCCCAATACCTCTTTGTGATAATACTACCTTTGTTATAGTGCATGGTTAAAAATAATTCAGTCAGGGATCCAGACTGTCCCTACCGCATGAAAAACAGTCAGGGGACCAGAGGCTGTCCCACACTGCCAGCTTATTTTAGAACCAGGATAGCGACACCTCTGCGGTTATATCAGGGGGCTCTGATGTTTCTGCAGCATGGGGGAAATCTCTGCTGTGGAAAAATGTTAGGGCTGTGAGGGAGGTTCCTCTTCCCATCAGTAAAAGGGCTGTAGCAGCAGGATTGGAAAAAGCATCCGCATTCCCCCTTGTGCCCAGTGATTACCCAGTTACTGGCAGGGCTGGTCAGATGCATCTGCATCACCCCAAAGGTGAGTGCGCCAAACACAGAGGGTAGCAGGTGTCTCCCAAAGGCTCCTTTGGGGCTGCACTGCCCATGCCGTCCCCACCATGGGTCTTACTGCCCGGCTCACACTGCGGGCAGAAGGCACTTTGTTATCCCGAGCCCAGTGACATCTCTCAGAGTATGACTTCATTGTGGCATCTGTTGCCCCACAGCAATGAATGCTCCAGTTTCTAGGCATCCATCATGTTTATGTCTACAAATACGTATAACTGATTTAAAGAAGGTGATGCTGTTTGGTTTTAACTATTGATTTGAAGCTGAAGCTCTGCTGCTTGTTAAAAACTGAATAAGGAAGGATTCATTTCCCAATACGAAGCAATTGTCTCCCTTTGCAGAAGAACATAAGAAAAGGTTGTGGCACTGATATTTCACATTTAAAATGAAAATGAATCCTCGTTCATGATATTGCAGATGGTTGATTTTTCATAGCCTTTTTGCGTTGATTAACTATTATTTCAATCATGAAACAAAGTATTGAGTACTTCAGTTATTCTCCTTGTCAAAACAAATCAATAGTGTTTGCATTCACAAGAGAGAAAATAGGTGATGACTGTTTTCTCTGCAACAGCAATTGTTTTTTTCATGGTATTTAGAGGTAAAAGTATTTCAGAGTATTTACAGGTCTGTGGAACTGACACTTGCTGTTAAATTCTTAAATGGCTTTTTCAGGCCGCATTATGATCTTAGTAAATTTGCTGACTTTTCCTGAAGATTTTTAAAATATATGTAATTAGCTTGGGAGAGGATTATTTGCATCTAATGCCACTGTTTTCCAGTATTTTTGACAGTAGTTTTTTTCCCTTAATTGTATAAAATCTGGATTAAACCCAATGGGACTCATACTGCAGTATTTGTCATTGGACAAGTCAGTCCAGAAGTCTTGAGGGCCTGTTAAAACTGCAAAGATCCTGGATCTGCTTTCCTCCATTTAAAATTTGGTAGTGTGCGCACTTCTGTTGCATGCATAGGATGTGCAGTGACACCCTGAGCTTTACTGTTCCTTCCAAGATAGCAATGTACTGGGTCACTGCTGTTGGGTCAATAATCTTGAGGAGATGAGGGAGCCTGACAACTCTCTGTGGCACCTTCTGGGGAATGCTAAGTTCGTTGGCAGCATTTATTTTTGCTGATCTCAGTCTTTATCTTGAAAGAATCCTACAACTTTATAGAATAATTGCCATGATGCTGCAGTAGTAATGCTGCCAAGTCTGGTGATTTGGGGGATTATTTAGAACAGTATTTTGTTTTTAATAAGGGAGGATCACGAAGACAAGTGCAGAGCAGTTTTCTGCTCTAAATTTTTTCTTTTTTTTTCCCTTCCCTGTGTCTAGTTTCTTTGGTCCTGGTGCAGTGGAAGCTCCTGAAGTCTGTTAAAATCTGTTGATATGCACTGAATCCATAACCAGTTCGTATCAATTCCACATTTTGCCCAGTAGACTTTTCTTAGATCTCACAACTCTTCTCTCCACCAGGACCATGTGTGTGGACAGGAACAAAGAACAAAAGACTAAAACATCCCCTTCCTTTAGCAATCTGGATTTTTTTGCTTTCGCAGATGAGGTCTCTGGAATTCGGATAGTCTCACAACATCTGAAGACTGCTACTTGAAATCAGTGTTCTGCCAATGAGCCAGAAGCTTGCCAAAGGAAAATGAGCTGTCCCTCTGTACTGGCCTGGAAGCCAGAAGTTATTTTGCTGTGTTTGACCTTGAGAAAGCTACTGAGCTTCTCTACCTCTATATTCCCCTCTGCAGGAGTGGTTGCATGTTACTACCTCACCTATATCTAGCGCATATTAATAATTTAATGTCTTAAGGTACATTAAAAGCATGTGATAGCTATTCAAGTCCCAGTTGTTCTTATGACTTCAAATGGCAGTTAATTCCTGGATTTTTTTATTCAGTTTTATTACAGACATTATAGAACATTAAGTTCTCTTGCACACTTAACGCTTTTGATTGCAAACATTTTCTGGCACTCGTAACATCTATTCATAACCTATTCTCAGAAGGGCAATCTGTCCCTTGTCATAGTATGACTGTTACGACATGTCATTTGTGCTGCCAGTTTGCCTCTATTTTCCCTGATAAATTACCAGCTTAATCTATTATAAAGCTGAAACAGAGAAGAGTGTAATTTCCACGCAACCTTTTTTCTGCAACCTCTGTTGCTAATTTGTGCCCTACTGCAGACGACTTTCCACTTCAGCCCAAAGGGTATGCGTCAAGCATAAGTAAAACTCTAGATTCGGGTACCATTTTTTACCTTTTCAGAATGCATTTTAAGAGTTGGTGAAAATCTGATAAGCCCCGCCACCGAAATCCACAGAAGGTTTCATCCTCCTGACTGAAATGAATTTGAGAAGAAAGACCCTGCCCAAAAGCCACGTATCACAAACAGCACCAAAAGAAGCCTTAGAAACCTTCTTGTGCCGCTGGAACGTATCTTTCATTTTGACTTAGGGAGGCGGCTTCTTGATCTGAAATAGCCTTATTTTCTGCCTTGCCCATATACTTCTCAGTCTGTCTGGTAAGAGGACAATTAATTTAAATTACTGTATGGGCTATTGTACACTAGCAGCTGAATCAAGGCCTCAGTTTGTTCAACGTATGTACTAAAGAGCTGTTAAGTGGCAATATCTCACGCCGGGCTAGAATTGCCTCTGTGGCAGAGCAGTGAAAAATCGCTGTGTCCAAAAAGGCAGTGTGTGAGACCAGTTCCTCTGGGACACCTCGTTCAGCTTCAGACTGTAGATTTATGAAATTAAATGCATTAGACATTCCTGCCAGTGTCTTGTAAATCTTACAAAACGTATTTGAGTCAGAAAACATTTATCTTCCATAAAACTTGTCAAGAGAATTGCTTTTTGTCTAAACTTTAGCATTGCCTAAGGATAGAAACACTTAATATTTATAGCTCTGCCTTCTCTCTCTGTCTCTCTCACATATGCCTGTATTGTAGAAATGTATATACAATGGTTTGAAGTTTTTTCAGATTTTTGTTTTAACTGATAAGTACAGAAGAGTGTACCGTGGATCTGAAAACGTGCTGATAAAAATGTAACTCTCTATTCCAAAATCAAAGAGCCCGGGATGACAGATGAGGACCGTACTTTTTTTCCCCACTAGATTTTACAGGAGGGTTTTCACTTTTTTCTTTTTAGATTTTGTCTGTACCATAAGTCACTCATATGCTTAAATTCTGATTTTTCATTAAAATCTTTTCTCACTAGAAACATTGACAGCTATAGTGGCATCATTTTTTGCTGTTTTGATCACATAAAGGTGACGCAACAGTAATTGCAGGTGCCTGTACTGGTCAGCTATGAATTACTCAAATCTATGGGTTAAGACACATTCATCTTAAAACAAGTACTTTCTTAGCTGTAGCATTGTTCTCTAATTTTGTTGAAAAACATGAAGCTGATTTAAAATGGACTGTTTGAAACAACGGTGTGCTTTTCGGTAAATAATTCTAAAATAGTTTTGTGGTGTAGACCACCTGACCATGTCGGGTTTTTGCTAATGACCCAGAGGAATTTATACACAATGGAAACATCCAGTGACCTTGATTCGTCTTTCTTAAGTATACTGCAATACTGCATGCATTTCACAAGTGCTTTGCTTAGACAGCTGACTTAGTCAAAATGCTGTGGAAAAGGCTGATTTTAATCAAGAAGAACACAAAACACCAGGAAAAATGAGGGGCTTAAAATAGAAAGCAGTATTATCAAGAAAGTGGATGATTCAGAAGAATTACAATGAGATGAGAAGCCGTCTATTTCTAGATCAGTAGTTCAAATAGAAGATCTAGCGTGGTAATTTGTAAATCTTGTTGCCATCTGATACCTGCTTGGTAACCTAAATCGGTGAATCACTTTGATATCTGCTACCCTATCCCATAAGGATGCATCTGTAACCTACATACATCCTTCACAGAACAGGGAAGCACCAAATGGTCCTGGATGCTGAACTGCTTTTTGCTCCTTTCATTTGTACTTCCAGAAAGGACTTAGTGAACTCATACTTACTCTCCATGTATGTATTGTTTTAAAATTAACTGAATGATCCAGTGGTTGTGTTCACCATTGCAAGTTTTTTATTTCTTTTTTTTTTTTTTTTTAGCAATGTTAACAGAATTTCACAGCATTTTAGTTTCTCTTGTAAATTTAATTCCAGTTTTTTTCATTTCCTACCTTTCCTCTTAAAAAGTTACACAAAAAAATAGATTAAAGAGAAAACAGATTTAAAAAAATGAAGTTAGCATATCAGTAAATTAAAAGTTAGTTAAAAGTATTTAAATACTAAATACAGTGCACTTATGTGTTATTAGAATTCAGCCAATTACTTCTAAAACTACTTCCAGGATAAAAAAAATTTTGGGGTCAAACTCATTGAAGTCTAATACAAAAATTCACAAGCCAGTTCTTCGTGAATCTTTCTTGCTTTGTGGTACAAAACATAGACTATCACTAAGGAAATGGAGTGACTCTCTTCAAGGCATCCAGTAAAGCAATGCATCTCATTGCTGGTTAGGCTGCAATAGTAAGTGTTGCAATTAAGAAAATTATTTCTTTGAAGAAAGAGAAATGTTTCAAGTTGGCTCAGTAGAAAATCATTTAAAGAGAAGAATGCAACGTTTTTTCAAGATGCAGAATGCCTCTGGTCTTCTGAACAGGCTAAAATACTACAGAGAATTCAGGCTACTCAGCACTCAGTAAGGTCAGAGCCAAATCTGGGTGCCTCGAGTGCAGCTTGGCCGGCACATCTGGGTTCATATCTATGTTCTTGTGGAAAGTAAAATGGAAGTTTGACATAGAGAGGGTGTCCAACAGGAAAATGTTCCCCACCTTTTATACAGCTGTTGCCTCTGCTGGGACTTAAGAGATAGCGGTTGCTGCTGACTCAAAAATAAACCTGAGCAGCCATCACTTCTGCCTGCCAGTCTCTCATTCTCCTTCCATATTGGAAAAGCAACATGAGCTATTAGATAAAAATGGCTTGGGAAACATTTATGTTCCTGACTTTTCCTTTCGCCTTTTGTTTGACTTTGATCTTCACCTCCTCATGTTCCTGTTTCCCTACTTGTATTGGATATTAGGAAAAATTTCTTCTCTGAAGGGGTTATCAAGCGTTGGAACAGGCTGCCACAGGGAAGTGGTTGAGTCACCATCCCTGGAGGTATTTAAAAGCTGTGTAGATGTGGTGCTTAGGGATGTAGTTTAGTGGTGCACTTGGCAGTGTTAGGTTAACAGTTGGACTCCATGATCTTAAAGGTCTTTCCCACCTAAATGATTCTATGATTCTATGATTGATATGCTCCTTGGTAAAGGGCTTTGAAATCAACACATAAACAGAGCTGGATGGTAGCAGTGCTGATGACAGGTCTGAACCTAGTAAGCTGCAGAAAATGATCAATCACACTTTATGTGACAAAAGAAATAGGATGTTAGCTCCAGTTCGGATTGATCTCCAGCACCTGGCTGTAGTAAGCAGCCAGGGCAGGAGAAGGGATATCGTCATTTCAGTCCCCACAGCACATAACTGTGCCATTAGCAAACAAACCTCCCAGGTTTTAGTTCCCTCCCTCTCACCAGCTCCCAAAGTCTCTTTTCTTCAAGGCTGGTTTCACATGCTCAGTCCCCTGTGCTTCAGACAGTCATGCCCTTCCTTCCCCTCAAGTCAGTCAGCATCTTGCCCAAGGAGTGCGAGTCATGGTTTCCCTCTGCTTTTCTACAATCCTCCTCTACAATCTGTACCTTTCCTCCCTCCCACTCTTTTACTCCACCTTTTGCATTCAGGTGAGGCATTTTCTCCTTACTGCCTGCATGGCAGTGGAGAGGTGACACAGACACCGGACTGAAAACATGCTTATCACTCTGAGTAGCCGGTACAATTCCCACTAAGCCTTGAGACTCTATTTGCTGCAGATCTTTTGTTCCGTCCTGGCTGGAAATATTTGTGTCTGCACGCTCTCTTACCTCTCCCTAACAAATGTTGTAAATTAAAGCTAATGTATACTCGGTTTAAACCCATTAGATGTCTTGCTCATCATGAAGATCTTTGTGTCCTCATTTCTTCTCAAAAAGGGATGAAAGACTGCTACTTTCCTAAATACAGCGAGAAGAGCAACTCAGTCTTCCATTGAGCTGTTTCTTTGAGTTTATTTATTTGTTTTTCTTTCCCAACAGCTCTGGTTTACACACAGGTGACAGTGTTACAAAAACCGGACCTGGCCTTCCAGACATGAGACAAGTGCCAACTGTTGTGATCGAATGCGATGACAATAAAGAAAATGTGCCTCATGAAACCGACTATGAAGACTCTTCCTGCCTCTACACAAGACAGGAAGAGGAGGAAGAGGAAGATGAAGATGAGGATAACTCATTATTTACAAGTAAGACTCATTCCCTTTTTTCCTTCTCATTTATTTATTTTTTCCTCTGAACTCTCAGGATACAAGGGAAACACAAGACCTGTGAATTTTCTTTCTTGACTGTGGCTGCTACGTCTTTCAGGGCTTGACTACGTGAGGACACTTGGTAAATTAATCCAGAATAACAAGTAGTATGAATTCATAGTGATTTCCCTAATCCACATGAATCCCTATCTGGGTAGCTGTCAGACAGAATTCAAGTGACTGCTTTTGGCTTGTATTAGTTCACTTCCAAATTGACTTTTGGATTCACTTTCCCAAGTGCCCGTGCTGTAAAGAATCCCTGTCTGTGGCTTAGTTCAAGATCGGCTCAATAGAGTTACTTGAGGAGGGTGAAATAAGTGCCACTGATAGAGAATCGGAGCTTTTATATGTAGTAAGTATTAAATCATGTCAGAATCGTAGGTCTGCACATACTTTGAAAGGGGTCATGATCAGAGAATTGGGCTCAGTAAGAAGAGAAGAGGTTAATTGATAGCCATATTGCAATTACAGTCTGGAGAGGGACCTGTGGCCCCTTCCTGACATGTCTGAGAAACCCATCTCCTGCCTCAGTGTGGCGTTATAGGGCTCTCCCCTGAAGGCAAGATACTATACTTTATGTATGACAACTTCTTGTCATCCAGCAGCTCAATCTGAAGTTTCAGGCCCTTGGATTTCTCTTCTTCAGAAAACTGGGAGCAGTACAACCAACCAACACCCTTTTTAAAACACACACAAAGAAGCTGCTAAAACAGGCATATTTCATCTCCTCAGAATCCTCCATTACCCTGCAAGTGAAATTAAGCAGTCTTTGCTCTTAAACTAAGAAACAGAGCAGAACTGCGCTATCTCACATTCTCCTGCCAAAGCCCAAACCCTCTCATGGGTTTGTGTCTCTCTGTCTGCTTGCGTCTGTCTTCCCTGCTCAAACCACTTTGGATGCAAGCCTAGGAAAGCAAACTTGAGCCATGAAAGGCCACTGGTTTTCACAGTGTCTTTGCCACTGTCACTGCCTGAGAAGCAAGTGTCAACTAATGTACGTAGAGATCTGTGCTGCTTCTGATGGGCTTTTGATTCCCTCAGGTGCTAGCTTGAATGTCTTGATATTACATCACAAGAGAGATACCTCTCTCTTTCCACGTGCTGTAGCTCTGCTGCCTGCCCAGACTCTGAGGTTGAATTATTCATTCCATTACATGGTTCAGAAACACTGTGCTAAAGAAAGCTACAGATGCTACTAGCAAATCTGAAATAAGCCCTTCTTCTCCACTCCCCTCTATGGAGCAATATTTTAATTTCTTTTTCCTGAATACCTACCAAATTCAGCTTTTCCTTATTATGATACGAATTGAGGTTAATTGAGCACGAGAAGTTAATTGACGCCCCTTTTCCCACAGTCCATACCAGTATAAATGAGATCCTAGTATCCTCACTTGGCTAGTACTTCTTTGCCAGCTGCATGCTGTAATGAAATGATGACACCTCCTTTGGCAGAGCCTCTCCTCTCTCCCCCAGGCTCCCTGGCAATGAAAGTCTGCAGGAAGGACTCTTTAGCAATCAAACTGAGCAACAGGCCTTCCAAGCGAGAGCTGGAGGAAAAGAACATCCTGCCCATGCAGACTGATGAAGAGAGGCTCGAACTCAGGCAGCAGATCGGGACAAAGTTAACAAGGTAGGAGACAACACATTTTTCTGACTTTTGCTTTTGGAAATATGTGGTGGAATGCAGTTTTTATCCTTAGTCTGTAAACATTTGAGATCTGTTCTCAATGTTCAAGAGGAAAAGGTAGGGGAGGCAGCGAAAAAAGACTGTAGACACTATTTCTGCTCAAATATAACTTCCCATACAATGCCCCATTTCATTTTCTTGGCATATCTTATCGGTTCTTTGGTTGTGTTAAGTGTCAGCAGGAACTATGTGGATTTGGTAGTTTTCGGTGCACTGTTGGGAAATGTTCAGCTTTGATAACATTTTGGACTGTGGCTGCAGGTGCCACTTGATAGGCTATTAGTTTGGCCAAAGGGCAGAGGTATAACTTTCTCTTCTGACTGCATCTCCCATGAGTAGCTGAGTCTTTACCTGATCCGAAATACTTACATCTTTCAGTACCCACTTTTGTTGGGTCAGGTTGGACAGATTTACCCTGTCTAGACTCTTTGTTCTTCATAACAGTGTTACTCACCAGCTGTCTGGTTTTCTGTATTGCGTGGGGTATAGAGGGGTGACCGTTAAATGTGGAAGATTTCTGTCAAGAATTAGTAAACTGAGGCCAGGTAGATATGTCTAAGAACTTCCTATGCTCCAGCTGTGATTTCTGTAATCAATTTAATGCTGTTATATTATCAACTTGGTGGTATGCAAAGCTGGTGAATGCTGTTAGTTGCCCTCCAGTGTGACTCTTGAGAAAATGACAAGGAGAAGACCAACGAGTTGTTGGGAATTTTCTTGCGGGTTTTCTTTTTTGTTTTCTGTTTGGGTTTTTTTGGTGAGGGGATAAGAGGGGAACACTGCTACCCTGTTGTGGAGACAGGAGAAATAGGAGCTCCTGGTAAATACCTTATTCAGCATTTTATCTACTTTTTTTCACGGCCTCGTTTATTACCTCTTTGGAATAAACTAACCACATCTTTACAGTCTGTCTTTGAAAGTCTTTGTGCTAGATCATGCTTAGCCTACTCCAAGACCTGTCTAATTCTTCAGTTTTCTCGTTGAAGGGCCTCAGGAGTGAAGCCCAAAGTATGCAAGATGGTGCTGCATTGTTGCTGGTAATGTGATTTTTCAGTGTAGTCGTTATTCAGCCTAACACCTTGTTAGACCGCAGCTGCACATAGAGCTCTGGGTCCCAAAGAGCAGCACATGATAGCAAGGTCTCAGTGCTTACATGATTAGTCTTGAACCCTTTTGAAGCATGTGAAGAGTTGAAATTTTTGTCTCTTAGCATATCTTACTGTCCAGTGCTTGACCTTGCAATGACATTGAACAGCTTTTCCACTGTGTTGCCCATTTGCCTAAATTACTTAGGTGTCTCAGAAGTTTTACAGCTCTGTCTGATGAAGGTAAATAGTGTCATTTGCAAACATTGGCTCTGCACAGCTCACTCTGCCCCAGGTGATTTTTATTATAAATGTTTTATATCTCACCTCTCCAAAACCTACCATTTCCCCATTTAAGAATTTTTCTTCAGCATATCTTTTTTTAACAAGAGAAACTAGTTTTTGCAATACCCAGAACCCTCCCAGTGTAAGCCCCATATTCTCACAATGTTGTCGTTTGTTTCCCCAGTTGCATATCTGCTCATTCAGTCTGAGTTATACTGCTTGATCTTGTCTTCTAATACAGCTAGAACTTAGGGGCAATCACAAGTTGTTCAAATAATTAAAACTGTGTATATACAAGCTCAAAAAATAGCTGAGCAACTTCTATTTCATTCCCCTTTTATACCAGTGTAACATCACTGAAATTGGTAAACTTTCACAAGCCTTATCTGGAATAAGATAGTTTCCAGTCAGACCTTTGAATTACTAGTATTTACAACTTAGTATCTCATCCTTTTGAGTAGTTAAAAACAATCAAGAAATATGAGGAGAAAACAACTTTCCTCATGTCTAATATGCAAAAAGCCACAGATGTTTCAGCAGCAAAGAGGAAGGCACCTGTCTTACCAGTGCTGTGTATCGAAATGTGATGTACCCATGTGCACACACTGATGAATATTAGATTGAAATAGAGAGAATATTACAATTTGGACGATATTTCTTTACTGTCCATACTTCATTACTGAATCCACCCTTTGCCATTGCTCAGCAATTGTCTCTCAGTGATGCAGATGCCGAGCAAAATTAAAGTAGTGAAGCATTTATAGTCCTTAGAGAAGATGCTAGATGCGGACTATAATTGCAGCTGGCAGTTTTGGATTTCAGAGGGATTTGTACTGTTCCACCAATGGTCCCCTGTGGTTTAAAATAGCCAGCCAATGAAATCACATAGGCTACTTACAGAAGTAAAAAATGCAGAATAAAAACTTTAGCAAATAGTCATTGTCTGTAATGGATCAATTACTTTTCCCCAAGAGGCTGATTAGGATACTTCAGTATTTATGCATAATCCTTACAGCATTTAGTTTGGAATAGCTCATTGGCTGGCACATTTGGCAGATGAGTTTAGTACTATAAAGAGAACGTCATTTTAAAGACACTTATAGCCCGGCATATTGCGAGATTGACCATTGACATTGTGTGGGACCAAAGTCATCCCAGGTGTAGTTCCTCCAGCCTTATTACAGCTGCACCAGGAATCAATTTGCCTCAGAACTGTTTGTTCAGATCCTGTTTAAATGTAGCTCGTAACCTCTGAACCTCCAGTTGGCACCAGAAAATTGTTACGACTTTAGTATTGCTTCCGCCAACTGGTAGAGAGACTCCAGAGCAGACTTCACCATGTTGTCTGTTTTCCATGCTGGGAGAACCGTGGCCTGTCTTACACCAGATCAGTTGTGGGGATGAGGCTGCAGAGACCTTCTCTTACAGCAGGATCTGGCCAGCTACACACCTGAATATTAACTCGGCCATAAGACAAATTAACACCTTTGTGCCTATCGTAAACGCTTCACGTGAGTGTAGTGCTTCGCTGGTATGTATCCTGTATCAAGACTCAGCAAATGTAGATGCAAGCAAAAGTGGAGCTTTTTGCCCAAGATGGCAAAATATGTGCTAGCAAAGGCAGGAGAGCCCACGACACGTGAATTCCAGCTGCGCCAACAGGCCAATGCACCATAGACTGTTGTTTCTGGGCAGTCTTTACACAGCAATTGCAGCGCTGATTAGACAACCTCTTCCTGTAACCAACCGGAATGGACTACTCCAAAATGTGGTACCTACTATGAAGCTAGGAGCAAAAATAGTGAAATAATATGCAGAACTTTAGCTCATATAACCACATGGGACTTGGGGATAGGAAATGGATGCTGGAGGCCATGTTCTTGGCTGCTAAAACCCCTTACAACTCCATTAATTTCTGCTCTGAAAAGCAGACCTTCTGCACTAAGTAAATCTTTAAGTGGGTATGGTTTTCATTTTTCCTGCCTGCTCAGCTTCTCCCAAACTCCTCCTCTGTTTTATCCCTCTGGTGCCTGCACAGCTTCACAGCTGCTCAAGAAGTGCTTACAAGTGACTGTAAGATAGAAAAGGGAAAACAGAATGAAAAGCAGGACTCTCAAAGTTAACAGGCAGAGGGAAAAGACAGACTTCTGACTTCTGCCTCTCTCTCTGTCTGTGTCAGACCTCCTGGGAAGCACTGGTTCCCCAGGCTAGAGCAAGGGGCAGGAAGGCCTGGATTTAGCTTTCAGTGGCTATCAGGGTGAGAGGAGTGGGGCATATCTGGGACATGACTGTGAAGCAAGGACTCAGACAGGTTCTGGATCTGAGCTTGGATGTTCTTCTGGGGGCAGTGATAAAGGCATGGCCTGTCAGGAGCCCCTGGCGAGGAGGAGGGCCAACACTGATGGGTGATGCATGTCAGAGCCACATGTCTCCCAGAGACTGCAGGACCGTCCTCTGGTGCTGAGATGCCGGTCTTCAGTGCCGGTCCTTGCACTTCTGTTTCACCAAGGAATCATAATGGTGGTCATAAGAGACCACACAGGCTTCCTCAATCAACATATTATTTAGTAAGCACAAAAGCCCTTTAGAGAAAATATATCTGTATATTTCTGTATGGCTGTGCACTACACCAGACTTTGCTGAGGACTTTGCACTCCCTTGAAGTGGGAAGACCTGGTTCCTTTGCGTGTCTTTCACAAAGTCTCTCCCATACCTTGAGACAAGGTGCGCCTTTAGACTGTGGCTGATCTGCCACGCGTCCCACGAGAGAGGCTTTCTAAAGCACTCAAGTCTTTTTTGAGTCTCTTAACCCCTCTACTCTGGTGAAGGTGCTCATTAGCAACTAGAAACAGGAGTATCAAAGCTGAGATTTTGATCCACGGCTTTTCAAGAATGCATGGCAGTGTCCTTATCTGTTTTCTGTGAATTGCTTCCATCCTGACTTTTCCCACCTGCTGGGATAGGGTGATCTAATCATACAAAAAATGTCTGGTAATCCAGAATATTAGCATCATATTGCCAATAATCAATGTTAAGGGGACTTCTCAACATTCATAGTATTATTACTAGTCAGCATCATGTCTGTCTCAGCAGCACGCTCCCACCCACCCCGGGGCAGAGGGCAGGCTGGCTGCAGGTCACAAAGCAGGGGAGACAGATAGAGGCTGTCCGCAGGTAAGCAGTGCATGTCAGTAGACTGCCACCCGTCACTGGCAGGTCCCATAAGCAACCCAATAAGATTCTGTAGCCTGTGCTGTGCCGCTGCCAAAAGCTGTCAGTTGTAGGAGTCACATTTAACCCAAGACCGTGCCCAGTGTGAAAGCAAAGAGAGGTGAGGTAGGGGAGCAGCCCTCTGCATGTTAACTAAATAACTAAATATAAAATAATTACATTAGAAACAAATAAAGAAGAAAGAAACTTCTTGCAGAGTCCACACACTACCTGTTGCCTCTCATGTGATTTTGAGTGATGGGCATCCCATTGCTCGACTGAATCCTGTGTGTCGCTGTATATGTTCAGCTGGCTTTAAAGCAGCGAATCAGTGGCAAGCTCCTCTGTCAGATATACAGTAGTGCTCTACATTGTTTATTGTATAGCCCTAGATTTATTTGTTACAGTACCTTACGGGGTGCTGGCCTTACACCAGCAAATGGAAAATCTTGATCTGAAGCAATATAGATAATATATTGCAAGTATTGTGAGGCAAAGGATAGGAAGTATGAAAATAGATCAGAGACACTGTCTGTGTGCATACAACTGTAAATATGTATGCGTGAGATATGGACACGCACGCCTGCTAGATGTGTTTATAGTCCCATTGATGCTTTGGAAATAGTACCGAGATGTCTGTGAGTGAGAAATGTAGCGTGAAAAGACACAGATCTTTGTTATGGAGTGGCAGGTTTGACAGATGATGGTCACCTACTACCTCGATCAGAAAGGTAATCTACTCTACACATTCCCCAATCGATACCACATCTTCCTCAGCTGTGCTGAAAAATACTGCCCAGAAACAGAAATCCTGTGATGAAATGAACTTGGTGAATTCCCACAAGTATGAAAAATTGCAGCGATTTTTAAAACGTCATGTGGCTGCTGTGAGGTTTTCTGGACTTGTTCACATCAGGTGCTAGTTGCCCATGTGTCCCTCTGCATGAGGGAGAGTACTCAGAAGAAAGAACATTGAGTATGTTTGTAAACAGGAGGGACGTGAACCAGAAAGCAGAGCAGAAAAATTGGACCGTTTGGGAAAAAGATATCATTTCTTTATCAGGGAGTGTAGCGATAGGACGAGGAGTAATGGTTTTAAACTGAAAGAGGGGAGATTTAGATCAGGTATTAGGAAGAAATTCTTTACTGTGAGGGTGGTGAGACACTGGAACAGGTCACCCGGAGAAGCTGTGGATGCCCCATCCCTGGAGGTGTTCAAGGCCAGGCTGGATGGGGCTTTGAGCAGCCTGGTCTAGTGGGAGGTGTCCCTGCCCAGGGCAGGGGGGTTGGAACTAGACAATCTTTAAGGTCCCTTCTAACCCGAACCATTCTGTGATTCTATGATTCCATATTACTAGTGCTGAGGACAGGCCGGTCTGCAAAGCTTGCACAGCCACTAAAATGCACAGCAGTTCCTTCAGAGGATGAGGGGACTGAATAGTCAGAAGTGGTTGTTTTTATTCACTAAAAAAATAAGTCTATGAGGAGATTCAGCTTTTCAAAGCGGTTAATTATTTAAACAGTATTGCTGTCCTGTAGAGAGGAGGGTTTATTCAGCCGGAGGATGGGAGCAAGACGGCCCTGTTGAGCACAGCTGAAATCTCCTCATGGCCGTCCCCCATCCAGCCCTGTGGAGAGCATTTTGCGCCCTCCCCATCTCCGAGTCATTTAGGGATAAAAAGAGTGGGCAGACAGCAGGATTAGGCTTTATTCACAGGCTTCATTTTGTTGGGGAACGTGAAATAATTTCTTCCTAATTACCTCTGACGTCTGCAATTCTTGCACTTATTGTTAGCTTCCACTAATGAGAGAAAAGCAAGTGCCTAAAGCAAGAGCTCATCCCCAATGGCAGCACGTACGTGTGTGTGTGGAGTTTGCCTCTTCGCATGTCGGGTGCTGGGGATAAATCACACGGAAAATGGGATTGTGGTAAACACGCTCATCTAAATCCTGGATTAGAGGGGACGATGCGACAGCACTAGATGCATGAATGGGAGTGACAGAAAAAAGCCGCAAAGGGCTGAGACTGGGGTTTAGCCATGATGGTACCTAGGGAAAATGACATTTTTTTTTTCCCTTTTAGTTTAGCTTCATGAGGAAACTGTACTTTTGTGAGAAACCCCAAGGGAGCTATCTAAATTGCCATTAGCATCAGGAGGAAAACAACAAAAGCAGGTGATTATCTATGGGTGACAAGCTCAAACCAAGTTATCATTACACACCTGGGCTCAACTGCCAGGAATAGATAGTCTGAGCAGAACTCAGCTCGGTTCTCTGCAGGGCCACAGGTGAGATGGGCCCTCAAGGCCCTTGTCAGCCCTCTTTTCTGTGATTGATGCCCTGGTGAGCTTTGTTGTGCTGAAAGGAAAGGTGGCTTTGTCGTTAAAACACTGTAGGAAGGTTACATCTTCCATAGGCTTTCCGACCTCAGGCAAGCCACTGAAAGAAACACATGCACACATAAAGACTCTCACACACACACACACATACACATATATACCTTTATTTAAGATGTGTTGGGGTCTCTGAATGTACATATGTACCTATGAACTTTGGAAAATTCCCCTAGTTGACAAACTCTCATTGACAGCAAAATTCGTGTGCTTTCAAAAAAACACCCAGATACCAGGATCTCTTTAGACATCTAACTCTTTGTTTCAGTGGGACGAGGATCCTAATTTCTGAGCATGGTTTGGACTTGTCTCTTTATATTAGGAATTTTCATAGCTAACATCATGATTCATCATAGAAAAAGACAAGTCTAACATCGCAAATGATGCTATTACTATTGTTTTGATCTGAGTTTCAAAAGCTAACAGCATGAATTTGCTTCATCTGAGTAATTTGCTATGGCAAAAGGTCAATGGAGCAATCAGGGGAAAGGGGAGGTGACAGTGGGTAATGTCACTGCAAAACACATCACCTCTGCATGCTCCCTTGTTTGTGGGATGAACAGTGTCCTTAACCTATGATCTGGTAGGGCCCCGGCAGTGTGACCTCTCCTCTGTCACAACTCCACCTCGGGATGGGATGAACCCTGCCACCACCAGTTTCGCTCAACGGGGGCCAGCAGATGTTTTGCTATGTATGAAAACAAAGCCTCGCAGAGGTGATATAGTCTGTCCTTGGGCAGATGTGTCTCTCCATGTTAGAAGGCGGGGCTCCAAATATGCAGAGACGATTTATTTATGTTACTATAAGGGAGGAGGAACATGGTGCTGAGGGGAAGAATGCTCTTAATGGTAGGCACCAGGCAGTAGGAAGCGGCAGTTGAGGGCAAGGTCTTCCCAGAGGCACCCGTGCAGCCGTTGATGAAATGGAAAGTGTTTTCTCCATGTCAAAAGTTCATTTCAATCAGAGGTGTTGCCAGTCTGGGAAGGTATTTGTTATTCCTGGGGTCTGTCACTGCTCCCGTTGGCTGCTCTCAGGGAAGCAGCGCAAGTCGCTCTGCGCTGTCGTTGCAACATCTGCTTCTCCCATCCTTCCTCTGCAGAAGCCGAGGCAGAATGTGTTATGGGGTTACAATTTCCCCTTCATGCTTCCCATCCTCATCAGCTCTCTGACACAGTCTGTATTTGAGATCCAACTCAGGCTGTCACACCACCAAGACAAATATATTTAGTCTACCTTAGTTTCCTTTGCGGTGTCAGTGGGGTGTGGTATCCTTCATTTTCTGCCCCAAATTGATTGCAGTGTTGCTTTTAGTTGTCAAACCACTGTCAGCTTTTACCTCAGAGGAAGCCACATTTCTCTGCTGGGCAAAATAACTCATGGTGATATAATGCAAGCTTGCGGCAGTAATGAAATAACATATGTTGGTAATAGGACTAGTCTTTGATTTCTCCAGTAAACAAGAGACGATGTGGATTCCACACAGAACTCTTTTGAGTAAAAGAAAGACAAATATTAATAAAAACAGGTGAAACAAATACAAGTAAGGAAGTAACTGATGCAAAATGTTATATTCTGGCTTTAAAAGAAGAAAACAGGGTGGTTTGTGTTTTTTTTTTTTTTTTCTTTTGCTGGTAAATGCTGACAAATTTAGGGCAGGTCCATTAAAAACTAGCTCATAAATTTCCACCTTGAAAAAATCTAACCATAAATCTTCATGTTTTCTGTCTGCTGATTGTGGGGAGTTAATCACAAGCGTAACAGTTGCTCAGCTTTGATGACCTTGTAATTTCCGTAAAGGAAACAAATCAGATGGCAGTACAAGTAGATAAAAGAAGCAGACTGGCAGGAATAAATTTCACTTTATGGGCTGATGATTGTAAAATGGAGAAACTGCTTTTACAGCAAAATATTTAACCTCTTTCAGAAGTTAGTTTGCATTTTTTTCCCCCTTCGGTGTGTTATGGCCTATTTGGCAACACATGTGCAGGAGATTAACGTAAGTAATCCTTGTGAAGGAGTCAAACACATAAAACCAATTTTTTATCCTGACTCCAGTCAGCTTTTAAATATATATGTGTTCATATATGTGCGCTGTGACTATTACTGTAAGCGCAAGCAGGACTGAGAGAGAGGTAAGTCTAACTTGCGTGCATGGTCAGCTCTCTATTTCTGGAAACGCAGGAGTTTCATATCAGGTTATTGTACATGAGTAAATAGAGGTGACTTTTTGAAGAGTTAG
Source organism: Dromas ardeola (assembly GCA_013398915.1). Taxonomy (NCBI): domain Eukaryota; kingdom Metazoa; phylum Chordata; class Aves; order Charadriiformes; family Dromadidae; genus Dromas; species Dromas ardeola. Next base: position 582,886 of record VYZM01004900.1, read on the forward strand.
CCCTGTAGTAAATAGGATTTGATGTTTTGTGTGTTTGTTTTATCTAGGATTAAATGTCTTTTGGACAAATGTACCAAGAAAGTACCAAAAAATACTTTCTATTGCTCCTGATACAGTTGTGTAAGGTTGGAATTTTGCATGTTTTCCCTAAGACATGGGGTTAACGTAAAGATCACTGAAAGATGAACAGGGACGTGTTTTGCATACACGCAGAAAACTTACAACTGGTCTTTTAGAGGCAAGCGTGGATGAGAATTGTGCTCCTATTTCAGTGCACTGGGACTCATAAGCACTGCACAGACCATATGTGGGGATTAAACTAAGTCCTTAGCCTCAGACCTGACCATGTAAAATTACCATTTATGTTAATAACGTTAGTGAAGAGGAAGTGTTCTCATGCGCAGTAGACCACATCAGCATGTCTCTAAGTATGCAGCCTGTAATATTCATTGCTTGTCTCCCTGGTGATAAATAATTTTCAAGCCAGCAAACTACTGGGAAAGCATGTTAGCAACAAGGTGAATTCAGTAACCTGGTTCTTCACTGACATCCCGGAATTCAGGAGGCAGCAATGTGAATGGTTAATGAGTAATTAATAAAATAAGCATTCAATATATTGTATTTTCTAAACGAGCAACCATTTATAATGTCAGGCTGGATTATTTATCCTGAAGAATGTCTGAGGTTTTCAGCATGCTGGAAAAGTCTTCATGATTTCCTTTGTTGCAGTAATCAAGACGGAAACAGCCTTCCTGCCTCCCTGCAATCAACTGGCTTTGATTTAAAAGCTAGCCTTGCAAGCAGGAGACCCTGATCTCAAACAGTGGGGGCTGCAAAGGCACCGGCCCTCTCCCTCTGTGGGGAGCAAGAACGCTGCCTGACCAGGGCTCCTCTCCTGCACATGCACAGGGACCTCAGTCACCTGCCGGGATGGCGGATGGCAGCATTTGGGGGACGTCAGTCGCCTGGTGGGATGGCAGATCGCTTGCACCCAGGCCCTGTGGGGGAGCGCGTGGGGAGATGTAAACTGCAAGTAAATGCTATCCTCAGGAGGCCCTCACAGAAGCTACAGGGAAAGGTTCCTGGACATCTGCCCTGAAGGTCTTTTCATGGCCCCATCAGCTGGCCCACCGCCAGCTAAGCCTGGGAGCAGCGTGAACAAAGAACTCCTTTGGCCTGTTTGGTTGCTCTGGGAGGTTGGAGCACCCAAACTGTGGTCCCTGGCTTTCCTAGAGCACTTTCTACCCCAGTGCAAGGACTTCCCTGCCCCAATATCCAGGTTTCAGCTGTAAAAGAAAGAGGGCACGCAGCCCTTCTGACAGGAATCAGTTTGTTTGGAGTCAGGTTTACAGACACACTGCAGCTGCACATTAGTCTCAAAGTGGGCAGCAGTAACTTCCCTGGCGGGAGTTTGGTGCCTTCTTGAATCTCCCCATCAGGGCATTCTCCAGCTGATCCCAGAACCTCCCTCTGCGCCTTTTAGGAGAAGGAGTGGCTGATGTCCCAGGGACAGAACATCCCCAGAGACTCCTTCCCTTTTCCCGGTTAACAACTGAGTGTAAATGCCTGGTGTCCTTCACCCTTGGGTTGAGCCAGAACCATTGACCTTTCCTTTGTTTGGGCAGATGTATATGCTGAGATAGACAGACTTGGGCAATTGCAGGGATCATGGAGCTATGTGAGACTCCACCATCCATTTCATCTTCCCCCTCAGACTGGCAAAGAAAGTCTAATACTCTACTGCAGTTAGAAGAGCTGCCAACATTTTGCACTGCACTGTTTAATTTCAGCGAGTTAAGGGCTCCATCATGTTTTCTAATGTAACGTGACAGATGAAAAAAGGCTCTGCAGTAGTGAAAAGACAGGATTTTTGCCTCTGAAACCCATCATGTGTGACACATTTTTGGGAGGTACTTTTATTTCTCTTTGTCTTGACTAATTCTTCTCTTCAGAGTTTGTATTCTGTCTTGTTTCTCCCAGTTGAAGGTACTGTACAGCACTTGGCCTCAATCTGAAGGATTTTGGAGCAGATATAAAGACAGTGCAAGGCATCAGTGGGGGAATACTAGGCATCACAGCTCCCTCGTCTTAGCATCCTCCCTGATCGTTGTGCATTTAACTGCTTCAGATTTGATTCTCCCACCTGCCCATCACTGTACCTTGCCTTTCTCTCAGTTCCGTGCACTTGTCACTAGACATGTCATGTTTTAACAATTAGGGCACGTGTTAAAATCTTCAAGAGAGAACAGTGCTGCCTCACTATTCGACATAAAAGTATATCTGAAAGGATGAATTTGACCCAGCAGTACTAAGGATTTAGTGGCATCTTTATTTTCTTTAATGTGTCTTTGATCAATCATGGCAATGGGGAGACGTGCCCAAAGACTGGAGGAAAGCAAATGTCACTCCTATATTCAAGAAGGAGGGCTCAGGGAATTATAGGCCAGTTGACCTCACCTTGATCACTGGGAAGGTGATGAAGCAGCTAATCCTGGAAACCATATCCAGACACATAAAGGACAAGAAAGTCATCAGGAGTAGTCAACAAGGGGAAGTCACGCTCGATCAGCATGATGCACTCCTACAATGAAACGACTGGCCTGGTAGACAAGGGCAGAGCAGTAGATAGTGTCTATGTAGACTTCAGTGAGGCTTTCAACATTGTCTCCCATAAGATCGTCATAGTGAAGTTGTTAAAGTATGGGTTGGATGGACAGATGGATTGAAAACTGTCTGAATAGCCAGGCCCAGAGACTGGTGATCAGTAGCACAAAATCTAGTTGGAGGCCAGTAATTAGCAGTATACCTCAGGAGGTCAATACTGGGTCCAGTCCTCTCTAACATCATTCATTGATGTGGATGATGGGCAGAGTGTACCCTCAGCAAACTTGCTGATGACCCAAAGCTGGAAGGAGTAGCTGATGCACCAGAGTGTCATGCTGCCATCCAGAGGGACCTTGACAAGCTGGAGAAATGGGCTGACAGGAATCTCATGAAGTTCAACAAACGCAAGTGCCAAGTCCCGCACCTGGAGAGGAACAACCCCATGTACCAGTATATGCTTGACAGAAAAGAATCTGGGGGGTCCTGGTGGACACCAAGTTGGACATGAGCCAGCAGCATGCCCTGGCAGGGAAAAAAGGGCTAGTGGCAACCTGGGCTGCATTAGAAAAAGTATTGCCAGCAGGTCAAGGGAGGTGATCCTCCGCCTCTGCTCAGCACTGGTGAGGCCACACCTGGAATGCTGTATGTGCTCCTCCATACAAGGGAGAAATGGGCATATGGGAGAGAGTCCAACAAAGGGCCACAAAGATGATGAACGGACTGGACCATCTCTCCTATGAGGAGAGGCTGAGAGAGCTGGGACTGTTCAACCTGGAGAAGAAACGGCTGAGGGGTGATCTTACCAATGTGCATAACTACCTGAAGGGAGGGTGCAAAGGGAATGGAGCCAGGCTTTTCTCAGTGGTGCCCAGTGACAGGACGAGAGGTAATGGGCGCCTGAAACACAGGAGGTGCTGTCTGAACACCAGGAAACATTTTTTTCACTGGGGGTGACCAAGCACTGGCACAGGTTGCCCAGGGAGGTTGTGGAGTCACCCTCCTTGGAGATACTCAAAAGCCATTTGGAGACAGTCCTGGCTGTAGGTGGCCCTGCTTGAGCAGGGAGTTTGGACCAGATGACCTCCAGAGGTCTCTGCCAACCTCCACCCATCTGTGGTAGCTCAGGACATCAAAAGAGCTGACAAAGGCTTTGTGTATTAGAAACATCTTTGCCTTTTGAAATGCATGACATTGTTGGCTGATTTTTTTGTTTGCCTTTGGCACTGCAGAGTAGCCAAGTTCTGTCTCAGACTTTCCCGAATCCTGACTCCCTTCACTCCCCCAGTCTAAGTTTACTGTGAATGTGTCTCATAAAGCTATCCTGATGCAGTGCTAGTTGAATTTCTCCTGCTTTGGGTTATTGCACCATGGCTGTGCCGGCACAGACAATTTAGCCAAGTCACAAGCTCTGACAAATGCCTGTCTATGACATGTGGACCATAAAAGTCTGTAGCTTACTTCAGTTCCAAGACAGTATGGCGTTAGCCCTTAAGACCAAACTCCTCGTGCTCCACTCTACGGAAAAAATTACCAGGACTCAGTTTCTAAACAAGAACATATCACAGGCAGGCTGTATTCACATGGAAATCAACTCCAGATGCCCCACTTCCTTAACAAGCATTTCTCTCAGCCCTGCACCTCCCCATCCCTTCAGTCCACCTCTGCCATAGCAAAAAACCCTGAGTCCCAGTTTTTCAAATTCCTTGCACCCTTTGCATCCTTGCTCTTTTCGCCTTTTCTAGCTATCCAAAGCAGAACCGTAAGATCTGCTTTCAAAACTTCCTGTCTCTGGGTGGATCCAGAGACAGCAAACAGCAATTTATTGTTCTTTCTCAATTTGGGGAATTGGGAGCTTGCTCCTCTCAGAAGCATCCCAGACAGCCTGCAATGGTGCTGCCTGGTATCTATACAACAGCAACGATCTCCAATAGTGCAAGAGCACAGCAATGTTCTAATGGCTGTAGTAAGAAATAGGATGGAAGCGTGTGTTTGATGCGCATTTTGCCAAAAACACTGCTCATAGGAGTTTGAAAAGCTGACGGAGTGCAGTAGTTGTGAGACTTCCCCCCCGCCCCC
>VYZM01004900.1:587607-649906 GCA_013398915.1 Dromas ardeola
CCCCCTGGCCACCGGCCTCCTCCTCAGCAGCTGGTGTCCATTAGCTGGGCGCAGCAGAGCACCACTGCTGTCAAGCAGGAGCAAAGTTTGTTATTAGCACGAGGTAATCTCCAGTCACGAGAGTGGGCTTAACACCCAATAAACTATAAGGTACGGATGTAGATTCAGTATGCTTGGAAAGCAAAACACAAGTCCACATGGCTGTGGCCAGTGGGGGCTGGAAGGGAGGGGCTGAGAGAGTGTGTTCTTTTACTTCAGCTCAATGCTGATGCATGAGAAATCGCACGTTTCAAACTAGTAGTGAAATTGAGCAGAACAAGGAAGCAGGCACTGTATCTGTTTGCCCAGGCCGTCCTAGCCAGCATGTTTTAGTACTAATCTGCAGCCTCACATAGCAGTAGGTGCAGTTTCCAGTTTTACGAACACTTTGTGCATCACCGATACACGTTCAGAAGGGGTTTTTGTCAGGGTGACTGTGCTGATTCCCTTTGCTACCTCTCTCCAAGCCCCCTCTCCTTGCCTTCACTGCTGCTGGATATGCAGAAAACAAGTAGATGCCACAAAACCAGGGCACTGAAAGCCCAGGACAGAGGTATTTCAGTCCTGGCATCTGAGTGTGCCCTGCAGGGAAATCCAGGCTTCTCCCATGGCATGTCAGCAGCCATGAACAAACATAGTTTGCTCATCTTGCATGCAAAATGTTTTAAATATTAACTCTCTTCAGCCTCTCTGCCTGAATGCCGGCTACATAAACTATTCAGACCAGTAAGGAGCTCAAAAAAACAATCAGCAATTAAAGGCGGCCTTTCTTTAGAGGACAAACAGTTGCAAAAATGTGGGGTTTAATAGCACACTCCTTTGAAATGTCACGGGGAAGACATCCACAACACTGTCCTAATGGGGCTTAAGAGGTGAAGTGTCTGAAACGTAAAGGAGAAATGACTCTTCAGGTCAGCTGGGCCAGGAACAGGTGTCTCTCCCGTTTTATATGAGGAAGATGGAAGATGTCGTTGGGCATTTCCTCCCTCTCCGTAGTTCAATATCAGCTCTAATTAAGAAAAAATATAATTAAAAGAATAGCGGTCTCCCCTCGGCAGCTAAATTGTGGTAATGAAGCAGGTTTTTACATTGATAAAGTGTCAGGGGGAGCTGGGGAATGTGCAGGCAAGAGTACAAGCACCTGGTATTAGCTGGAAAACTAAGAGTGGAGACATTTCAGTAGGGGTTGAGCTGAGCTCTCCAAACTTTGGGGAGAAAATGTAAAAAGCTGATGTTACACTATGCAGAAGATGAAGAGAAAGGCTGCAGCCTGTTCAGCGTAGCACACAGGGTTTGAATGTCCCTCTGGAAGTGGTTTGTTTCATGGGGGTTTTTTTTGTTTATTTTGAAGTTAAGAGCATTTGCCTGGAAATAGGATCTTTGTTACTTTGGAGATTATTGATTCCTGCTGCTAATTCCTTATGTGAAGTAATAAGCCTCTTTGTAACATTCCATTTGTTTTGCTGTGGAAGTACTTACAAAGCAACGACAACAGCAGAAAAAGATTATCACTTTATGGTCCAAATTTAGCCTCTGGGTTATTATATGCATCTCAATAACTTCAAGGGAAGAAAATGCGGATGGGACAAGAATTCTCCCAAGTAAAAAATATCTTGTCATGCTTTTAGGTCGCTGGATTTAAACCTAAAGGTGGTGATATAACTGTGAGCAAATCATGCCTGCTATCTTCTCAAAATAACAACTGTGCACTTTCCTAAGGTGTGGGTTTTTTTAATTTTAACCAGGTAAATAATTTCTTCTCTTTTTTTTTTTTAAACTGGAAATTCTTGGTATTTTCTGTCTCTGGTGCAGCATGTTGTCGCTGATGTTCCACGAGATGCTATGATTTAAAAAAAAATATATTTCCGGACTTTGCTAATGCATGGAGGCAGAGGTAGGCTCTGGCAGTGAAGATGTTAGGGGAAGGTGGCAGGTTGTGTTCTTGAACCAGGTGGTAATTTATACAATGGGCAAATCTCGGGGTAGGGTGGTGAAACATGAAATTCTCCAGAAAAGTAAGAAATGAATTTGCAGTGATGCAGATACAAAAGAATCAACACCGTATAACATATGCAAAGACCCAGTCTGATCAGCAGGTATCACAGATCCAGATGTGACCATTAAAGGGCTAGGAATGACCCAGACATCTGCACTGCAGCTGGCAACGCAGCTACTGGGGAGAGCTCTCCTTGTAACCTGCTTCAGTAGATTTGTGCTTGTGATTACCGTTGCAGTTACTGCAAGAAGAGTTGTGTCTACTGGAGTTGGTTGAATACGGGATTTTTTGCATTTGGTACTCAAGTGGAATAAAATAATTAACAAGTGGGGTAGGGAAAATGGTATAAAAATAGCAAATCGAGGCATTAATTTTCTATTACAAACTGAAAACGCACATTTCAGGTCAGAATCAAATATTTTGTCCAATGCATTTTTTTAATGCTTTTTTAAATTTATTTTTTTTTTTAAGAAAAGTATGTCTAGTGAATTGTCTTCTCAACTGAAGCTCCTCACTAGGTTTGACCTCACCTCACAGATAGTTTCTGACCTGCTGGAACTCAATTTTTCAGCAATTTTACTGTTTCACCCAGCCCTAATTGTTAATCTTCAAGTGAACATTTTAGGCGACATCTCTTTGCAGTAAGTCACTGCTTTATCATCTGCCTTTCATGAAGTCTGGGGCTCAGAAATCCCTCTGGCACAAAATAGTTAATCGCTCTTAAAGCTCTCAATTTTGTTCACTTCCAGGAATTTTTCACTTCAGTAACAAGACAAAGTGTGGTCACCATGCTATTTCCTATGCATCTTTTCTCCTAGAAACTGAATTATCATGGTTTTGAATTGCGAACGCTACCAGCTTCTGTTATAAAAGCATTTATTTGGAATTCCTGTATTGTGGCTGTTCCGAGTCACTGAGTATTTTAGCTTTTGATTCATTTCTCAGAAAGTGGATAAGTTGTGCTTTTTTGACATTACCAATATAAAGTGCCCGTTTGGAGATGAATTTGATTTCTGCAGTATTTTTTGTTTGCCTTTCTTCATGCTGGCACTGGTAAAATGGTCTATGACAAATTAACACTGTCAGGGGATATACATAATTCCTCTTTCTTCGTTCTTTGAGTAGTCTGTAGCTGCTGCAGTAACAGAGACTTTTTCAAGTTGGCTGTCAGCAAGCTGGTGAAGCTCCCCACCCAAGTTCCCTTCATTAAAACCGACAGCTTTTTGCATTTTGTATTGAGATTTACCATGATGGTCACTGATTATTTGGACTGCCAACCAAAATTGGTTTGTTTGTTTACGTGTTTTAAATGCCCCTGGCTTGATATTTTAGGAGTACAGCTGTGTTAGTGCATATGTGAATCAGAAGATAGGGTGCTGTTACTTTTTTAATTAGACAAATTGCATACTGACAGTGCTAGAAGTGTAAAATACCCGCTAATGCACAGGGTATATGCATACAGTCACTGTGGTCCATATATAATCACCATGTAGTCACTGTGGTCCACAGAGGCCCATCAGGAGGTCTGATCTTCACGCTAGCTAAATATAGGGAAGATGGTTCCTCCATTATGTGCTTCAGCCCTTAACCCTTCCTCGGAGCCAGCAGCTGCTTCTTAGCATAGGCAAAATTTACGTGTGTGGCAGCAGATGAGGATCCTTAGAGGAGAGGGGTGCTGGGAAAGACCAGTGATGTTTTAGAGGGTTGTAGGAGGTTTGGGGAGTGGGGTTGTGCTCCCATTGTCATCCCGCAGCCTCTTTCCGCGGTTTCTTCCCTGGCCCCACAGACCTTCTTCCCTGCCTGAAGCGTTGCGTCCTCTCTCCGTCCTGAGGCCACCACACATGCACAGGAATAACTGCTTTATTCCTATATCAAACCACGCTCAACCATGCGACCTTCCCTGAGTACCAGGAGCCGGGGCGGGGACATATGCCAAGAGGGAAGGGGACTTTGGTATTCTGGATCTTGCTTGGAGATGGCTCTGCTTTTAAAAGGGTAACTTTTATGGTAAGAAGCAGCCACGTGCTGGAGGCTACAGGGATACCCCAAATTTGTTTAATTCAAGTGGCTAAAAACACCAGAGGGTGGTGTCACAACTCCAGTCACAACTGGCTTAGTTGGGTGACAGAGCTGAAGGGGTCTGGGCCCCTGCCTCAGGTCTGTTGTTTGGCAGAACGGTCCATAGGATAGTCCAGGAAGCCCTTCAGCAGCAGAAGATTGGGGACACCTTTGCAAATATATTCGTGGTAATTTAATCTCCTACAGATCTTCCAAATACAAGGTCACACCTCAAAACTGAGTAAGTGCAGAAGATGACAGGAGAGGCCTCCAAATACTAGCATTTGGAAGAAAATAATATTGTATTTAACCAGAAAAAAGTAACTCACTATGAGGAGTAAGGCAAATAATGTTTCTAAGGTTTAGCATCTAGATCTTTCCTTCAAAAATGCATCTTTAAAGACTCATTCCTGTAAGTATGTTTGTTCACAGACACAAAACCACATTGCTATAGAGAGAAGAGTTTTTAAAACAAACCAGACACAATAATGCCTATAGACAGCAAGCACATTTGTTCAACTCAGATTGATTTTCGTGGTGCCATTTTATTCAAGTAATTCATGGATTGACCTTGAACTGCGAATTGTGATCTCTTTAGCTTTGTAAAATCAGCTTTTGGTTCAATATTATTAACTTTGGAGAAGTAAGTCTCTTCTCATAATGCTGTTCAGACAACAGAAGGACAATCGCTAACATTTTAGAACGTTTTTTTTCTGTATTACAATGGGTCCTAACATCCATCTGTTTTTTTCTGGCGTGCTTTAGATTTTCAACCAGCATTTGGTACATTTTTCCCTCTGGATTTCTAGTACTCAAAATTATCCCATTTTTATTGTTCCAAAAATATATTCTTGAATTAGATACGTAGTAAATTCCCTCCTCTAGAAGAGGTTGTTCTTTGTTTCCCACTGCAGTTGTTGGATGTTTTGTTCTTGGGATTAGGGAAGAGATTTGAGAATTAATGCTGCAAAGCTCATGTGGTGTAACTATCTTAATTCCTCCGTGCTCTTTTTTTACAATCATTTAAATTTGTGTGATCGTGTTTTATGTGAACAGCCAGCATTTGGCTAAAAGGTTTGATGTTAATGAAACAGAGGAGGCTCCATTTTAGGGCCTGAGGTGCTAAAAAACATGAGCTTGCGTGATCTTGCAGCATTCCACATATCAGTAGGCATTTTGCGGTTAGTATTATTGAAAAGGAAGCCAAAATCTGCATTTGTCTGTCTAGCACTACTTGGCTTTGTCTTTAAAAAAGAATAAGAAATTAAGTAATTCCTTGGGAAAATGCAGGTGTCTGCGCTGTGATACTGTGGTCTAATGAAAGATTGATGACTTGGGTATGTCATTATTCACACTGTTTCTACTCAGAGTCATAGGACTATCTAGTCATTCCGTTACTTCTTGTAATAAAATACAGAGTTCATGGCCCAAGATGATTCTGCTTTATTTGGGGTTTTAAAAAAAAAAATGTGTTCTTTATATGATAGGCAAGATTTTAACTTTACGCAGACATAATGAATTGTCGAAATCTACATTTTGAATATGATTCTCTTTCCCCGGGAGACCTAGTCTGGGCAGCCTGTTCTTTCTTGGGGAGCTTGTAACTTTCCCAAGAGTAAATCAAAATCATAATAAATCAATCCCTCAGTCGGCTGAAATAGAAAAGACTGCATTATTTGAGCTGTGAGTCAAGAATGGGTTCACATGGGCGAAAGAATGAGAAAACAAATTGGTCAGGTTTAGAGTTTTAAACAAAGGGCCAGCTTGGTTATATTTTTCACTATCCACAGATGCTTGAGCAAGCAGAAAATTTGCTGATTAGTTTTTCTAAAAATCTTCACCGCAACCTAGACTAGGTGGAGCTTTAAAGTTTATATTGAAGCTGTTTCTCAACACAAAACCGAGTCCGGGATAAGCATACGTTTGGGGGGGTAGTGAAAGACTGCATAAAGCCTAAGTTAAAATCTGAGTAATTTTAGTTGGAAATCTGATTTTCCTGCAGAGCCCAGCTGGATACATGACTGCAGATGTGTTACAGGAACTGTTGTTTGGTTGGTTCACGTGCCAGACTGCTCTGTGTTCCTTGCGGTGCACTAGGAAGAACTGCTGAGCAAAAGCATTGCCTCTCTCCTCCAGGACACGGGACTTTATTAGCTGTCCTGGACTAAGCGGTCCAGTCCGGGGAACAAACTGGGATGCCGAGGCAGCAGTACTTAGCTCTTCAAGTGGTACTTACCAGTTTTTAAATTTTCACCAAAAGCAAGCATTTCCTACTGAAATTGTCTAACTAGTTCTCATCTAAACTGTATCTCGGTGGTGCTTCACCCGTTTTCCCAGGGATGAACAGGGTTCTGTGCCTGCTTTGGTCTGCTCTAGTCATTGCCACAGGCTTCTTTATAGCTGCAGAAGCACCACCATCTCCCGGGGGCTGAATGTTTAAAATCAACAGGGAAGGCGAGAGCAGTCATTACATGGTAACTGAATCGTGGCAAACACTCCTTATGGTTTTATTGCCTTAATTTCTCAGGAAAAGGAGTTATAAGGCATATTATCATGACTGATACCAGGAGACTTGTCACACAGGAAAGAGAGCTTAAAGGAAGAGATAATGTATCCTACAAATTAGCCAACATCTTAATGGAGTCTAGTAGAAGAATTTTAATGGTATAAAGCTCTTACATTTGCTTCTTTGGGTAGGGGTTTTATATTTAATATGCCTTCAGTTTGTTCACTCATTGATAAAACTGCATTTAATCCCATTTTATAAATCCTGTTAGGAGAAAGATAGTTCTCTGTAGACTCTAAAGTCTGGCTGGCAATATCTGGGCTGATGCTTCAGAGAAAGTGAACCTCCAGGCTCACAAATATTTTTTGCTCATTGTGCAGTGACGTAAGGGAAGGAGGTAGTTAACTGTTAGCAGAGGGCAGGAATTAACTGGCAGAAGCAAATACAAGATTTTCTTCTCCATTTTTTTCTTCCAATTTTCTGTACTGGGCATGGGAGTGCAAAGAGCCCCTGGTGGCCTATACTTCATCAATATTGCTTTGCTATCAACGTTATTATTGGGAAAGGCAAGCTAAATTAAGCAACAGTAAGACTCTCTACTCCCATTGAATTTTCCTCATGTTGAATTATATAGCTGATGTAAATCAGCGCAGTTCTACTGGCTTCGGTCATGCTCATTTATGCCAACTAAAGAGCAATGTGACAAGTAGGGCTTTGTAGCAACTGGCTTCTCATGCGCCCAACTCAGATTTACTCCTCTCTTAGAGCAGTCTCGAGGGTGGTATGAACCCAGTTGCAATTGAGTAAAAAGATTTGCATCTACAGAATGAATTCAGGTGTTGCTCCAGAGGTTACGCCCCACTGTGCTCAAAAACTGTTTTATATCAGGGTGACCTATGTCATCAGGAAGAGCTGCGTGAACGTGGCTGTGATCCATTTTGTAATGTTCTGGACACCTCACCATACTGCTGCACGCCCTGTTGTGACCACCCGTGACTTGTTTGCCCATCAGCCCTGCTCTTGGGTCACACGCACCAGAAACCACCATTCAAGCACTGGAGGACTGCTGGGTTCTGCCTCTTTTATCTGCAAATGCTCAGAGTTAACAAGCCTGGCAAGTATATGGGGCATCATTTTCCAGCAAGCCCAGTACTATATCCAGCCATTATACTCACAGATGACCCCATACTAAGCTCTTAGATTTTCTTGTGCTCTAGTCAGAGGCAAAGATGAATTCCTGATACCCAGAAAATACATATCCACCACTGGCCTGTTGACACAACAACGAGCTGAATGGCATTAACCAGCTCTTTCTCAGAGTTCATCCACAACAGAACAAGAGACTAAGGAAAGAAAACCCATGACTCCTAGTAGAGGACAGCCGAGGCAGCCAGGAGTGCTTTGCTTCAAAGGTGCCACCAGACAGAAGGGATGCAAGAATCTGACCCTCAGCCCCACAGCTAGTTGGCCACTGTCCTGAGAGCCCTCTGGGTATGGCCACACTGCAGAGAAGGGTAAGCATCGCTGTGTGGGCTCTTCATTTAAGTGTTTTGTATTGCCTGGGGAGATGTACAGCCAGTTTTTTCTTTTATTGCTCCTGCAAGACGCTGCCACATGGAGCAGAAACTTTCCATTCTGAGTTATCAGTTTGCTGGGCAAGCTCCAAACAGTAGCATCCATCAGTGAAAATGCTGTCTGTCTTTCCCCTTGCACCCTGAAGAGATTACGTTCCCACCAGCCAATATTTTAGGTCTACAGCAATTAATTTCTCATAATTGTCCCTCCTGCCCCCAAACTCCTACTCCTCCACCATGACATGCCCAGCCCAGAGCTGATTCAAAAAAAACCAAACCAAACAAACAAAAAACCAAACCAAACAAACAAAAAACCCCACCACACAATGTCCTTGTGAAGAACTGCTCAGCTCTTGTATAGTTCTAGGACATGCAGGGAATGAATTCAGAAAATTGTTTCACCATAAATCTTAGGAAGGTTTTCTTTGTAGTAAAACCTTTGTTAGTGTATTTGCAAAACCGCTATTAACGAAATTGCAAAACTATACGAATAAACCAGGCAATACATTGCAAAGCACAAATTACAAAAACCCAAACTTTCCTGTCCCCTTGAATGCCTGAAGCTTGTTGCAAAACTGCATGAATGGCACAGGGAAAGTCAAGCACGTTCACACAAGAGATTGTAGATACAGAAAGTGCTGTTAAAGGTTGTTAACTTTTTAAGGCCTGTCTTGCCTTTTTCTAGGCTAGACACCAATGCTAATACAGCTCCATGAAACAGCCTTAGTTACCTTTCTAATCAACAGCAGCACCGCACATCCCGCTCAATTCTTACAGTTTTCACAAGCAGATCGGTTCTTTGCTGTTGCACCAGGCTCCTTCCTCACCTCCGTTTTCTCCTGTTTATTCTGATCGTGCTGCTAATGAGACACTTGTTTCCTGACCTCTGGCCTCTTGACGGCCTCATGCAGCCCCTGTGATGTTAAATGAAATAAGGCACAGCAGCAATCCAGCAATCAAACCACTGAAATCAACCTCTGCAAGCTAGGTGGGCTTCATTAATATTTTTTTATTCTGGGCAGCGCAGGAGGGAAGGTAGGAGAGGGGAGGTATCATGCCTGGTGTTTTGCCAAGATCAGAGCGGCACACTGGAGATGGTACACTGAAATTTGGTGTGAAAAAAAACGTATCTTTGTAGCCATGGTAACAAAGCAATAGCTGCTTACGTTTCTTGATTTACAGGATCTGTAACTAGCATCAAGATTTTCAAAGATGGTAACATTAGCAGCTGTTCAACATCTGGCAAATCTAGAAGTTAAGAAGCGAGAAAAAAGAACTAAAATGACGCTGTTCTGGGGAGCTAGTGGAGTTTGTAAAGCCTGCAGATAGTTTGGGGGCAGAAGTCACTGTAGCAGCAAGAGAAGAAATGAAATGAAAAGAGCAAGAGACCAAGAAAAGAGATAATTGTGGGAGCTTGGAAGGGAAGGGCTGGGGAAGGAGCTGGGTTTGTTTGAGGAGGTCATCAAGGAGCGACACACAACAAGGGCGCAGGAGCAGGCTCAGTCAGTCCAAAAGGATGATGGAAATGGGGATGTAACAGCAGTTCATGGAGGTGAAAGCAGACACCCATACTGGAGGCCAGGAACCTCCACAGCTTCTATTCATTGCCGCCCTCATCCTCCAGCTGTGCTTCACTGCTTGCTCTGTAAGGACTAGTCATGATTTTGTTCCCCTGCAAGGGTACCTTATCTTTTCCTACTGCTTATGTCTTGCTATTAAAAATTCTTGAGTTTGTAAGAGTCCTGAAGCGATTGACAACCCATGAATGCAGATAGCTTCAGATCTCCAGGCTGAATCTATCAAAAGTGTCATGGCTTTTTCTGCCATGTAAGTGCATCGCTTCAAAATGGTGGTCAGCACTTAGGCAGGAGCACTCTGCAGCCTGAAATGGGTGGATAATGGGATCTATAAAATAATTTGACTCTCGGTGGGGAACACAAGTATTCTTGGCTGGCTTTCTCTAGGGGCCCTAGCAGGCAGCATCCCGCAGTCTATATAGATCTCTGAGCAGCACAGGAGCGGAGGGGGCATATTAAACAAAGGGCATACTTGGAGGAAATCTCTGTCCTCGTGCGTGGAAGCAATGACACAGTGAAGTGAAAGCTTTGTTTAAATGCATCTACTTCATGGCAGGTACCCCAGGAAACACATGGAAGACTTGGTCCTTTTTGTAAATCATCTATGTAGATAGATAAAACTTCTGCCTTTTGTTCGAAATGCTCCAGTGTGAACTGTTCTTGACAGAACTGTTAGCTGAGTCCTTCAATACTTGTTTTCTTGGAAAGGGAGGAGCATTCTCTTCAGACTAATTTCTCCTTCTACTTGTTGTGTGATGTTTGTTTCTGTAGAAGTAGCTGCACACTGGATGGCTGGAGTCTGTCCTTAACATCCCTCTGATGCATCCTCTTGAAAAGCATCACAGTGCAGTGGATTAAAAACATTGTATATCTCAATCCCTGCAGGCACACGTGGTGGGGCTAAGAGTGGCAACTTCTTGATTCTCATGCGCTGCTAGAAATAAAGTAGTTTTAATTGCGTCGTAGTCCTAAGGTGAATCTCCCATTAGCAACAGCTACTGTATCTTAAAGATGGTAATAGCAAGGGCTTGAACAGCACTTTCTGTCTTCCAAGTACCTTGCAGACATTCTTCACTTCTGAATTAAGGATGAGTTTCTGTCCCTTTCAACCCTTCTTCCAGTGAGGTAAATGTTCAATCTGCCGTGGGAAAGAGACAAAGCTAATGACTCCAAAGTCTCCACTGGAACAGGGCCATGTTCTGCTGTTTTGTTTTCGTGGTGTAAAGTGGCCCCAAAGGACGTGTGGCTGGTATCACCTCTGCTGGTGGAAATCTTCAGGGTATATGAAATCAGGTGCCTGTAGCGCTTCTGCCTTCATTACAGCTAGTGTAGAGGATGGGCTTCTACCCACCCCATGCGCTTCAGCCCCGTGCACCATGCACGATGTGAGGAGCAGGGTTAGTGAACGGGCGCACAGGTGACCTCCTGTCTCTGGAGAAGGCTGGGGATGTGTGTGCATCTCTGAGCAGCGGCTCAGCCCCTGTGTTTAGAGGAGCTGTTGTCAGACATCCCTCATCCAGCCCTGCAGAGACAACCCCGTTTCAGTGAGCTTCTGTGCCCCGGGTCAGGGGAAGCGTTCATTGCAGAAGATGAAGCCACGCAGACGGCATTCGTCTCGTGTTTCTTATCAGCACCCGGTACCTCGGATGGGAACTGATGAGCCAATTGGCAGAGACTGGGGCCCCCAAGTTGGGAATGTCTCTGAATGACCACGTCTGAGGGAAGAGGCTCTGTCCTGTCATCACTGCATCGTTGACAAAACTCCCATTGACTCAGAGGAGAATATGAGGAGGCCCAACAGTGTTGACTTCTGATGTCATCTCCCTGGTTTACTTTGTTTTCCAAAGACCCCTTTGTGCTTCTCTCCCTTGCTTTGTATTATGAATGTTGAGACCATTTCCAGGCTCAGGGTCCCCGTTTCTAATTAGATGGCGTTTGTTGTGACCCTATTACGTACAGGTTGACTAGCAAGTCACACGATCCTTCAATCTAAGATTGAATAAAAGCCACGAGAGGAGGAGGGAAGCGAGGGTGCGGAGGAGGAGGGCTGCTATTGTTCTGCCCTCGGCGCTGCCAAACCATCCCTTGTTTTTGCTGTGGGCTGTCTGTGTGCTCCAACGCTGTTTGAACAAACGGGGCACAGTCAGGAGGCTGGCGAGAGGGCAGCGAGAGGGTTAGCCGGGTCTTAGCTAGGAAATACTTGCACGAGTCAGGAAGCAGGCATGGGAGGAAGGAAATTAAGTGGAGACATCTGTGTAGCTTAGCTTTCAGCAGCTCTGCCTGGGGTAGGGGTGGGAGAGTCATGCCTAAGATGACATAACGGATTTTGTCTTTCGTGAGCTGAAACCAGAGGAAACTGCGAAAGCGAAGCATGGTCTGTGTCACGCATGGTCAGGGTGTACCAAGTACATAATGGAGCAGCGTCAGTGCTTTCTGCTCTGCCTTTCACACCCCAAAATAACTCTTCGAGACAGAGAACCGAGGAGAATGTGATATGGTCCAAAAACTGATCTTGGACTTTTTTCGCAGACGACTGAGCCAGAGGCCGACTGCTGAAGAATTGGAGCAGAGGAACATTCTGAAACGTAAGTCCTGATACTGCTGACATTTAACCTCAAGCCAGCTAGTTTGGGATAGTTTAGATATATATTGGGTGGTTCTTTTAATAAAACATAAACTGTTCTGTACCCAAATCATTAATAATACTAAAGTGCGTCATAAATGTGAATAAGCGTGCAAGTCTGTAGCAACATCTAGAGCTGCAGAAACAGCTCTTTAAAATGAGAGTCAGTAAATTCACAAGAATGAACAGCCTATGGGGAAAAAAACCTCAGATGTTGAATCTCATTTGCAAGTCTAGTTCCAAACGGAGGGTCCATCATTCTGAAATGCCTTTATGCAGCTCTTACACGGGATGAGCATCCCATTATAAATTAGTAAAGACATTAGGGCATGGCTTGATTAGTTTTCCTAAAAATCTTCACAGCAACCTAGACTAGGTGGAGCCTTTATTCAATTAAAAAAAGAAACCAACGGGACTCAGGATTATTTCTCTGAAATGTTCCCCTGAAACTCCTCCTTTAAATCAGCCAAAAACTTCCTGGTAGGTCCTCAAAATGTGAAATGGTATTTTAAAGGGACAAAACACTATTTAGAGACTCTGATCTGAGTTAAGTTGCCACCAGCTTCAAGGGAAGCAGGACTGAGTCTCATGAATGAATAGGAAAAAAATTAGGTTTTTTACTCATGTTGAAGTGGTTTGAATATTAAAAAAAAAAAAAGCGCTGTTTATCTAATTGTTGTTACTCTGGAAACAGAAAACAAAAGAAACAAGTTCTTCCCTTTTTAAGTTAGTAAATCCATCATTCCAAAATGACTACAGAAAAACGTATTCTTAAATGGTACCTTAAAATACCATAGTGTTTCCTTAGGTAGGTCCATAACTTACTTTCTCTTGTTGTTCAAATAACTGCATTGTACAGAACCATAAAAATGTGGTAGCAGAAGATTAATTCTCTGAAAATTAGCAGAAATGATTGATTAAATACTTCAAAATCAAATTCCGAGCAAGTTAGTGATAGTGTTAACGCTCAGCAGGGCTTTTTCATCTGTTCATGTTATTACGTGTGGCAGACGAAGAGAAAGAGACACCACTGTCAATGCAAAAAGGAGAAAAGGCCGGACAGCAGAGCAGCATGAGCGTGCCCCAGGCGGCCAGGAAAGCCATTTGTTTGGGGTCAGCCCCCTTCTGATAGCTGTGCTCCTACCGTCTACTCCTAACTCCCGTACCTGGCAGCAGGAGAAAGTCAGGGGCAGAAACTGGGGAAATAGGTGGCACATCCAGCTGTGATGGTCTCACGGGGGAGGTAGCAGAGCAGCTGGAGGAGGGGGAACCTGCAGCGTGACTGATGCCAGGCTCAGGCGAGGAGGGACAGAGGCCAATTCTCTGGGCAGCTCATGTTGTCATCCCGGGACTTGCCACCAGCGTGACCCAACATGTGTCATGCACCATCTGGGACTGGTGCGTGACCAGTAAACACCGCCCTGGCACTGGTAAGGGTGGCTGGGGGGAAGTGAGGGTCTTGGGCAGCTGTTTTGGCAGCAATGTTTGAACTGGCATCAGCAGAGTCTGCATCTCCAACACTGGGTGCCTTGTAGAGATTCCTAAAGGTCGGATTGCCAAGCCCAGCAGTCACGTAGCGACCTGAAGATGTCTTACATTTCAGAGGAGTTATCCCCTGAGTCACACTGGTTTCTTTTTGAATTGAATGAAGGCTCCTAAATGACATGGATGTGTTTGAAAATATTTCCCTGAACCCAGAACTATATTGTATTTCCTAAATGAAATTTTTGTAGCTTGGTTCCTAAGCACAGATCTGCCCCAAAACATGTGTGTCTTGGTAGACAAACAACTTCATAATTAGAGGAAAAAGTAATGGGTTATTCCCAAGCATCTCAACTTTTGGTGAAGCACAGCAGGAAAGGAACAAACAATTAAAATAGTTACGTAATTAAAAAAAAGAAGGCATAAAAATGCTCCACTCTTAGGCAAGTAAATATAAATAGTGTCTGGTTTGTACAGCATCATTTTGTGTCCTTTCCCTTGACTTCTGAGAAGAAAAATTATAACAAATATGATGGAGCCTAGAGAAAGAGAGACATAGGAAGCAATAACGAAACGAGTGTAAATTCTCTGCATAAGCAGGTCAAGCATTTTGCAAAAGCCCAGTTCATAGCGCCTACACACACACAAAATAAAAGAAAACCCAGATAGCTCCTGAGTAGAGTTTACCCTGCAGTTAAAGCTGAAATCTCCTTGATGCAAATGTCACGTCTGGTACCATGATGTTCCTGTTACATGTGTAGCCACATTATTGCCCATTCTGATGGGGAGAAATGAGGCAAAATGCAGTTGGACATCCAGTCTTCATACGTGAAGTGATCACTTCCTAGCTCTGTGCTACTGCAATAATTATGAGATGGCCAGCTTTATTGAATTCCAAGGGCAAAGCGTCTGTTGCACAAGTTCCACTCCTTGCTGGTAGCAACAGTAAAATTACAGCAGCCACAGCAAAGAAACCGAGAACAGGGACACTGGTGCTTGAGGGGTCCTTCACTGAAGTATGCCCAATTCACTGATTCTTATTTAAGTCAGTGGCACGTAGTGAGAGCAGTCCGGAGGTGCAGGGTTAGTGTAAAGACTAAAGAACACTTTTTGCAGTTAATACTTGCTGGCCAAGTTTATGAGGAAGGATGCCTCGGTCCCCCTCATGCACCGCCCCCATGACGCTTCTCAGATGGATACAAGTAATTCAGTTTTCAGCCTGGCACATTCAGGGTTGCACAGTTTCCCTACAAAAATGGTGGTTAGGTAGGCTCTGAGGGTCTCGGTAGGCTCTGAGGGTCTCAGACTGTACTGGGGGACATTTCACACTCGCACAGAAATCAGGGCGGAAAATTGCACCCACATCCACCCACCCGCCCACACATGGGTCTGGAGAAAGAGAGCATCTCCTGAACACCTAAGATAAAATAAAGCAATAGTTTTGTAGCTTCACAAGGTAGGCGTGTCTTAATTAACTTTAAAGAAATAGCTAAAACAAAGTCACTTTCTGGTTTCGGAGGAGAATGTATTCCTAATTCTCAGCTTTTACCTGACCAAGGTGTTCAGCCTGCCTGGCTGTCTCTGAAGGTATGTGGCTGGCATAAGAAGTGAGGAGAGAAAAAAAAAAAAGACATCGTATGCCAAGTACACTTAATCTTTCAAGAATTTACTAGTGGCTCTCTTTCTGAGAGTAGGCGTTTGCAGGACCACCTCCTCCAAGTCTGAGACACAAAGGGAAGAACAAAATTGCTAGAGGAGCAATTGCTAGAGGAGAATCCAGCCCAGAAGGGGCAGGAACCATTGAAAGAGGAAAAATGTATTTATCAGTGTAGTTATCCCAGTTATCATTTAAAAAGCCATTTGTGGCTCCCTGCTGTCTTTTGTTCTTTTTACTCCAGTATCAGTTTCCTTCCTCCTGAAAACGTAAGCAATATTTTTGGTAAAATGGCATTTAAAGATCAGAAGCTTATTGTAAAACATCATAACATTGACTGGCTCTTTGGCCGCTTCGGTGGAGATTTCCCAGCCGCGCTGAAGTTAGTGAGCAGTTGTGATGGACCCGTCAGCTCTACTGTCCTGAGCGGCAAGAAACCTGGCTTCCAGCCCAGCCCTCCTCACCTGCTCAGAGACTCCTGTGGCCTCTGAACCTTAGGTCTTGTTTCTGTGTGGGGAAGGCCCCAGTTTTTAATGCATTAGTTTGAAACGTTGCATCTCCTCCACTGTGGGCAAACTTCCCATTGGGTTAGGACCGCCTTGTATTATTTTTGGCTGGTCCCAGTTGGTTAGTGGGAGTGCTGACCTGTGCTCTCTTGGCTGAAGAAGTTCCAGCAGGCGGTTTGTTACTGCCCCTCTGCCAGGGGTGCCTGCTTCTCCCGCAGGTTCAGCGGAGAGCAACGTGGGATTTCACCCCACCCGGGTTTAATTCAGTCCAAAGTTGGACAGTTTAAATCAAGCCGCCTATCCCAAACTGTCCTTTGAGGTCCACAGTCTCCCCTGCAGAGCGTTATTCCTGCCTGAGGGAGTCCTATCTGGGTGAAAACCGGATCACACCAGGGGCACAGGGTACTTGCTGGAAAAGCTGATGAGCTGTGTTTGCTCTCATCTGTTATAGAATCACAGAATTATGTACGGGTGCGATTAGGGTAAGGAGCAATTCAGCCAACAATGAAGCAGTGGAAGCAGATCCTAACTGACTGAGGACTTGAGTACCTAGAAACCTGGGCTTTTAGTGACTTTCAGTAAAGTTCAGTGGAAAGATGTGCATGACAGACCGCTCCTAAGTTGAAGAACGGTTAGTATACTCGTATGTTACTGTCCTCTTGAGGGATAATGGTTGAGGCTTGCCCTGGTACGTACTTGTGATGTGATCTTTTGGCTTAATGTTGAAAATGGATTGCCCTAGGATGTGCTTTTACGCTCCAGCGTGATGCTGTGAAGGCTCACGATGGAAGGACACTCTCTTCTTACTTTGCTCAGGTCATGGGAAGCTGCAGATTTTGCCTGGCACCCCTAATTCTGAATTTTTTTTCCATTCTCCAAAGAGTAGCTGCAGAGAAATTATTCTGTAGATGGAAAAAAAATAAAATGCCTCTGTTTCTTTTCCAGCCGTTGACCTTGCAGCCTCTCAGAATCTGACCATATCGTAGCTGAATCCCCTGAGGCCACCAGGCCTGTGGGCAGGGAGATAACGGTTTCTGAAGAGCTGGCTCACTGCCTGGCCCTTCTAGAAAGTGACACACATGAAAAGGTGCCAACACAGGGAAAGGAAGGAGGCTGTAGATGTTTTATGAAGTGTGTGAAGTAGTGCAGTAGCTACGGCTCGAGAAAGTTCACCAGCCCCAGAGGGACATGCTGTGCATCAGAAAGGTCCTGAAACATTAATATACTGATGGAGAGGCTTATTTTGTTGCATACTGTGCATGTCTGATGAGTCCACAGCCTGAGATCCTTGTAAATCTTTTACAGCCCGGAATGAGCAAGAGGAGCAGGAGGAAAAACGAGAGATAAAGCGAAGATTAACACGTAAGGTGAGAAGCAACTTTGATCCTATTATGACACTACTGTAACTTTCTCCCTACTGCACAGTTGTTTGCCGTTCTCCTTTTCCTCAGCACCTTATTCAAAAGTAAAGTGTGAAACAAGTCCGAAAAGAAATCTTTGAAAGAAATCACCACCGTGTAGGATTTAATTCTACAGACAGTGAAGGGAACTGCTTTGCGGGCTATTGCTGCTAACATTTTGAAACTGGGCAAAAGAAGATCTGGCCTTTATAACCAAAGGAGTTTTTAACAGTGAAGGATACAGCGCCTAGCATTTGTCTAACCCTGCTCCCTGTAAATGTAATGGCTTCTGCAGCCATTACAAAGACAGCGAAGTTAAAACAATGCTGATTGCATTTGAAAATTCCACCAAAAAGAAGCATAAAACTGGGAAATAAACTTTTGCTGGAAAGGGAGATTGTCACTTGAGGCATTTAAACTAAATAGAGACAAGCGCTCACAAAATGGTGTGTCGTGCAGACAACAATCTTGTATTGGCAGGGAAGGACAAACAAAACAGCATAGTTCAGGTTTGGTTTTCCTCCCATTTGAAAGTCATTTAGTCTTAAAACTGAAGAACAGTCATTTCAGATACACACGTTCAGTTTTGCAGCTGGTGTAAATGTCTACAGATGCCCCAATATACATAGCCAGCAATCCATCCTGTTATTGCAGATAAGCTTTACTTCCCCACTGACATATTTCCTATCTCCAGAGGTGGAGAAAGCCCCCTAAAAACTCACATGCTTGTGAGGCAGCACCATCCTCTTCCTGTATGTTTTTAGGTGGCTTTGTCTTTTTGACCTATGTGATCATAAGCTTTCATGGTATAAATAATGACAAGGAAAGGGCTGTAAATATACATGCAAAGGTTACATTCAGAGAGCTGGATTGTTTTCTTTTATTATTAAAAATCTCACACCTTGTTTTCAGCTCATGTAAATCAGCAGAGTTCTCCATCACCAACAGGGGTGATACTGCTGTTGTCTGCAGGAGCTAAGAATGCAGCCCAGAGAGACGTAACATTATTTTTAAAACAAATTCCTGACAACGATGGCAGGGATGTTCTTGCATCCCCTCGTAGCGCTGCCTGAAAGAAAAGATCCTAACTGCATTGCAGATGTTTCATGGGACTTAAGCTTTGTGCAAAGGCTAGAAATAGCGTTTTACCGGGCTTTCAGTTTCTCTGTACGTTGAAAGGTAAACACGGACAGGAATCCAATCCAAAGCTTCGTGCCATTTGATGAACAGCTGTAATTGATAAAAAGCAAATCTACCCATAACCGATCTGCTGCCTAAGAAATGGAGGCTTGCTAACCCAGCCTGCACGATCGCCATGCGGTTCCCATCCTCTGCTATTTTGTAGGAAAGCTACAAAGCGCATGAATTCTCTGTTGCAGGCAGAGGCCACAGCTACTTGCTAAACTAAAACGCCCGGGCTGCTACAGCATCGCAGCAGTGTCTGGTCTCTGAAACCTCAGCAGTCTTCTATGAGATTTCTTTCTTTGTCTTGGTGGCACTTTTAAGTAGGAACAACAGCAAGAGTAGCATCCGTCCGAGCCCCTGGCAGTCCGCTCTTTAATTTCATGCCCCCATTCGCCGTCACATTCCTTTTAGCCTTTTTTGGCTTCTTCCCTCGTAAATATTTTTCTCCCGGACGTTTGTGTGGTTGGTAGCAACGTGCCTTAGCATCATTCGATTTTGGTCATCCTTTTAAATTGTTGTAAACTGTTCTAGTGACACACTGTAATTTTAATGAAAGAACCACAGGCCCGATCTAACGGCAGATTTTGTTCTCACCTACCAAACATTATAAAAGCTCAGAAATCACTAGAGGAAAGAAGTGAATAAAGTGTGCGAGTGCATAGATAACAACTGGAAATGCCAGCCACCTAGTGAATCCTGCAAAAATTGTTGTTATTCCCCAGCCCTGTCTTTCATGAGCGCGTCCCAGATGTGTCGTTGCGTCTGCAGCGGAGTGGCAGGCTCCTTCTGTCGATTTGTACTGAAGTCTTATTACCAAAGGATTTTAAACCTCAGATCAAGCAGAAGTTTAATTGCGCACGGCAAATGTTTTGCCCAGCAGACCTTTCTGTTTGCACTGAGGTTTAATGCACACGCATGCCTACAGGGTAAATTCAACATAAGGAAAGTATGCCACGTTGCCTCCTTGTAACCGTGTGTAGTTGGTAATAAGAAGGGAAGGGGGGGTTCTGCAGAAGCTGCTGGAAAGACTTTTGACCTTGCACTATAGAAACTGCTACTGTCCCCAGTTTTTTTGGTGTCATTATTCCAACTCCAAGGGAACAACCCACTTCATCCATTAAAAAGCTGTTCTTAAAATTCCTTCAGCGCTGACATTTTGTTACAGTATTATGATGATAAGTTGTAGCATGACATGCTGTAATAAGTAAGATTACCTTGCTAGGTCTAGATGCCTTATTAAAGTCGGCAATAAATATCCAGTTGAATTCATCATCTGGACAGGCAATTTCTAAAAAAAAGAGTAAAAAAAAATGAGGTGACCTATAGCGAGCTGCCCCTTTATGCTCTTTTCATCCCCTCAGACTCATCTAACTCCAAATTAACTGGGGATAGGGAATAGGTGCCATTCAAAGAACAAAAAGGAGGCGAATGCTGCTTGGTACAGTTTCTCTGTAGCTCGTGTTCCTCCTGCCCGATGAAGGAGAGGTGAAGCGCATTTGCCTGTCACGGGAGATGCCCACGGATGGGTTCTGCACACCCAGACACCCCATGCTCCCTCTCCCTGCCCCTTGGGGTCCACCCAGTAGCTTCGCTTGAGTGGAGGGACATGCGGATCCGGAGGGAATTTCTCTGAGCACTGGGCTTGGCCCACAAGCCCATTCCAGGAATATTTACATGCAGCAGCCTTCTGGGAAAAGTGTAGCAGGCAGGTCCCCTCCAAAAGGAGATCTGGGCCCCAGGAATTGCTGCTAGGAATTTATCTTCTCTGAACCGTGGTGAATTTGGCCAAGCACCAAGGCAATTAACACAAGCCTGAACTCCCCATGAGGACTTCCACTACAGAGAGAGACTCATAGCCTGGATTAACAGAATGCATTACAAATCGCTTGCAAAGAGGAATAAAACTCTTCTTTTCCTACCTTCTCTTGTCTCAAATAGCATCGTGCTCCCCATTCCCAGAGCTGTTTACTGCTTCCTATCCCCCACTGTCAATAGCTAATTCTTTCCAGAGGTCTAGCACCAAAACTAAAAAATCTTGTAGCAGTAATAACAACAACCAAAGTGATGAGGTATGGCTATTTCTTAAAATCCATGCAGTAATCTGAAATCTTTGCTCCCATTAAATTCCTGCCCTGGTACAACTTAAACTCTCTACTTACTGGAGAGTGAACTGGTGCCTCACTGGGAAATGTCGTGCTGTTCAGTCTTTTCTTTAATTGACCTCCACTGGCTTGCATCAGCACAGGCTGTTCAAAATAATGAACTCTTGAGAGAGGTGGGACTCCCTCTTGAGAGGGAGGCAGAGGGGGGAAAAAGGGTCAGAGAAGAAAAAAAGGTTAGCGGCTAATTTGGATAAACTGCATTTATGGTCAGAGGGAAAGGTCTTCGGGGCATTTTCATCACATCCGGCTCCTGTGTCTTATCACAAAAGGTGGGGAGCAAAGGAGAGAGGGGATTGTGTGTGCTGCTAGTTAGGATCTGTAACTTTTCACCTTGGTTTCTTCCCTAAATAACAACCATAACATTTTAGCAAGGTAACAAAGCAGGCAACGATGAAGTGACAAGACAGTGAGCTGCGTTGTGACTGAAGTGGAGCAAACTCAGCATTTCACATTTGACTAAATCCCAAGAGCAGACTGGCCAGAGTATGTCCCCCTCCGCTTCACCTGGTGGCGACGCTTAGGTTTCCTTCATTTCCCATGCCACAAACAAAAGGGGTTGTGTTAAACCTTCCCTTGCAAGTTGGTGTAGTATCAAATCTTGAAACATGCCCATTTTTGTCTCCGGTGATCCAGAATATACAGAGGAAAACCTGACCTCCCGTGAAAAGACGTGGGAGGTGCTGTCCTCATTTACACTGCTTTTGCATTAATACAAATCCATTTACTTCGCAAGCGATTTTTGCCCTGGTTCACACTCAAATAACAAGGTCACTCACCATGAAGTTGTCCTGCTCCCTCTGCTCACAAATCTTCACAAATAAGTAAATAGAAATGTATATGCCCAGGCGGTACACCCGGAAAAAGTCCAGATGTACACATGCACATCCCTCTGACGTTAACAGAAGTAACTAAAAGAGGGTCCAGCTTGAAGAGTAAGATCCCTTTCTCCCCGTGTGGAGCACCACCACCTTGTGCAGGCAATTGCATCATGTCCTCGACCGTGTCCTTTTAATGTAAGTTTCGAACGCGCCCTGTTCTTTCTGCCCATTAGAAGAAGCAGAGCTCATGCTCAGGTGCTGCCCAAGAAGGATTGTGTAGCATTAAGCAACTTTGACCCAAGACACTGCAGCGCACAGGTCATAAACATAAACTCCAAGGTGAGATCTCAGGTGAGCTGTCCCTCATGGTGACCAGACGTTGCACTGACGCCTACAGTGGAGCCACTTAGAGTCTGTTAGCAAAGCTGTTTTCCCAGTTGTTTAAGAGTTAAGGGTTCTGTGGGTAGCCCTGACATACTGAGAGACCCTCACGCTTAGCAGCTCACAAGAAATCTCGGCAGCGGCATGAGATTTGTTATCAGGGCAGGGCAGGGCAGTTTGTTAACTGTTCAAATAATGTAGCTTTAATTAATTGCTTTTAGAAAACCACTCAGTGTGGTTGCCCCTCTCTTTTCATTCGGTGTGATCAGATCAGCACTTTGGTTTAATGTACTGAATATTTTGTGTGTGTGTTTATATATGTAAATATATGCAGATTTATGCCTACACATGAGCTATGTGATATAAGCTGTGGATTTCAGGACTCTCTTTCGCAGTCAGAACACCGGCACAAGATTCCGTGCATCTTTTTTTCTGTTCATAGCTCTGCCCCGGGTCACCTTGAGCTGGTTGCTCTGTGCTGTTCCAGCTGCCCTGTGGGGATGGACACACTGCCCACCACTCTGATGGGGTGTGTAAATACCTTAAATTGCACTGGTTGTAGGTTTCTGAAGCAAGGGCATCTAAAAATAATACACAGTAATAGTTGTATGACTTCAGAGGAAGAGAAGAAGCAGCATTGAGTCTGTCTTACGTTCAGGTGTCACCTAAGAATGAAAAAATGCACATTAACACCAAAGTTTCATAATGTGCTTATTGCCCTTGACGTTTTTACACATATAACTCAGTGCACTGTCCTTCACACCCACCAAAGGGTTGCAGTGTGTTTCAGTGCTGTAAAATGTACCAATGATGTACCTAAGATGTTTTTTGTGCATTTGCGAACATGAGAACTTACAGAGGTTTGTCTCATTTCATCATGTGGCCTTTAACATTTCCTGTCATTTCTTTGATTTTAACCAACACACAGCACACTGAGGAAGCCACATATTAGCTGTTTGAGACCCAGTGCAGCACTGGGGTCAATACCAGCAGTGAATTCACATTGCTGGCAAAAGTACCGCTGCCTCTGTGGCCCTTGATGCTCTTGTGCTCTTGCCACCACGTGGACATCAGGCTGGCACGGCACGCTTCTGTGCATCAACAGCCACCTGCCTTCTCCTTTGTACAAACTTGCTAATCACTTAGATTAGCACAAACGTGAAAGCCGGCTAATGTCAAGAGAGCTGACAGAAGCCATGAAATAGGGCCAGTCATCTTGTGAAAGTCCTCTTCCAGCTTGGAAAGCTTATAGGAGCTCCTGCTTCCCTTGTAGCCGTTCAGAAACATAGAGTTTAATTCACAGGATTTTATATTTTGCTGGTGTCAACATGCTCCACGTAATAAGACATTTTATTTTTTAAAAAACTCCATCCTAATTTGAAACAACATCTGGGCTACATCCTAAAATGATAAAAGCTGAGAAATGTACAGATAATATTAGTGATTCATCCCTAATTCGTGCTGTTGTGAGAAAAGAAGCAGTTGATGCAACTAAAGATAGAGTCTCACCCTTATCTTTGAAATTTTGGTGTGTAGTCATAATATTGTTTCAGCATAAAAATTCTCTATTCCCATAGTCAGGGCTTAGATTTTAAATAATCGGAAGGAAATTCTGCTGTGCTATCTGAGTAATAATGCATCAGCGCTAGCAAACCTGCAGCTCCTCGCGCTAGGGCTGCTAGAAAAACCTAGCAATTTGAAATCAAATTCAAGATGGGTTGTGAGACAGAGAATCCTCACTCATAGTGTAACTGTGATGATATTCCAAGCATGGTATAGCAGTTTGGTTTGCTTGCTTTTGTTAAAAGCCCGTCTATTAATTGCAGTGTGTATTTGGCTTGCAGGTGACTAAGGCATAGGTATCAGGGCTGCAGGCTGAAGAGCCAATTCTATTCTGCTAGAGTGAAAAATAACATTTTTAAATCTATACATGTTTCAATCTACTTTATTGTGCCCTCTGGCTTTTCTGCCATGGTACTCTACCTCACAGATAGGTTTGTCCTGTCGTCTAAAAAACAAAAGGTTATGCCTACCGTGTATGTTGCTTTTTTTTAAAAAAGGGTCCCCAAAACTTGTAGTCTGAGTTGAGAAAGGCACGCTTCTTGCCAGCCTCACTGCCTATATGCTTTTTGGCTGACCTGAACGTGGCTGGCCTGAATGTGGGTATATGAAATGGGGCTTTTCTTGGGAAGCTTTTGGGAGAAATAGGAGGAATGTTGTGTGACAAACACACACAGAGCAGCTCGCCACAGGAAGCTTCAAGTTTCCCATAGAAGAAGGTGGGTGTGAGAAAACTATCTGGTTTTAAGATCTTTGCAGTATTCAGAAGTTTCAAAGTTGTTCTTTTTCAAACCGGCAATGAGCTTTTCCCCTATTAAATACTGTCATTTAACCTAAAATGTCTATGGAGATGACACATGAACTGACAAGCTGCAATTTGACCGATGCCGGCTCTCCTAGGCAAGGGCATTACTGGCAGTGTAGAGTTGTGCTCCTGGCTGCACTTTATGTTTTCGAGATTTCCCTCCCTTCAGTGAGTGCAAAATGTCTGGGCTGCAGCCAGGAGAGGGAATCAGAACCTGGTTCCTGTCCCTGGGCATCTCACAGGCGAGGCATTCGTGCACCTCTGCACTCCCTACATGAACCCAGTTCAGGAGGGCGTGCTCAGGGCTACCCATGTAAAGAGAGCAGCCCCACTGTCACCTCCCGTCACAGCCATCTTTTCTAAAAAGAGAGGAGAGAGGCAACTATCCATGCCAGGAACAAGCACACAGGGATTTAAATGCAGAGGCAGGATGGGGTGGTGGAGCTGTCTTGCATCAGCACCCAAATGCTGGAGGAAGGTGGGATTTCAAGCGTATGCTTCTCTTGTGATCTCACAAATTTTTCACCCTCCACTTAGCATCCTGGCTGTTTTGAATCTTAATTCTCCCTGGAAGATGAAATGCAGGGAACTGAGATACTTATTTAGGGAGGAAGGTGGAATTGCATGTCTGGATCCAGAAGCCAAAATACGTTTGCGGAACAGTGTCTCAAGCATTTTATGAAATATTTAAGACCTTTCGCTATTCACAAGGGTGAAGTATTGCAAAACACACCTATTTCTAATGAATGGAAATAACATGATACACTGTCTAGCTAACTGTTAGCAGGATATTATTTTTCCTGATATATCGCGATTACAAATGTTTCACTGAAATGGGGAAAACCTTTGAGGCTAATGTGCAGCCACGTGCGCACACATATGTAGCACCTTCTTCAGAAGCACTTATGGAGTTGCGTTTGACATTAACCAGCGTGCTCTCCATCCAAGGAGAACTGACCACTGAAAGCCAGCTCCTGTCCTTAGCCGCGTAACTGGCTGTGCGATACGTGAACTACCAGCACACTACTGTTTCTAATTTGAGAGGAGAGTTTTGGCTGTGGCTGCCTATTCTGCTGTGGAATTTGAAAGAAATGCTTTGGAACAATGAAGATGCTTTCTTGACGTGATACAGTCCACCCTTGCAATTTTATTTTTTTTTCTGGGCTTGTAGTGTGCAATGCAAACTGTTAAAAGTCAAATACGCTGTGACACAAAATTGAGCTGCAGCACACAGTGAGAAGTTCAGTGTGCAATAGTCATCATCCTGCCTGCCTTTTCTGGAGGTAAGGACAAGTCTGCAGAATAACAGAATGGTAAGGAAAGTCATTTGTCACCTATTGCACATAATTCAGGGCAGGAGCCGCTCGGTGCCTTTGCCTGACTCTTGCCAGGCAGCGCAGAAGCACACACAGCAGCTCAAGGCTGGGCAGCGTACAGCCTGGGCAGGTGGTTCTGAAGTTGCGTTGTGTCTTCATCTCTTCCTGAGACATGGGTGCACGAGGAGACTTTCTTGCATTACATCTCGTTGCTGCCAGGGGTGGTTGACCTCAGCCAGGGATTGGGGTCTCCAGCCACAGCTGCTTCCCAAACAACAGTGGGCTGCTCCGGCAGCAAGGTGGGGTGATATTCAAGGTGCTATAACAAGAGGTTGTCTCCCGAGTAGCAATTCTGTGAAAGGTTGACAGAAACAACGGTACTGGGAATGCCTGAACCCTCTTATTATCATAATAATAATAATAAAATAAATCCCCAAGCAGCACTCTGGCAGGGAAAAAGTGAAGCCCTGATGTCTTTTTCCACTCCTTCCTCAAACCTGCAGCTGAGTCAAAGGCCCACGGTAGAAGAGTTACGTGAGAGGAAGATCCTCATCCGCTTCAGTGACTACGTAGAAGTGGCAGATGCGCAGGACTACGACAGGAGGGCGGACAAACCCTGGACACGACTCACAGCCGCCGACAAAGTAAGTGCAACAACTTCAGGAGAGCCATGATCTGAATAGCTAGAGCATGTCACAGCAAACGGCATCCCTTGGGTCCCATGGGTCCCACGGCTGTGAAGGAATAAGCCTCCACCTGACGTCCCTTCCCAGCACATCTCTGGTTTCTTCCCATTCACAAAGTTTGTTCTTTGAGTCGTAAATCTTTGGCCAGAAG
This sequence comes from Dromas ardeola, assembly GCA_013398915.1. NCBI lineage: Eukaryota > Metazoa > Chordata > Aves > Charadriiformes > Dromadidae > Dromas > Dromas ardeola. The sequence continues at coordinate 614,087 of VYZM01004900.1, forward strand.
GCTCCTATACGCGTGGAAACCAGGAGCAAGGCATTACACCAGAGAGGAGACAATATCAAGTCCTTTGAGGAAAGGTCTCGATGGCAGCCCTGTTATTTGTTGGTTTTGGTCTTGCCACATAATTTCTGCCAGCTGAGAGCTCCTGCAGGACCTAGCAGAGCAGTGTGACAGCAGCACTTGCCAGAATTGCTATGCCAGGACAGAGCAGGCCTGGGTGCAGAAATCACAGGAGGTCAAATAATTGGCAAAAGCACCTCCCACCAAAGCCGGATAACTTCCCTCCGGTGTGTTACAGCAAGGATGTTTACTCAGGATTTCTGCCCCGTTCCACAGAGTGTTTTAAGCATTAAACTGAAATCGCATGCACCTTGCAGATGAAGAAAAGCTGCACATTTGGTATCGAGTGTATTGTCCTCTGAGCGCCAGTGGGCCCTTCACTAAGTGGTGTCTCTGGTGGCAGCATTGGTGGCAGAGGAGTTAAATTATAGGAGGCAAAAAGGAGGCAAATTATAACAGTCGTATCATGAGGGTCTTAATTGTGCCTCAGGAAGAAGACTTAAACATTGTATGGCCACTGTAAGAAAAGAGGACTATGAGGCTGATCAGTGACTCGCATGCTTTAGTCACTCTGTGATGCCTGTGTAATTTTAAAGACTTTCAGGTACTCAAGTTTTTATTTTGCTGTGGGACTCATGCAGCGATGAAGACTGTCATGTCCAGAGACTGGAGCAGGATTCCTGGCCATGCCACTTATTTATGGTGCACTTGGTTTTATTGACAGAGGAAAGGGCAGCCCATTCTGCTTGTATACTATAACTAAAGGACTTGTATAGTTTTGTGACCACTGGTTTTCTCCTTGGCAGAGGGCTTTTTCAGTTTAGCTTTGGATAAGTTAATGTAGCGTAAACTGATCTGAAAAAAAAAAAAGAAAAACTTCCTCTGGACTATATGCAGATCATAATTTACTGGGTTAAATTAGCTTTTCTCATTTTACCTTGTCCACATTGGACAAGATCTTATTGAACTGACTTATATTCTCCCGATTGATAGATGAGGGAGGGAATAAATGTCCAGCTGGTTCTGCAGCTTTTGATAGATCCCTGTCTGGGATGAAAGGCACGGAGAGACCCAGCTGGGAACGGAGAAGATTTGGTGTCCAGAGACATCCTTCCTCATCCTGTGTCTGGGAAAAGAACAAGTATTAGATATCACTATTAAATGTAGCCTGGTAAAGAATTCAAAATTAAGGCCTCAGAGTACTTTAAGGTCACTTTTTCTTTTTTATAATGCATATACAAAGTCCATACACAGAGCAAAGGGCTTAAGTTCTCCAAGTGAACCTTTTCAAAGCAAAGCAGGAGAAGAAGAAATGTTTGTCATTCTAATAGGAATGCCCCTTACGGCATAAGGAAGCAGATATATTATTTTGGGGGTTTGGGTCATATGGGTGGTATTCTGATTTCTATGTTCAGATGACCTGCTTTTCCCCACCACTGTGTCCACTGTTGGGAAAAATAGCCAGACAAACTGAACACAACTCTAAAACGTCTGACAAAGCTGCAACATCCCATAAAAGATTATTTTCTTCCAGAGCTTTGATTCAATAATCATCTTCATTGGTCAGCACAGGCTAGATTTATTGCAAAAATACATTTTAGTAATGGACTTTTCTGATCTGATGTCAGTAAATCTGGTTCTGTGTGCTGTATGGTGGGAACTGCCTTCAGTCTGACTTCATCTTTACCAGGTCTGGCTGTTAGAGGAATAAAAAGGGCACTTCTAAATCTCTCCAGCAGATGAGGAATGCAGGGGGGAATAGATTTCAGACCCTGTGGGATTCAGCAGCCCGCCTGGCCGCCTTCACGGTCACTTTTGCAGCAAAGTGGTCTGCTAAAGGTAGGCCCTTGAGCTGCTGCGTAGCCGTCGCTCTGTCCTGATAGATGGAGGCAGAGGCTGACAGACATTTCTAAGGTAAATAAAAACCCAAAGCTGTGCAGAAAGAGCACAGGGGGCCTTTTCTGTAGATCATACTCGCAAAATCCGTCGCTTGGAGCTTGTCAAGGCAAAGGTAGTTGGTGACTGGATCAGTGGCTGTTGCAAAAGCCCTGTTCTGGGCTTGTGCTGTTTGTACGGCACTCTGTTACCCTCTGTTTGAGGGTGACAGAGCACTGGAACGGTGTCCAGAGAGGTTGTGGAGTCTCCTTCTCTGGACATACTCAAAACCCACCTGGATGCCTTCCTGTCCCGCCTGCTCTGGGTGAACCTGCTCTGGCAGGGGGGTTGGACTAGATGATCTCCAAAGGTCCCTTCCAACCCCTACCATTCTGTGATTCTGTTTACTAGTTCAGCTTTCCTTTATCAAGAAAAATTCCTGACAGAGACGAGCACCACCGACTGGAGCAGGCCCTTGCAGCAGCCGATGCTGATTTCAGCATCACACAGCGAGGCAGCGGCACACACCTTGGACCCATGGGAGCATTTGGCTGCAGCAGCCACGTACCTCTCCGTACGCTCGCAGTGAAACCCACTTGTGAGCTACAAATACCACAGGGCTGTCAGAAGTCATGACTTTGGGGCTTGGGACTTGAGACAGTTCTGCTGAGAGCCCTCTCCAACACAAAGCTGAGTCCCTCCAAGTCACCCCTGCTGCTGCTTCTTTTTTTATTCTTCAATATTTCTCTTCCTGCCAGTCACCTCTTGTTTTCTTTTCCCTCGTGGGCAAACCACAGGGGCTGTAGGTAACTTGAGTCTCCTCCAGATGCTGAATACAACCACCTGTGGCTAGTTTTCTGCTGGGTTAGTGCGTTGAATCTGTTCAGTAAATGGCACAGCTGGGTCAGAAGGGCAGAGGAGCGCAGCCCGAGGAAGAGAAGAGGGCAGGGAGCCAGGCACCCCTCTTTCTCTCCCAAGTACATTCATGGTCGGGTTGGAGGGAGCTCTGAGCAACCTGGTCTAGTTGAAGGTGTCCCTGCTCATTGCAGGGGAGGTTGGACTAGATGACCTTTAAAGCTCCCTTCCAACCCACACCATTCTGTGATTCTATGAAGTAAGCTCAGCCACTTCACCCAAGGAAATTCAGGACCGTATAAAGGCAGGAGACATCTCAAATATGAGTTTGGCGAGATCCAGGCAGAGTTTATGCAACTCTGGTGCACGTTTTTTTTCTCATGCTTATGCTAATTTAGATCTTGTACATGAAAGTGTTTACATAGTAAGTCAGAATTGGGTTCTGTATCTGCATCTACAGTATGTTTTCAAATTGAGCCATTCCACCGAAGCATTTGTCTCTTCCCTTTATGTGATTTAGAACATGTTTATCTCTGTGCCTTTTCACATTTTAAAGTCTTTTTTATGTTTTTCTTTCTCTCTCTGATAATGTTGTCTATCTGCTTCACTTTTAATATACTGTTTTCAGAACAAAGTGAACTTATGTTGATCTCTCATTTATACATTTATGAGTTTATTTGTCCTTTGCAGGCAGCCATTCGAAAAGAGCTTAATGAATTTAAAAGCACTGAAATGGAAGTTCATGAATTAAGTAGGCATCTAACAAGGTAAGCTGAGATTAATTTTTTAACAGTATTAATGAATACTGTTGTTTTTTTAAAAAAAAAAAAAAAACCAAAACAAAACAGAAAAACAGCAGCTGTTTCTCCAATACCCACTGAACACACCATGAGGTCCAAACAACATTTAGAATTACAGGCTGTAAAAGAAACTCGCACAGACGAACTCATAGTGCCTCATTACATGGCGGTATGCAGGCATGTGCCGTCTGTTTAATAAAGCATAACCTCCTTTTATTTTATTTTTTAAATCATCATGCTCTCTCTAGCTGCACGTATGTTCTTCTGATGTCAAAAGGAAATAGTGTTTGTGTCTGAAGGAGGACAGGGAGCTCTGGTAGAGCCAGTACATAGCAAGGTATGAATGAGCAAGCAGAGATCAAATCCCACTGAGTGGACGGCTGTTCCACACTACACACACCCCACACACACATCTCTCAGCCCTGTCCTCCACGTCCTGCCATAGGCGATGCACTGGGGAACTAGCAAGGTGGGCATTAAAAGCAAGGCACTATTTTTTTTACACTTCTAGTCTTTTTTTTTGGGTTAAAAAGGTAGAGACTGAATGAATTATCCATGACCCCAAACTACCAACCCTCCCCTCCGACAGGCTACGGCCGAGGCAGGCTGGGAGGTCAGGGCGCATCCCCTCACACAGCTTGTGCTGAGTCTGCCCTGGCTTTGGTGCTGCGATGAGCTGAACTCCTGGCGTTTCAGCTGAAGTCAGGCCTTTGCAAATCAACAGTAACCCACGCTCATTGTCAGACCTTAAAAACAAGTGTTAGGTATTGAAGACAAGTGAGAGTGAGAGCTGGTGCAACACTGGAGCTGCCCTGGTATTAATACGTTCATCAGCTAGGTGCTCATAAAAAATGCAGTTAATACTTTTAAGAAAAATACAGAAAAGCTTAAGGCAAAATTAATTTTGTATTAGGGGATTTTTATGTGTATAAATTAATAATTACATTAAAATTCACCACGTGCATTATGCATACATTCCCTTGCAGAAACGGTCTCCCTTCTACTTCCTAGCATGTGCTGGGATGGTTGCGCTGGGGTTTGTAACAGCAGAGCGCTGCTAGAGACAGGCCAGCTGCCTTTGGGCCACAAGGTCTGGAAGAAGCTGTAGGGTGTGCAGTTGGCCCAGATCTGTTGACCCCGGTGACCGAGCCGTTGAGGGACATTTGGCTCGCTCCTCCAGGAGAGCGGTGACAAACTTGGAAAGGATGCGGCTGTTTAAAAGGGGGTGTTGCTACAAGGAGCTGAGCGCCATTGAGAGCTCCGTAGATTTCCACGAGGCCTTTAGCATCCCACAAACATAGAGGCTGGTTTAGTTTTCCACAAGACTCTCTAGCTGCTTGGCTTTCACAGGTTTCTGGGCAGTATTTTGCTTCTCTTCCGGCATTGGGATGAGCAGTGACCTTCTGAGGTGACTCAGTCTGTATTTGAAAGCCACCAAGTGGCTTTAACTCACCAAGTCTGGGCCAGGCGTACCCAGAGATACAGCTAATGTAACAGGAATTGGGGTAAGGGTTTGTCTGAAATTCAGCAGGACTTACTGGTGAGACAAGTGGCCTCAGGAAATACGCACTTGAACAAAATAGAGTAATTCCCTTAAACAAACTTAGATAAATCACCATTATAAAATCATTAGCAAGGTAATGAGCTATTCATGTCATTAAGCAGTGGCATGAGCTGAGCAAAGAATGTGAGCCGTGCTTTACTAGTGGGATGCATTAATTAATTCATGATTGAGTGGGAAATCAAAGCTTAAAAAAAAATACCTTTGCAGAGCTGACAAACCCAGGCCTCCTGACAGAGGGTGGACTTGCAGAAGGGGTGGCCGTTTTAGCTCCACTTGTCTCTTTAGCCTCAGGTATTCAGGAATAATCATACTTGAACTGTATGTAAATCTTTCTGTGTGAAGCGCATAAGGTTTGCCTAAACTAGACAGTTTTTGTGGAATCAGGCATGGTGTGGTCTGAAAGAGGCCTGTCTGATCTGAAATAACTCGCTCAGGGATCTGATAGGATGGACCCAAAGCGTGTTAGTGTCGTCGGTAGACTTTGGTGCAAACAGCTTAAGCCTATGAACTGTGTCCAAGGAAGCGTGAGTGTCTGCTCTGGGTACCAGCGTGGCCGATGTCAACGCTGCAGGAATCGAGCTGCCCCAATTGTGTCACTGTAGCAATTAGTTCTCCAATTTTTTTTTTACGTACAATATGCATGTGAGGCTATTATCTTACTATTTCTCTTTTTTTTTTTTCCCCTTTGGGTTTTAGGTTTCATAGACCGTAGCAGTTCAACTCTACCTGACTACTATGCCATCTTCAAAACATAACTAAAAGGAACCATAAGTGCTGGTATTATTCACTTCCCTGTTACGTACAATGTAAATCTTCTGAACTGCCTTTTTAAAAAAAAAAAAGAAAAAGAGTAGAAAAATAAATTAAAAAAAGGAAAATTGTATTTACATGTGATGGGTACTGCGGCATCATTAGACCTGCTGGTTCAAGCTTCAATAACAGAAAATACCCCTGGTGGGAATCGTGCCAAGACTTGGCATCTATGTATAAGACTTTCCTGGCATGTGGATTTGCCATACATGTTCAAGCCCAGCTGGTGGTGCATCCATTTTGTCTTCAGGCATCCCCCCTCATCCTGACAAGCCTCTGTCATCAACTCCAGAGAGCCCCGAGATGGTGTTCAGGGCATCACTGGCCTGGGTGAAGGCTCCAAAAGACCGGCACCTATGGCACTAAAGCACTTATACCAAACACTCCTTTCAGGCTGCAAGCACCTTATGAGGACAGTAAAGGATCAAAACTGCTCTACGGGCCACCCCCTCTGTGAATATCATCTGACTAGAAAGGCATTTCTTTCTGTGGAGAAGTTTATGGCCAGTCAATAGGCGTTGTTTGGCTCCCAAGCAGAAAAAGGCATCGCCTATAAAGAACAGGACTCCCTGCTGAAGGCTGGTTGAGTTCTAGCAACTGTTTATTTTGCATCTCTTCCAAGTATAATTTTCTAAACCCAGTTGTGAACCCATCAACAGTAAGCGACAAGAGTGTTGAGGACAAGCAAGCAAAACCCATCTCTTCATGGTCCCTGCATGGCATTCGCTCAGCTTGTAGATTGTTTTTTACGCCCAAGCATCGTGATTGTGTGAGAGCCGACGTGCGCCCGGCAGCAAGAAAGGCTGGCATTCCCACCCGCTCTGCAGAGGGACACAGGACAGGAGGAACTGGGGGGGGTCGATGAGGGATATCCATCCTCTCTGTATCAGGTGTTTGAAGAACTGATCCTAACCTCACACTGAGAAAAGCATGACAGACTGTGTAACCTGGCCTAACAGAAGGAGTCTGGTGCATTGGTATGGATGGTGGGACTTGTCACCGGTACCCTCAGCTGAGGCATAAGGGCAGCAATTCAGAGGTGTTCTGGTTTGGTTTTGATTTATTTTTCTTATAGTGGTTTAACACACAAACTGACCAAGTAGAGCTCAGGGAGCTGGTCACTCTGGGCCTGGTTTACCTGCCAACTTAAGTGCGTGCTTAACACTAAGTAAGCACGCAAACAGCCTCACTGCATTCAAGGAGATGTCTGACAGGCTTAATTGAAGCTGAACACATGTAAGTGCTTTTCTGAACTTTGGCCAGCACCTCCCAGAATCAAGTCCTTAACTAGTGTAACGCCAGCAAGCTGGGGCAAACATTGTCTAGGATTCCTTTCCAGCTTTTACAAGAAACTATAATGCCATGTTTTGGGCCACTGGCCCAGAGCACTGTAGCAACATCACTGTAAGAAGTTCCAGATTATTACTTCAGGACACCTTTTTTCTTCCACAATAGCTATTTTGCTTTGACAGCTTGAGCAGAGAGGCCAAAGTTTTTTACTACAATGTTATTTCTGTTATTTTATTAATTTTTTTCCTTTCTCGCTGTCTTCCATGTATCTATCCACCCTTCCGTGCTCCCTCTCTACCTCCCCCGATGCCATGCTAACATTGCCCTTTACCGATTGCGGGCTGAGAAGCCTCTCGCGGGTGAGAATTTAATGGCCAATGCTGTGTCGTGCCAACACTCCTGCCTCTTCTCAGGCCTTGGTCTCATTCCTCTGGTCGCAGGAGTAAAGCGAAGGGACCTGCGCGTAGCCCATGGAGTTGCCGTAGCATCCAGCCTGCCCAAACGACGCGGGCAGTGAGGCTAAGGCACTCCATTTCGCTTAGCGGCGGTACCCAATACCTCACAGATTTGCTCCCCGTCAGAGACAAGCGAAAAGCATTTCATTCTCATCTGCGGCCATCCTTGCAAGGCTGTGGGTTATTAGCTATTAAACAACACTTGGCCCTTGTAGGATGGAAGATGCTACAAAGGAAAGTAAAAATCAGCTGGTTTCTGGTGCCTCGTTTTTGAGCCAGCATGTTTCTGATGTGATACACTGCCCAGGCGAGGTAATGATTTCTGAGGAAACACACACGGCAATCCCTGTATCACCAGCTCACAGTTGCTTTAGATACAAGTTCATCCGTAGTGGAAGCCTTTGATGTGCAATTTTATCAGCTCAGTGCAGTGAATACAGAGCACTTTACGTACTAGCCAGGAATACACTGCTTTGGGGTTATTTTCGTGAAAAGCCAGGGGGGCTCATGTTTTTAAATTCACTGACGTACACAAGCTCTCATAACAAGACTGCACCACAGCTTTAAAAAGGGAAAAAAACTCTAGGCTTTTGGCTACACACACATTGCATTAGGAAAGGGCTCTGCAACACGGCTGTTGTGAAGAGCAGCACGCCCTCACATTCCCAGGACGGATCCCATACCTGCCCTGCCATCGTTAGCTTAGAGGTTCAGCGCGAAAGGGAAAGGAGGCCACTTAAGGACCAGCTGTGACAGAAACCACAGGACTCAGTAAGCTGGTGGGAAGAAAAGAAGAGATTTCTTTTTTTTTTTCATTTTATGATTAAAATGAAGAGGAAAGAGGTGTAAGTAGCAGAGTGCTGCTGTCAGTCCGTTGTCGGTGCCAGAGTCCCCAGGGGAAGGGGTAGTCCGTGGGCAGCATCACTCTGGGTACAGCCACCGTCCCTCCTGGGCATGGACCCCCAGCAGTGCCCACACCTGCCAGTCTGGTAGCCTAAATAAACCCTCAGGCAGAGGTTGAGGCAAGTCCTAGTTGACGGCCAGACGTCCCCCAGCACCCTGCCTTCATCTGGGTGGGCCCGAGGCAGGTCCCTGCCGACCTCTTAGCAAGTTGGCGCTCTCTTGCCTGCCTCAGGATTCGTGCTGTCCCCAGGGCAGCTACATGTGGCAATGCTTTTTTCTTTTTTAATGATGTTAACTCCTGGCTGAGCAGACACCAGGACACAGTGGAAGAACTGCCGTATTTCCCCCGTATTGCAAGTAGAGCTTATTACCGAAAAGGGAGAAGGAGGAGGAGAAAGAAGCCATATAAAGTGTTTGGCACTGTTAGTAAGCATCGCAGAACTGTCACGTCACCTGGTTTTAGCTTCAGTGGGTCTGGGTGTTTTGCAAAGTTACCCTTTGGCGAGGCGTTCTTCAGCTGCCTTTCCGTGCCTGAACACTGCAGCGCATCCTCAGTTTGCACGCTCGCCTCTGCCATCCCGGGGAAGTTGCAAGCAGACTTTTTTTTTTTTTTTTTTTTTAAAAAATCTGTGTTCTTCTCATCTGTGAAAGCCATCTCTACCACAGTAAAGTAGTTGCGATTCTGTTGAGGGTGAAAAAAAATAACAACAAACAGTCATGATTTCCCCCCCCCGCTTCAACCGGCATTACGTGCAGGACGTAAAGATGATAAAATGTCTGCTAAGACTCAGTTAATACCGCAGTTAACACCACTCATCCTCAGTCGTATTAGGAGGAGATTAATAGTAGCAATAAAGAAATTACATCAGGTTTAGAGAATGGAAAAATCAACGCAGAACAAAAATGGCTATTCTAATCATCCATCTCCAGGGCTGATAATGGAGATAATATTCTACAGGCAAGGAAGAGAAACATTTTGGTTACAATCCACTGAATCCTGATGGGTTTTTCATACTTAAAATGTACAGCTATTGTGACATCTGTTTTACAGCCTATGGAAAGATGAAGGGGAAACTGGGAGGGCTGGGGAGGTGGTGGGGATTGGTAAAGCAACCCCAAAACATCTAGGCAAAAGTTTTGATGGTGGGGCGGGGAGGGAGTGATGGTGAGGAAACACAATGGTGGCCTGGCCCTCCCACCCTCACCCTCGCCAGCCGCGGGCTACAGGGACCTGGCTTATGACTACCAGGGAAGGACCGGGCTGTGGCCTTTCCCCGCCCGCTGCCCCACTGGTCAGGCACTTGCAAGCTGAAGAAGTTTCAGGCTGCAGGTTCGCTGGGATGGGGCTCAGGGCAGCTCTTGTGTCTAGACAATTCCTAGTGCACACTTACCAGAAGACAAGGAAGGGCGGGGGGGAGAATATAATAGATTTTTAACTATTTTACATTAACTATTTAGTGAGCCCCTTATGCAAATATATTTCAGCCTAATACTTGTATGTAACCGCAGCACTTTTTGTCGTCACTGCAGCTAGTCACCAAAACTCACCCTTCGTTACTTCTACAGTGCCGTCTGTACTGGGGGAAACACTATCAACCAACAGAGGGGGAGCAATTCCAACATGCCTAGTGAAAGCTTGCACTCGCCAAAAAAAAAAAAGGGGGAGATGGAAATCCAGAGTTATCTGTGAACGGGAGGTTCCCTAACGTGCCTGCAAATAAAATCACTTTGTATTAATAGCCATGGGAGATGACTAGGCTAATAAATACAAAAATCAGGAAAGAAAAAGGGGACAAATGATTTTTCCCAGGTGTTCAGTCTGCTCGAGCTTGGAACAACTTCTGTAAACAAAGAGGAGGTGACGGGCACATTACCTGCATTCCCATGTGTCCCAGTTACTCCTGCACCAGTTGCATTTTCCAGTTGATATCCAAGTGTATGTATATAGTTTGTCTTTGTATAGGAGTGAGTGTGGTGGCTGTCAATCATGTGCTCTTCCAGTATTGTAATTTAACAGATTATGGCTGTATGAAAACGATGTAAATAACTAGAAAAAAAATTAAACTGGATCTCTATGTCCTAGTTTTTGTACATACTGAAACTGCATGGTATTTAAATTATTGTTTGTCTCTGATGTATGCAGTTTCTTAAAAAAAACTCATTTAAAAAAAAAAAAAGCGTTCCTGTGCCTGTGTATTTTATCCATGCCAGTGACTGATCATGGACCAAAGGGATGCAGTCGAGGATACCAGCCCTCCTGCTGCCAGCCAGGCTCAACATTGCAGCCGCGGTGACAGAGTGTGCGCGCCCCACGGCATGCCCACACCTCAGTGGGGAGCAAAGCAGGAGAGCGAGACTTACCAGAGCAGATGGATGGCGTGTTGTATCGGCTGAGCCGCTCGTGCCGGCTCTGTGAGCTGGTTCGGCGAAGGTGTGCAAAAGAAGATGACTGATATCCCGGCTGCTAAAGTTGTACCCAACACCAGGCTAACGAAGAACAAAGACAACAGTCTGCACTAGACACACACACAGCCAACACCCACCTCTCACCACAGCATTGTCAGTACAGGGTACGCTCGGTCAAGTGCCTACTGCCAGAGTCAACGTGCAGCGTTTGCCAACTCTACCCTCCCTTCCCCGTGCATAAGTCTTTGTCCTATAGGCAACACCCTGTGCATCCCAGTACACGCAGAAGCTTCCGATGCAAGGGCCGTATACTCTTCAACCGACCAAATTCTGCTTCTTTCCATTGCTAATAGGGAAACACAACATGACCAAAACTCTAGTACTGGGGTTTTTTGTTTGTTTCCATTTGTGTAAGTTTTTACTGACCTCCTTACAATCCTTGTTTGTGTGTGTTGGCATATATTTCCATTCTGGCAGCCAGCAATTTTGTACCTAACCAGTCAGGTTTGGATAAGTAACTGAAGTAAAAAAAAAAAAAAAACCAAAAAGCAAAAACCTTAGGTTTTGACTAAAGAGCCCCTTCCCCCACAACTAAGCGTTATACAGTGTTGGGGGTTGTTTTTTTTTTTAATGTTTTAACTGAAGCAGGTCATAAAACTGGTCTAAGGGAAGAGACGTGTGTGTCTTCAGTGAAGTCCATGCAATTACTAGCAATCGAATTGCAATCTAATGCCACCTTTAGGCAGGAAACAAAGAGGGGGGCTGAAGGAAAGAAAAAAATCAATTCTCCATTAACCAAGCAACCCCTAGTGACCAGCTCAGCAATGGCGTTTGTGCTATCTTCACCAACTGCTTCAAACCACTTCAGAAAAACCTTAAGACAGTAGACCCACCAGAACGACCGACAGCCAGGCGCACTCTGCGGTCACTCTCTTGCAACATTCCCTGTTAATGGGACATAAGACAAAACAATTTATGCTTTAACATCTATTTGACGGGTGTCTACGTTTTATGTACGTGGATACTTTAATCCTGAGAGGTAGGAGACCAACATATCTGTTTAGCAACCAGTTTAGAATGTAAAAGCCAGATCCATACACGTGTCCATGTGCACACATGTCCAAGAGCTGCTTCAGCCCAAAATAATGGCCACTAGGCATCTCAATTTCTTTTTTTTTTTCAGGGGTGGGGGGTATGGAAGGAAGTGGGAAACATGCTGAGGCCACTGAGCAAATCCTACAAAGGCACTGGAAGCCCCGTGCTGCCAGACAGCAGCCCCCGCTGAGCAGTGTGCATGCACACAGCTGTGCATGCACCAGCACGCTCCGACGCTTGGCAGTGCCTGGCCTTGTAAGAGCTCAGCGCAGGTATGGGGTGAGATTCCTCTGCCATCATCTTCCTCGCTCTTGCGCCTTGGAACAAGGCTTCCAGGCAACTAAGTGCGAAACAGCAGCGCGCAGTCGAGCTGGTCTGCGTGGGACAAAGCGGCCACCCCACTCCTGAGCAGTGTCAGCCGAGAGTGTATGGACATCACCAGCGGCCATAAAGGAGCTGTCAGGGCAAGAAGCAGATGGTGCAACACCACCCTACGCCCACGCCACCACTCACTGCCCACAAATTGTACAAAATTGCTTACAAAATTCTTCCCTGAGTGGCAGAAGGAATGAAAGCTTGGCTTTTTGGCAAATGTGCAGCACGTGGTCGGGAGCTCTGGTGTTCAGAAAGACATCACCTTCAACTGAAGTTGTCCCATGGAGTGATGGAAGTTGATCTTCTACCCACAGAAACCTGCTCTGTATCACTGTTGCTTTATCAGCCTCTGTAGTTCAGCCTCTTTTGTCTCCATAAGCTCCTGCTTCTCTTTCCATACTCTCAGGCCCCTTACCAGAGTTCAAATCACTCATCATTTTTTAAGCATCATCCTCTGACATCTGCCATTACTTTTCTTATCTGGAGTTTCCATCACATTTGGATGTCAGCTGGAAAAGAACGTGGGAGAGCGCAGACATGTGGCATCGCTCTAAACCTCTCTGGAGAGAAAAGTACTGCTTGAGGGGAGAACTGGACCAAATTAAGCTTATTTTGTTTGTCTGCAAAGCCCATGAAGATATTTGGCAGGGGAAGGCTTGAGGGGAAAGCTTTCACTCTCCAAAGTGAATGCTTCAGTGCTGTTTCTATTGTCTCAAGGAAAAACAGAAGGAGGAAAAAAAAATAAACCAAACATATGCAACAGCTAGTTCTATATGAACAAACAAGCATGCAAGCAAGCAGTTACATACTCTGCCAGTCAAGGAGAAATAATGGAAATAAAGATAAAATACCTTATTTTCAAGCTTTTTGGGAAAAAAAGACCATCAGATGACTCGTTATCACACTCCTCCTGCAATGACATGGAGCTAACAGAAAACAAATAGCAAAGGTAACCCCCTACCCCATTACTTAAGTCAGGGATTTCAGTAGGAGGCTCGACTATGTGCAACTTCAAAACAATCTGTGTAAGGAACTAGTAGCCTGTAGTAGATAAATGACCAAGCTTGGACTGCCCACTAAAAGTCCCTAGCCAGACACTGCAAATATTACAGTGTTTTAATTCAAGAGGTCAAAGAGCAACTGTTGGCCGCACAGGCCAAACTCCAGGCTGATGACAGTCGCTGGAGGCACAGACCAAGGCTTCCCAAGCAGTGGACTCTGCTCTAGGTTGGGACTTCAAAGGTATCTCGCCTCAACCTCACCACAATCAGCACATGCTGGGGACAGTGAAAGCTCTCATTTTGCTCTTCTGCTCCCTTGGGAATTAGGTCTCTGAGCTAAAGCGTTATGTTCAACTGAGCAGACATCACCAAAAATTAGCTGAGCGTAAATTAGGCAGTTTCATACTTTCAGTCTTTTGGGAATTCAGTAAGTTTTCTGCATAAACTGTACCCCTCATAAATCCACAGTGAAAGCTTGGAAATGGATCCATTAAGATACACACAAATGTCTCTTACCAGATCAGTGAAGGAAGCATGGCGTTAAACCACTGTCTACCCTCTAGAGAACTCCCCTCCTTCAGCACAGCCCAGAATAAATAATGCACTCTGTTAAAGAAACATTTCTGTTCTTTTCTTGTACATGAAACTGAAAAAGCGACACACGAACTTCAGCTGACATTAAAGCGGAGCAGCATTTGAGGATGCATCCCACATACAATGAAACGTTTAAGTAAAATTGCTATTGCTCCCGTGGAAACACAAAGATTTTCACTGTGAGGGTGACCAAGCACTAGCACTGGTTGCTCTGGAGGTTATGGAGTCTCCCTCCTTGGAGACATTCAAAAGCCACATGGACATGGACCTGGGCAACTGGCTGTAGGTGGCCCCGCTTGAGCAGGGGGGTTGGTTGGACTGGATGACCCCCCAGAGGTCCCTGCCAACCTCAACTAGTCTGTGATTCTGTGAAAGCAGATCTCTGTCTCTCATCTGTGCAGCTCCAGGGCCTGCCTATTAATGGCAAAAGGCTTTTTAAAATCAAAAACTAAACCAAAAAAACGTTTGGAGCCTTCAGTCAAATAGTGACTGTAGGAACACTCAGTGGGAAGTCTTAACTGGCTTAACACTTAACTGGCACTTCCAATCCTGATGCAGTGCATCTCTCTTCACAGAATGTGAGTTACTGATTCCCTTCCAGGACTGAAAGTGCTAAACACCTTCAGTGTCATCAGGGCTTGTTTTTTTAATGATTAAGAGATCGGCAGTGTAAAGGCCTGAATAACGCATATGTAACTTTGGTGGTTTTGCGATTAAGCTGTGCAGCCTGAGGGAAAAATGTTCAAATGTGTGTTTTCTCAGACTGTACCCGTGGCCATTATTTGAAACTTGTGCATTGCCTGTTACAGAATGCAGGGCTGTTACTCACAGAACGTATATCCTCTTTCCTATCCATGTTACCCAGCTCTCATGCCTACACTAGGAAAACAAGCTCCTCTCTGAAGTGAACTACACGGATTACACTACAATGCAGACACAGCAACGGCTTTCAAAGCAGACACAAACAAGCTTTTTCTGAACTGGGTAAGCTCAGGCATTTCAGGGAACACTAACAGCAGCATCCCAGAATCCAGCATAGATAATCTACCAAGGTTTTTAGGTGTAACCTGAACTGAGCTTCTCCAGCTAATGTGTGGAAGGTAAGCCTGAGCTAGTTCAAAACAAAAGTTAAGTTTCTAAAGTATTTCAAGTCTGCGCTACACTGAGTGCAAGCTAAACACACTCCTTCGAGTGCAATGGGCATACTTGGCACTTGGCATACTAACCATCAATTTGAGTCAAATAACAGCTAAGCAACACAGTTTTATATACAATTCCCTGGTCTGTGCAAGATGTAGAAATAGAATTTTACACTTCTACAAGAAAAAGATTAGTTCTCCAGCAAATCTCTATCTACGGCTAATCACTCTACTTTTACTTACATCATGAATTACATTTCTGTATTAAATTTATTTTGAAATCTAAACCAAACAAGAATCAAATTACAACAACTTTGAGCCAAGCATTCAACAGAGGCATTATTTATTACTGGCCTGTAATTCTGAATTATATTGACTCGTCCCGCTGATCTTTCTCCATACCTGCCCAAAGTTACATTTTAGGATAGGACAGATGAACCTTTCTAGAGCATCTTCCATAAAGAACAAAGGAGGTGGTACAGCCATAGAGAGGTGGCTGGCAGGTAAAATGGAAGTATTTGAAAACACTTCAGAAAAGCATGTCACCCCTGGTCATTGTGATGCCTCTTCCAGAACATTTACCTGAAAATTTACAGTATTAAGAGAGTACATTCACGTTTCTAGCAAAGGCATGTTCACCAAAGAGTTCCAGCAGACTAACACTGAGTAAATTTACCTTGAAAACACCTCCAAGTAGTAACTAGTTATATCAAGTATAAGCTGGCATACAGAAACATTTTTTAATTACAAGTAAGTCTATTTACCTTTCTTTAAGAGTTAGATTTACTTCCCCAAAAGCCAGAGAGCACACTGTGCGATCAGAACACTGTAGCTGGCTGAGCAAAAAACACTCTGGACATGATCACACCACCACCAGGTATCTTCATTCCATCTGTATTTATTGAAAAATATTTGCATATTGATCACTATGCTATTTGCTGCTGTAATAGCATCTTTACGTAGAAGAGACAATGACGAACATCACACTGGGATGGAAGAAGAGTGGTAAAGATGTCTTTTCAAATGTCTTTTTTTTCCCCAAGCTGTCGTAAGTGAAGAAAGTTCTCAGACTGAGTGTGCTGGAGTCCCACAGTGCGTGCGCCACAGATCAACAGCTTTGCTGACAATAGCGTCAGTGTTATCTTGAGGAATCTACGAAAGATCAGTGGAAGATGCCTTGTCAGAGTACTTTATTTGGATTGTTTTGTTTAAAATAAAGATTTAAACTTCCAGTTCAGATTTTATCTCTTTATAAAAAAGAAAATAAAACATCCCACCACCCTTCAGTCCTACGCGCATCATATTACCTCCAGGTTTTAGATAAAAAGCTTTTATTTACAAAATGGTTAGATGGCCACCCAGGCATCTCACACTTCACACTTCGCTAACCTGGCAGAACCTACACTCGCCATCCATGACCACAAATTTATCTAATCTAACCGACCTACATTACATTGGGATCCTACAACCCTGCTGCAATGCTCGTTACTAATCATAGAAGGAAAGTTCAGGGTCAGCTTCATGATCCCACCCTTATATCAACAGCAAACATACCTTGAGTCCACAGAGTCACACTCAGGCAAGGAGCAAAAAAGGTGTCAGAAACCAAGCCTGTAAGCAGCTTCCAGAAAAATTAAGCTAACCTCATCTGCACTTACTTTCACAGAAAAACCCTTTAGTATCACAAGAAATATTGTCAAATCTGTACAAACACAGACAACACATTCCCCAAAGCCTAAAAATCATTTAATTCTAGGAAAGCCTTTCCTCCTGATAGAAAAAACTATTACTTTCATCTCTGCACATTCTCTCTTCACCTTGGTACTACTACACTATTCTCAGTGAGCAATGTAATAGTATCTTATGGTATGTTTGCAAATGACTTTAAGGTGAAACACACTTTTATAAACCATAAAAGAGAATGCAAAGCACAACAGAGAACTTACATTTTCCAAAAACTGCGTGATCTTTTCTGCAGTAGTCAGTGCTATTATCTTCATTTTAAAGGTTAATAATATCTCCACAGCAACAAAAACAAGAATCTTGCAGGACCCACTAATAACTTTGTCCCAAACTCTACAAAAAATACAAAGGAATCACTAAACATTATTGCAGTCCATATCTGCTTATTTATCTGCTTATCTGTTTTTGTACAATCACCTTTTTCCAGATTATTTTTCTGAATAATGGCAATGTATTGAATTATTCAGGTCATGGTAAATAAAAGACATTTTATCAACTCCTAAATCTGTACAGAGGAGAGTGATGGCAAGCAGTAATGTATTGATACGGTGTTCTTGTTTAGAAATTGAACTGTTTACAAGCTCAAATACAAAAAGCAAACCTTGTTTTAAATAAATAGCCTGAACTGTGACAACTATTCTACAGTATACAGTAAAGGTGAGAATTTTTCCTAGTGCAAAAAAGGAAACAAACTTTTTTAGCATGCCTAATAAAGACACTCTTCAAACAGTTAAGCAGCTGAGAATTCAAAAGGATGTAATACTGAACATCTCAAGAAGCTAAATTTTCCAAGTCATTGCTGTATGAGACACAAATATGATACATCAGCAGGATATAATCCATGATGTTTAAATTGGACACAAGGAACAACTATTAAGCCTTTCAATCCATCCCACTCCGCACAGACTCTCTCAGAATTACCTAAGTACTCCTACCACTTGTAAGAAACTGTACCTGGACCTCACATTTTTAACAAAATCCGAAGGGTGGGCCTCCAGAGGCTGCAAGTACTTGATCAACGGAACTCAGATGAATATTAAAAGGGATCTGCACTACTAAAACAGCCTGCAACAATTTGAAATCATCCTTCAGCCAGCAGCTCTCTCAAGCCCAATCAACAGACTTGGGATGAAAGATTATCCAAAACCAGTGTGAAACCATCTGTCAGATGGCAGCTTTTATGGGCTTGCATTATTTTTAGTTCTTGAATTTTAAGATCTGTGTCAGAAAGACTTTCTGAGGAGTACTTTCTTGCTCCTTCTGGGCACTTGTTAAAAGTGTTTCTCCTTCCAAACAAAAATGGGGGACAAAGATCCCATATTGTCCTCCATCATCTCTGAATACAGTAACACTAACTGGAAAACATCTTCTGCAGCCCACCTATAAACTTGGATCTATGGGTGTACTTCTTCTGAAAACAATTCAATTTTTACATGACCTTCTCTCTCAGAAGAACTTGCCCTTCAGCCTGGAGTGCCAGGTGAAGACAATGCAAGCATAACATAAACTTTGACAGCTGAATTGAAGAGTAGGTATCACACCTTTAAACAAGAAGGAGTTAAGAAGTGAGTGTCCAACAAAGAGCCATGAGGATGATGAAGGGACTGGAGCATCTCTCCTATGAGGAGAGGCTGAGAGAGCTGGGACTGTTCAACCTGAAGAAGAGAAGGCTCAGGGAGGAACTCATCGATGTATATAAATACCTGAAGGGAGGGTGCAAAAAGGATGGAGGCAGGCTCTTCTCAGTGGTGCCCAGTGACAGGACCTGAAGCAACAGGCACAAACTGAAACACATGAGGTTCCCTCTGAACATCAGGAAAGACTTTTTCACTTTGAGTGTGACCGAGCACTGGCACAGGTTGCCCAGGGAGGTGGTGGAGTCTCCCTTCTTGGATACGTTCATGGTCCCGGGCAACCAGCTCTAGGTAGTCTGGTGGGATCAGATGGCCTTCAGAGGTCCCTGCCAACCTCAACCTTTCTGTGATTCTTTGTGAAAAGCATTTTAACTCATAATGTGGAATGTTTGCTGCTGTTACAGTGCTTATTTTTCACACTGTGACTCAAGGCAATTCTTTGTCAGTTTCTTAGTTTTCTATTCATGTAACTCTTCTGACACTATTTTCACAACCTCTCCATTCATAAAAAAGTTAGACTAGAATCTAACTTAAAATGAAGAAATGTGGAAAAGAATACGTAAAATCCTCAGGACTATTCTTACAAAAGAAGGAATGGAAAAAAAGGCACTACCAATTTCTTTCCCCTTGCAATTTAGTTTTAATTCCCTGTCTCGCTATGATTAAAAATGAATATAATTCCCATATGTGCAGGAGCAATAAATAATCCAAGATTAAAATCTTACTGCTTCCTTTGTGGTTCAAGCATCCCGGGATAAGTGATCACTGTAAATATCACACTGATGTTGAAGTCGGGTACAGAAGATTTAAGCAAGGCTATGAGAAAACTGAGACCACATTCCTGTTCCACACTGTACAGGTCATGCCTGTTTACTTCTAATACATTTTCCTTCACAAACATATCTGTTTAGAACCCAAGAACAGCTTCCCATGTGTTTCACGGGCTTCAGAATTGTAATTATGACTGACAATACCGAGAGTAGCAGACCTCAGAAACAGGAAAGAATTGTTAAAGTTCATATTAAAGCTCATGTTAACTAGAATACAAACTTACTAATCTGAATATAAAATACCCAGCCTTCTACCATTATTTTGCTTCCAAGTCTCCTGACTTCAGTTTCCATAATTACATTACAGTAGGTTACATTTCATGCTCAGAAAACATTCTCATGTTTTCCTGCATTATTTAGTCTGATTCCAGAACAAATGTTTTAACAATGGCAACACAGACGCAGTATCTAAATTACCAGTGCCTAACAAATTTTGGAAAAGGGTGCAGAGCAAAGTGCATGAGATGTCAGCACTAACCAACCAGCTGTGTCTGCTGCAGCTTTTTTCCCCTTAACAGCTTCAGCTATTGTTAGTCTTGATGCAACTCCACCTGAGACAGCAACAGGGGAATGACTGTGTGACGCTGTGATAAACAGACCGGCGGTCAGCACCTTGTCTATACCAGTAGAGCCAGGAATAGCAACATAAACTGTGTTTACTTAGAATGGAAAAAACCCACAGTAGTTTCAATGAAACACATATTTTGATGATTGTATTCTAATATCGCAGCCTTTATACATTGTATCTCTATTGATGATAACAAGTATTCCACTTTTTAAATAACAGCAAACACTTAAGATCAGAGCTTCAGACATTGCAACTTTTTAACCTGTTTTTTGATACTCCTACAGATGGGAAAATTACAAAAGAAATGTCACACAACTGTGCCTATAGCCCTACCCAGGAATGCTGAAAAAGAAAGTATACGCTAAATTCATTATGGTTTTTGTGACTATCATCCTCCGTGAAATATAACAGCATTCAATTAACCACAGGAGCACCCTTGTAATATTTCTTGAACAGTGAAATCGTAGGAACAACCACAAGGAAAAATAAAAAGAAATAAGAAGCTATGAAGGCAAAGAGCATGCCAAGGATTATGCAAATGAAACCATTTACTTTTCACTGAGTTTTTTCTGTAGACAAGATACGACTTACTCCGTGTGTGCATGCGTGTGAAGGCAGTTTCTCAGGTTCCTCAACTGCTACAGTGCAGCAGTATACAAAAAGCATCACAGCATTGCTGCACTTTTTCTGAAATATTATCATTAATCTCACAGCTTTTTCCCCTAGGATGCAGGGTAAGCACGCTCAACCTTATTCCTTGCTTCTGGTCCTCCAGTCGCCCAGACCAGAGAAGTTTAAAGAGAACCAACGCTTGCTCCTCTGCCTGGACTTCTGGGTGTCCTTCCAATGGTAACTGGGCACGGGGGGACATGATGAGACTCACATAAGTCTCATCCTGATGTCATGTCATGAGCTCGTGCCCATCTGTTTCCAGAGCTGGGAAGCAGCTCAATTATTTTGACAAAGGCAAACAGACTTAAGTTTCTCTACAGTAGTAGCCCACATGCACATTCTTATGCCCTCCCACTCCACAGTAAATTTAACCATTTTTCGTATTTCTGTCGTGTCTACTAACAAATGACTTATATTTTTACAACTAGATGTAGTTTATGCAGGACATGGAGATCACAGATGTAAAACTACAGAAGCCATATATTAATACATAAGGTATTGCCAGTTTGAAAGGCTGTCGTAAGATTTCAGGAGAACTACCAAACACTTTGCCACAAACAAATAACCAGAGGCTAATAACATAACACCAATCAGCTATTACAGTCCTGCTAATGCCAAGCCTTCAGTGCAGAATACAAACAATGTTAGTCAGGGGCATGATACGTGACTGGCAACATTAGGCCATAAAAAATGCTTGGCTTATTCACAATTATATCTGCAAAGCCGCATTACTTCTGTTGTAGCTGGATCATCTGGGGTGACAGTGCTGGAATAAACTGGCAGCCAAAGTGCCATTTTGCCTGTAGAGCTGAAGCCACAAATGGGACACCGAGCTTTAACAGCAAGGCTCTCCAGCTGGAGGCCCACACAGCACCATTGGTAATCTCTCCACGCATGGGGCTTACTGAACAGATGACAAGATGTGCTGTTGCAGAAATGGAGCAAACAGGGCAATGGTGAATATAAAAACAAAGGTGTGATCCAGTTCTCTCCCTGTTCCAGAGACGAGTAAGCCTTTCTGTCCCCCTCGAGTCTGTGCTACAGGCTGGTTCATGTTCCAGGAAGCACTCTGTCTATATTACAGGTGGGATACAGATGCCCTGAGGATACCGTGCCTTTGAAATAGACGGTCTGCTCCTCTCTTTTACCAGTGTGGCACCTTTAAGGAGTTTGTTAAGAAGCTTGTCACATAATATGTCAAGTGTATTAGGGCAAGCAAAGACACTGCATAAGCTCAAAGGAGAAGTTTCTACATGAAACATGCCTATATATATTTTCTAAGCCTATTTAAATTAAACTGATGCATAAATTTTACCTACAGTATAACTAGAAGTGTGCTATAAAACAACATTTATACTGAATGACAGTGCCTTTCAGGAGCAAAGCTGGTATTACGCAACTTCATCTCACCATTATTGGATAAAATTTCTCCATAGCATATACAAATCTTGTACACCCTAAATAAAAAAAGAAAACCATGAAATTTAGATTCAGCTGCCTGGCAGAAAAGACTACAGCTTATAGAAAGCGAGCAACCTCTCCAAGAAATACAGTACTACATCATATATTAAATTAAATCATAAAAGACTGAGCTCAGATCATCTCTCACTTGAAAAAGGAGTAAGTAAAACTCACATGAGAATTGGAGACCTGTTTTCAATTCTCAGCAGTTCCAACACTGCCATTTGGATACATTTCAGATAAGCATTCGGGCTTCTAGATTCTAATCCAAACTGAATATCCAAGCATTAATTAAGTTCATCTGTCACATGCTACCCATGAAGTATGTTATTTCCTTAGCAAATGAGGCCATTATGATTACAACTGAATAATTCAGAAACCTAAACTGGCAAGAAAAAGTGCACCTTTATCATGTTCCCACAAGAACTGTTGGGAAAAGGGATCACTGTGCCATCAGAAGTACCAACATTGAAATTCATTTTTACTCCAGTGTGACACAAAAAAACAGTATTTTGACCTTTTTCATAAAAAAAAAAAAGTATTTAAAAACTTTCAAGTCATCAAAATATTCTATTTCAGTAACACAAAACAGTATATGAGAATGCCACACAGTAGAGTAACTAGATAAAATATTTTATATAAATGCCCTGATTCAAAACGGTAGAACTTTGAAACTAAAGATTCTGACACAATGAAATATGAAAATCAAAATTCTTCATCTAGATTTTTTCTTTTATGCTATCAATATGACACAGCTCCATAAAAAGTTCAATTTTCAACACAAATGTGAAAAAAACCTTGAATCTTCCAATAGCAAAACTGCTCTGATGCAAATTCCTTTCAGCTCTATTTCTCAGCCATAAGACCTACTAGCAAAATTAAATCACATAAGCTCTAAATAAAAATATCTCCTAGAAGGCACGCAAAGAGGTTCCTAATGAAGTAGTTTGCAAAGGCCATTTCAGATCACAGAAGCCTACAGAAAAAAAGACATGAAGACACCAGCAAGTCCCAGGTAGAGCAGTCACTTCTACTGACAAGCTGCATTAAGTTTCACACAAAGGAAGCACAATGAAACAAGGTGAATCATTATCTGCTGAAAGAAACCTACAAATGCAAATGTGAAACAGAGATGCAGGCAAACCATACGTGTTCAATTGATTTTAAGGATGTAACAAACATTTTATACATGCTTACATAATTTCTGTAGGCATGAAAGTAGTAAAAGCTTTTAACCACCACATCACACACAACCACGACGCAGAGATGACTATTTTGGAGCCTTGTGGGTGCTTGATGAGAAGAACTTGCCGTGTAACAATTAGCAAGCTGCACACAGCATAACAATTAAAGATCTACCACCAAATCCTTCAGGTTTGGTTCAAAAAATTGTTTTCTCAGACATGTTCCTTGCCAACAATAGAACACACACAACCTCAAAGATCAATACCACAAGACTGGAGAGCATGACTTCTAATCTTATAGCTTGTTTCCTAAAACCCCCTTATGTTCCCAAGGGCAAATAAAACATTTTTAAAAACAGTTGTTCCCCACTTCCCTTCATGAAATGTGAAATCCCAGATAAGCAAGCAAGACTGCATTCACTATACAGATTATGACCAACTTTACTACCACAAAGCATTTTCTACAGAGCATTTTACAAAGAACTCTATTTCCGCACTAGATTCCTACACTAGTGTCCTGGTTTCAGCTGAGATAGAGCTAATTTTCTTTACAGTGATTGCTGTGAAAAGAATATCAATAATGCACATTGCTTTAGTTGGTTTTAGGCCATGTTTATACTTTTCAAGGACTCCTTTCAGCTTCCCATTGAAGCTGAGAAGGAGCCTAGACAGAACAATGGAAGGGCTGATGGAATATTCCGTACCATAGACGTCATGCTCAGTATATGAATAGGGGTCGGCCAGGGGGCAGGAATCCACGATCACTGCTCAGGATGGTGCCAATTCACAGGGTGGTGAAAGTGACTTGTGTTATTATTATTATTATTGTTATTTTCCTTTTCTGTTATTGTTCTATTAAACTGTCTTTATTTCAACCCACGAGGTTTTTCCCTCTCCCCTCCTTTTCTCCCTCTTCTCCCTGTGCTTCTGGGGGAAACGGGGAGAACCACGTGAGCAGCTGTGCGGTCCTAGTTGCTGGCTGGGGTTAAACCACAACAACTAGCCACTGAAGTCCTGGAGGTGCTGAAGTAAAACTTCCCCTGGTCCATGTTACTTCTCCAAGTTTTAAGGTGGCTGAAAACAAAACCACTGTTTTCTTTGTGCCACCTCCTACTCAGCTATCAGCAACTCCTGTTAATGCAGAAAGCATATGCTTCTCTACATCCAGATTGCATTTTCCGCTTTCCATGAGTTCTCAGACAGCGGAACTAGAGAAGTCATACAAGCTTTATTTCAAAGGCTCTTTAGTGAAGTGCCATGCACAGGAGTTTTCCCCTTTTAAAAGCTGGACAGCCTATTTCTAGCCATAGAATCTTGATATAATGCACTATTTCATTAACTCTGTAATACTCAACCTGCCCTAGTGCTTTTAACAATAAACATTCCCAAAATCTCTTTCATCTAACGATAATACAGTATTATAATCACTCCTTAAGCAAGGATGTTGGTTAAAAAGCCTGAAAACTGACGACAATTCAGCTATCTATCACTAAGAGGGGATTCCTAGGAGGCATTAAATGTCTAACAGAATAAGCCACCATATTTAACTCCATCCTTTTTTAATTTCAGTGTGAGAAATGATCACACAGAGATTATCTTGCGTCAGTAACAAGTGGAATCAAATCAAATTTTATCATCTCCAAGTCAACAATAAAGTTAACTCCATAATCTTACAGATAAAGTAAGGAAAGCTCTCTGCCTGCTAGTGATGACAGAAATTACTACGTAACTACAAACAGAAAGAAAAAAAAAGAGAACTTGCCTCTGTAAACTGGACTCAGGTAAACAGCCTGCAAAACACTTTTTAAACCAAAGATCGTAAGGGAGTTTGCTCATTGCAGCACATGCTTTCAGATGCATCAGAAGTCTGTTATCTTCAATGTTTAAATACTGCTCCAGAATTTTTGGCTGAGAAAGGAATTGGAAAATTTTAGATAACTAACATCAGAGTGATCTCCATAATTAACACACACTGTAAGACAAGAAGTGTCTTAAAAATTTAAAAAAAAAAAATCAAATAAAATAGCATGTTGAAATAATGAACTTGCATTATTTTAACTAAAAACATGACGTTCCAAAATACAAGTGTTGCTGATTTTTGCTATTAGCTAATTAAGCGCTTTACTAAACAAACAACCCCATGTTCCTTAAATTGCTGACCACTAGCACAACTTCCAAAATATGCTGTATTCCCTAATGCAAGGAGGTGTTTGAGAGCTTAAGGCAATACAGAGATTAAACCTGCACTAATTACTGCTACCTTCACAAGTAAAATTGAGTTTCATTCACCTCAAACCTAATCGCCTTAGCACACATCAAAAAAAGACAAAAAATCTACACACAATGCAGCAAAACCCAGAAAATCAATTCTGAGAGTAAATCCCTGTGCAATACATTAAATGCTGGACATTGATTTCTTGTTCGAAAGTCCGAAGTATTTTGAAATGCCAACAGAATAGCAAAAGATAAAGCTAAAAAATGAGCAATTCTCATTTTTTTAAAATTCTAATGTAACACAACATACATTTTCACCATTTCAGGAGTGCCTTTATGGTTTTTGTCATAATTAAGTAAACAGCTAATGACTTCAGCTGTCAAAGGACAAAAAAACTTCCTTTGTCCATATTCTAACATCCAGATTCTTGGTACAATATTCACATTAAAATAAAAAATTAGTAAGGTAGACACGTGGTACTCCCTATATAATGAGAGCACATACTTTCTTTAAAAACTCTCCTCTGTCCTTCAAAAGGAATTACAGAAATGTATCACTTCCAGCAATATGAGGTAGGTTTAAAAAGTATTTCTACTTCAAAAAGAGTAACAAAGGACATGCATAATTTTCTGCAATGACTTGCCGTTCAGCGATTGTTACTGCGCAGGAACTCCGACACTTTCACTTCAGTGGGTATTGTTAACTAAGAGGTTTCTTATCTTTTGAGACTATTTGAAGAATTACAAAAGTTTTTGTATAATGACATAAATTTTATAAGCATGCATTTTCTTTACAATCAATTTTTAATTTTATAAACCAGTAAGACAGAAATTCAAAATTAATATTCTATGAGAGCATTTAAATGATCAGTGCCAAAAGTACTCTATTCCACTTTTTATTATAACTAATTTGCAACATACTGTTTTTCTGAAGATGTAGTACCCTGCTCCATTTATAATGGAAAACAAGTGGGCTTTGTCTATCATCCAATAAGCAGCATATGGATAGCAGAGATGCAGCCTAAAAGGCAGCAGATATACATCAGCATGTTCTTAACTTTGTGACATCTTTAATTGTTTAAAATAAAGAAAATTCTTAAGTGACCAATTTGTGAGAAATATAATTCTACTAGATACAATGTAAGCTTTAACTAACCTAAAAAGAAAATAAAATGCAATTGAAAACTACCATGTAGCAAACAAAAACAATTCCTAATGTTATATTAGACAAAGTGTCCTACAGGACAGTATGAACCCAATGCAAAAAGCACTCTTCTTATTTTCTCAAAACAGCTGGTGGAACAGAATCCAAGGGTGTCACCTCTGACACACAGTAGTCTCCATATATTAACGCTTTCTATGACTTCTTCCTTTCTCCTTTATAGCTCTCCTCACCAAAAAAAAAAAAAGTTTCTTTTCCTTACCAGTTGTTGCAATGAATCTTTGTGCTTGCTGTTCAGCTGATTCACAAAGCAACTGACAAGCCAATAGCATTCTATAGGATCCTCCACCATTTCCTCCATTGCTTTAGCAATTGCAAGAAACACTTCATCTTCAGGTTCCTGGAAAACAAAGCCAAAAAACTGAACTACACAGAAGTACTGACTATCTGATTTATATTATTCTTATATTCCTTTTCCCTGATATTTGGGAAAACAAACAGGAATCAACATACACAAAGAGCTTTTCTGACATTCATAAGTGTTTTACTGGGCAGCAGCTGCATTATGGTGACAGATACCTACTAAAGCAGAACAAACCAGACTTGTCTTGCTTTTAAAACCAAAACATACAACAGCAGTTTGGAACACCTCTGATTCAAAGTTCTCAAATCAGATAATATTACATCCTAACAAGGTAGTGGCAATCCTACTTCTATGCCACGCATTTTTATACTGCACAGCAGCAGAATTTTTCATCCTATTCCTTGCTAAGGGCCAAACAGGCCCCTCAAACACCTTTGCCGGGGATGTTACAGTTACTGAAAAAAAATAATGCAGCCATGAGCTGTATGCCTACCTTCAACATACAGAAAATCATTTGGTTTGAGATAAACGTCTTCGTAGAGACAAACAACTATCTTTTCCAGGTGACAAGTATCTTATTTCCCACTTTCCTAACAGAAATATCAGCATGCCTAAACCACAGTAAATGGTATGACCGCACATAGTGTAGATGGAAGTGAGCTAACTCTAAACCAACTAGACCTCATGCCAACAGCCAACTCAGGAAGTCTCTAAACTGGGAAGGTGCACAAGGAAAGGCTCTGTATTTGCCCTGTTTCTTACAGTCTTCCTTACACAGGCAGTACTGATTACATTAGGAGGCAGAGTAACAAGCCAGATACGCATCCACAGTCTGATCTACCGTAACCATCAGTAGCAGTAAGCTATAGTATCACAGGCTTTTGCTCAGATTACAACTCACGCAAAACTCACACAGTCTAAATACTACCAGGATATGCCTCTGCCTCACTGACTGCCGCAATACACACATATCCCTACTTAAACTCTCTGCTTTCAGATGTACAAAACGTACAAATCATGGAAGTCTGCTAAATGACTCAAACATTTCAAAATATTTAGATCAATCCAACATCATCTTCATACTCCCTCTGCCTCCACAATAGAACATGTGCAGTAACCTCTTACAAGTTTAAGGGGACAGTGACTGGCATGAAAAGAGAACAAATGCTTTCTGCAGCAAAACAAGCACAAGTTACAGGACTAGTAACTGTGGATCTGCTAAACACCATCTCTATTAAACCCCATCACAGTACTGAGAGCAGCTGGTGCTCTGAGATGCACTGCAAAACACTTGCTCAGAAGGCAATACTGCTCTAGAAGGGATGAATCTTCAGCTCACTGGGTCATGTGCCAAGATCAAGGAAATTTCTCTATAGGAAACTTGCAGGGCAGGATGGCCATGTTCCTAGGCAATGGTAAGGGCACAAAAAAACTCTCCCTCCTGTGACAAGAGAATCCTGTATAAAATCCTCCAGTCCAAAATATTATTGGATTTTCCATGTTAACTTTGTTAAACTTCTTTTTTTAATTTTTAACTTTTTTAAAGTTCTTACATCAAATTTTGTTACTACAGATGAAAAATAACAAAGTAAGCTGGGCTAAAGTGAGCATGGATAAATTAACATTAAGTACAGAATAAAAATCCACTTCAGAAAGTCCCATGACTCCTTTCATCACCTCCTCGTTCATAGAGGCTTATACATAGGATCAACACATTGTTTTTATCATCACACTATAGACATATCAAAACATAAACTCATTTACCCTTTAGTGAGTACACTATAAACTGCGGAGTACATGCATTGCCTGACAGAAGCCTGGATCAGTTCAGACTAACAGAAAAAAGGAGGTCAGTATATTAAACTATAGATTTAAATACAAGTAATTTAAATATATGATGTAATTTGCAACAAAAAGCTGCTTGTACTGGCTCTGAATTATGCTTGTTCCAGGACATTTAAGAACCTATGAGCTCCAGTAAGATTATGTCATTTTTGTTGCAGTGCTATAAAGAAACTGAAGTGTACTAAAGTACAAAAGGCTTGAAGCCTAGCAGGCAAAACATACAAAACAGATTTTAAGGCATAAAATCTTACATAAGTACTGAGGGGAAGAAAAAAGAGAAAAGCACTTTGACTAAAATCCCTTATTTTATACTAGTACTTCTCTGTTTTCCAAGTCACCTTACTTTGTCTATCTATGTACATTTGTGGGGCTACTTGCAGTTCAGTTTCTCACAGGCTTACAGTATTAAATAAAATACTGTATTCAAAAGACTGTTAAAATGACAACTGACCAATGGAAAAGCCAAGTTCCGAGGCAATTTTCCTGATTCCAGTTGATGTATGCGGAGGAAAACATCAACCTGCGGGGTAGAATCATTAATAAAACGAATTACACGAAGAGCATGGTGTACATCCCAGTACTGCTCCTTCCGGTACTTCATCACCAAAGCATGAGATTCATGGTGAGGAGGAATAATTCCTAAAAAATAATAAAATTTAAAAAAAAAACAAACAGGAAAAAAAGGGATAAGCAACTCTAAAGAGAAAAAACAGAACACTCAAACTCAGTTTCCAAGAGATATGTCTAAATTCAACTTCTACTGCAACTCCAGCCTACAGAAATGTAGGACCTGGCACTGCAGTTTGTCCATAAACTTGATCAAAGAATACAGGGAGAAAATTCTACAAAATTGGAAGTCAATGGACCAACAAAGCATTTTAGCATTATATTTATAAAAACAAATTTCCTATGTTAACTGAACAAAGGCAAAATCTACTCTTAGACTATTGTTTCTCAAGCTCTTCTACAAGGTTTTCAGGAAATGAATGCTAACTCTTTTGTATACCACATCATCGCTGATAAGAAACATCATTGTTGGTATAGATTGAAAATAATTTAATTGGTTTACTCTCCCACTCCAACAAGCTTTCTTTATTTCTAAATTGTGAATCTTACTTGTTACTTGTTTATACCTACCTGTAGTTTTTAACACAGTACTAATTGCACATTTGTATCTAGCTTCCATTTATTTCAAAAACAAAGTGGATGCAGAACGATTTTTATATACATTAGCTGTTAATATTCTCAAATTTTGAGATTCAAAAAACTTTGAGATAACCACAGAATATATACATGCAATTAACTATTGCAAAGATACTGTACATTCCAGTATTATTTAATCTACTGTTAGATCTCTGCCGGAAAACTCTTTACTCACTGTATTATAGAGATCAATCCTCTCTAAAACAACATTCAGAAGCAAAATTAATCGCATCGGTTGAATCAGTTACAGATTAAAATTTAAGAATACCACCCAAGTATTTTGCCAGGTAACGTTTTTTACTTTCTTAGCACAACACAAATATTTTCTAGTTTCCTAGGAGGAAATAAGAAATAAGAAACGGGGGAAAAAAGTATTTAAGTAGAGAGACAAAGAGAACTAAACTGTTTACGATCTCCAGAAGAGATGCTCAATGTTTCACTCGATCCTTCCCCTCACCCAAGACTCAATCTTGCCATGAACTGATGTTCACAACAAAACTGTCAAAGGCTTCAACAGAAGTAAGATCTTACATACACCAAAGAAAAAAAATGCCACTTCCATATCACTAGTGGAGCAGAACTTTTCCCACTGTAGAAACGCACAAGAACAAAGCATTCTTCAAAAATCAGTTCTGAAACAGGCTACCTGCTGCTTTTATCTCTCATTGAAAGAAAAAAATATTTCTGCCAAGTGTTAAAACACGAAATGGCTGAGTTTTAGTAACAAGCATAACAGACAGAAAATTATCTTTTATTTTCCAACTGCAAACCTGTCTGCATTTCAAAAGCTGGGATAGAGCAAGACATTTTTCACATTATGCAAAAACAGAGTCAACATCGTGATTTTGTATGTACGTACTGCCAACTGCTTTCCTCAAATACAGAAGACTACCTTAGGCAGACAGAAAAGAAGCTTGAATAACACAGGGATGTCTAGAAACCAACCACTTGAAGAGGAAGTTGACAGAGACATCACTGACGCACCATGTAACCTGGGCTAGCATCAAGCCTTCGTATGTGTCCGAGATAATTTTGCTGACAGGACAGAATCCCTTTTGTTAAACTGTTAACGTTATTTAGAGGAGATGTAACACCTCCACCAGGAATGGACTGGGCTGTTGTTCCAATCATTTAGGGAGAGATATTTTGCATCGTCCTTTTGAACACCAGCTTTCTAATGAGTGCTAACACTGTGATGCAGCACAAGAAAAGTCCTTGTACATCTGCTCACTCAAGGCATATACAGAATGACAGTATGATTCTTGAAATAAATAACTGTGTTTAAATACAAAATCCTTTTAAAAATCAGCATAATTTTCCATGCAGTTAACTCAGAAGGTGTTTTGTGTTATCATAAGATTCACAAATCATCCTATCTATAGACCACTGGCTCTGCTGTGAGGTACAGGTTTGCCAAAGACTGTATTTGCTATTATAAATTTGGCTGAAGGATCTTGTACTGAGTAACTTGTCCAAACCTCCTACACTGTATTTCCTACTACTAATATTTTAAAGGATGCTGACTATTTCACTAGGGCCCAGGGTACAAAAGTCTTTCTCACCCTCACATATTTTGGAGAGCCAAAGGACAAAGAAGTAGGATACTTCACAGACAGCAAAAGACAGCAGCTTCTAAGCCAACCTGCAGACTGATGCTGCTGGTCTCTCCCTGATGAAACAACATTTTGGATATCAGCACCCTTCCTGCCATCTTAGCCCTGGTAATACAAGACTAAGCATGGGAGCCACAATCAAGCTTTTCAAAAGTGGCACAATGCTCCACCACCAACAGCATGGTAAATCACATTTCTCTTCCAGAGATTCAGTCAGACGATGTACCTCGACACTCAATCTGGCAGTGTTTCTCCGCATGCAGTAAACTCTAAGGGAAACTCTCCAGATACCTTGTAAGGGTCAAAACTCCTGGACCTTCCACAACTCCTCCTGTCTTCAAGTGACATGACCTCGCATCTAGTAAATCCAACACACTTGACCAGTTACTGCAAAGTCATTAGTACTTCTGAATTCGTCATCTGACTAATGCACTTCAAGGAAAATAGAATCTATTTATGGGGCGGTTTTTTATGGTTTCTGGGAATACCATAATTTGTCTCTGGCCACATAACTTCTTCAATGGCAAATGCAATTTAAAGCCAGAAGCAAAACCAGAAGAAATCAAGGTTTCATAGAACACAAAGCTTCTCTTTAGAATAAACATCCATTACATACCTTGCCCATTTTTTTAAGTTAATCACGGCTTTACTTCAACTTAATTGTCTGTTATTTTAGCAACAGAACTGAATACCTTATCAGGTATCAGTGACATACTATAATCCATCTCTCAAATCCATTTTACAAATTTACTTGGATAATGTTACAAAGTTAAATATAGAAATACACTCTTCCAGGTGCACTTCAGTAAAAGTTCTCAAAAACTATGCATGGAATATTGTTTTATAATTGCTGTTGTGCATCCCAGGTGGATATAAAAATAGGCTAAATATGTATCAGTAGGCAAGGTAGTACAGAACAATCCACGTCAGTAACTCTCTAAAGAAAAAAAAAACACAAACGCAAAAAGTACACCTTCCTATATACTGATTTCTACAGAGGACCACAGATGTTGTATTTCATACCTAGAAGGACTTTCCACACCAGTATACGATACATGGATGGGAGAGGAAACCTTTGACTAAATGTGCAAAGCTTCTCAATATCTGTAGGGAAATAAAGAGGGAAAAAAAAATTAAGATAAGTTTAAAGATAATTATAAATAGGTTTGAAACTCTGGTCTATCTAAGAGTGCGTATCAAAATCTCCACTTTCAGCACGTATTATCAACAAATGCTTTCACTGCTTCAGTTGAGAATAGAATTTACCCTATAAACTGCAGTAATTTTGAAAAATATATACAGTGGCTTGATTTACAATAAAACTACTCTAGGTTTCACCAGGAAGAAACCGCACCATTTTTATAGACATTTTGTAAATCATGTTGCTATGTCAAAACAATTAAGGGCTTTGTTAAAGGGACAACATTTATCTTTCTGTAATGTTAGACATGGGGCACTCCTCAGGGACCAAGAGCAATAACAAAATCTTCATTGTTTTGAGGTTAGATGGAATTAACAGCATGAGACGATATATTTTCAGATTAAAACTGCTTTCATTAAAAAACTTTTAGTTTCTTGGGCATTGTGAATGACAGATTGTGACTGAGAGATTAGTGGTAAAAAATGCAAAACTTAAATGAGTACTAAGCATGGCAGGTGAACATTTTCTATTATTCCCTCTCCATCCCCAAATCACCAAGGTAATAGAGGAAACAGTGAAATCAACTTGCCCAACCGGTCATCTTTTAACAGAATTTCTAGTGACTTCTTTTCTTCAACTCCACGAAACCCCACTTTTTCATAATACACTGAACGGAAGTTTCTCTGAGAGTCATCAGCCATGATTGATTCCTTTTGGAGAAAAAGTAATTCTCCTTAAGACTTACAAGAATACAATCCTATTGTATTAAGGTCAGGTACTGACAGAAGTTTACTGCCTATGTCTCTATAGTACTAATTAAAATATGTACCAAAATAAGAAAATGTTCCAAGATTTTTTTCATCATATGCTAACATAGACATTCATAAAAATAACTGAACCTAAACAAAGTCTAAAGATATCCAATTTCCGAAAGAAACACAGGGATTTAATTTTTTTTTTTATTCCTGCAGTAAATGACACTACCTTTCCGAAAGTTTAAAAAAAAATTGCTGGAGATACACGTAGTCTCTTGTGATATCATGTATTTCAAAACCAATATAAAAATACAATTAACAGTCTGACAAAATTTTGGCTACAGAAACCCTAATCAAGTACAACTTTTACCCAGATAAGTAAAATCATCCCGTTTCATACTCACCAAACAAGGTAACCAGAAGCAAGGACAAGACGATGTTGGACTCACTAGCACAGAGGTGACAGGAAAGAATAAGGCTAGGTATGTAGGCTTGTTCTGAAGTTGCAGATTTGAACTAAATGTTCACATTGTTGTCAGGTGCTGTAACAGCCACAGGCTTGAGCTTGTGATTCCAGTACTAAAAAAAAATAAACGTCTCATCCCTATACTGGAAACAATGGTAAATTGCAGTGAGTACTCTGTGTTTTATGACAAATGTAACTGACAATTCAGCTCAACCTTCTAAGTACCAATGCTCTCTCCTCTGCGGGCTTGCAAATATGAGAAAGTTCTGTTTTGTAACCCAAAGGACTAAAAACAACCTTAATTTTTATGCCCAGTGACAGCAGCAAAATTTGGAGAAAAATAATTTGAGTGAGGAGTAATGGGTGAATTATGCACTGAAACACTCTTCTAGTTAAATTTTTCTTTTCCTTGCTAAAACAAAGTACACATCAGGAGAAAGCATCTGCAGATATAAACAAAGGCCACAATTTTGCAAAGAATGCACATATTTAAATCTGTATATCCACTAGGCCTATTTGCGTTTCAAATTAAGTCCATTTTTAGTGCTTTGTAGGATCAGGGCCAAGACCAGACAGGAAAATATAAACCAGCAAAGGACTGAATTAATGCTTTCTGAGATAGGTCAAATACTATCTCAAAACCAGAAAGAAAAATATTTATATTACTTGCAAGACATTCCAGTTGTACACTATTCTTTCGAAGATGACTATGATGTTCATGCATTGTGCATTTAAGGGTCCAATGATCAGAGCGGTTACTACTTACATTGCAGTCATGTCTAAAAGCAGAATTATGATGCTATAGACACTCAAATACATTTATTTTTTTTAAATCTGAATTTAATATGCGCTATTTAGAAAACACTTAGCCCATACCACTTGTGGAAAGCTGACAGTAGAGTCACAGAACAGAAACAATAAATATAATTTTGAAAAATAACAGCATGATCTGTAAGAAAGGAATGCTATTTTGATAATTTTCGACTACCACTATACCAGCAATACATTTGATTCACTCAGTGGGGAAAAGGAGGTACACTGTTTTCTCCCTCCAAATTTGGGATATATATTTTCATGTTAGGCAAACAACCGATGCTCCAAACTGGAAGAAGGGAGAAAGCAAACCCCTAGCCAGCTCATTTGAAGTGTTCTGTACAAGAGTACAGTTAAACGTCCTGTCTTCGACGATTAATGCATTTTCGGCCTTAATACCACTTTTCAACGTATTATTAAAATTTCACGCCAGGTGATTTTAACAGCAGCAATGAAATACTAACAGCGAGTGAGGAGCCAGAGGGGACGCCGGCACCCTGCTGCCCAGCCAGGGGCGGCCCAGGCGGCCCTCCCTTCCACAGACCGAGCCACGCTCCGGGCGCAGGCCCCGACCAGCTCCCACCCGGCCCGGACAGCGGCCCTGGCCGCCGTTCGGGGCTGCGGTGCCCGCTCCCCGTTACATTTCCAAAGGAAAACACGGATACGTTTGGGCAGGGGATCGTTTACTCGCCCCCCCCCACCCCGGGCAATCACACCGCAAGCTGACGGACCAGGCGAGGCGGCGAAGGGGCGGCGAAGGGGCACCGGGCCGACTGCGGCGGGCCAGCGGCGGAGAGGCGCGGGGCAGGGGGAGGATGCGTCGCCCGCCACCCCGGGGAAGGGGCAGGGGCAAGAGGATGAGAGCGGGTCCGGTGACAGACACACACCACGCATACCCCACACACACAACGGCGAGTCCCGAAACCCCCCCTC
>VYZM01004900.1:649998-721227 GCA_013398915.1 Dromas ardeola
GGGCGGGGCGTTGGTTGGGCCCCCGCCCACCGCTAGGGACACGTGCTCAACGGCCGCAGCCGGCGCGCGCCCGCCCCTCAGAAGGCGGCGGTGGGCCGTTGCGGGCCCCAAGGGGGCGTCTTGGGGCTCCCCGGTCTCTCACGGACCTCGGTTGTTCTCCTCCCCAGCCACCACCGCCCCTCTTCAGGTGATGCCGGCTCCGTCCCTCGGAGATGGCTCCCCTCCGCCTTTCTCCTCCCCAGAGTTCATGGGGCGGCTTCGGGTGGGGCGAGGGCCGCCGGAGGGAAACAGCGGCCTCCCTCCTAGGCCCCTCTCAAGGGCACACCACAGGGCTGGGCTTTTGGACAGAACAGGCCGTGTCCAGTATGGAATTATATAAAGCGGTGATCCCGAAAGTACTGCACCATGCGAGACCTGCAGATAATGCTCGTCGATAAGAGAAGAACTCTCTTCCTTAATCGCTGAGGCTGTGAGGAATAGCAAAGACTGATACTGCCTGCACCATATTGTTTACTATGATTGGTATGCTTAGAGTTTTGGCCTATCCACCATGACATGGAGGGACGCTTTATTCAGAACAATCTCTAGGAAGCTAAGTGCACTTTCCAAAACCAAGATTTACTGTGACGCATGTAGGCAAGGCACTTGACGCTAAAACTCCCACCCCTCAAAACAGCTAAAGGACTTAGGTCTCACTGCTGGAAGCCAACGCTCAAAGATCAACCCAAAAGCAGGCGACATCAAACTAACAGTGTGGGTTTATTTGCGTTGGGTTTTTTTGTACTTGGTGGTGATGTTTTTCTTCAGATCTTTGAGATCTTGACAGCCTCAAGGAGTGTAGTGACAGGACAAGGGGCAACACTTTTAAACCGAAAGAGGGTAGATTTAGAGTAGATATTAGGAAGTAATTCTTTACGGCGAGGGTGGTGAAGCACTGGAACAGTTTGCCCAGAGAAGCTGTGGATGCCCCATCCCTGGAAGTGTTCAAGGCCAGGCTGGATGGGGCTTTGAGCAACCTGGTCTAGTGGGAGGTGTCCCTGCCCATGGCAGGGGGGTTGCAACGAGATGATCTTGAAGGTCCCTTCCAACCCAAACCATTCTATGATTCTATGATTGCAAGGACTAGGCGGTGGCTTTTAATAGGAGCTGAGTTTTCAGCTTATGGTCCCTTTCCAGGAGCAGAAACTTGAACAAGACCATCAAACACCTGAATTAGCAATACCAGGATTTTGACGTACTACAGCCCTCCAAGACAGCCTTTTAGGTTAACTGGTCTATTTCCAAATGCACAGAACATCCCATTATTTTAATCTTGCCCAATGCTTTTGAAATGCCAAGGGGAAGGCACGCTGTTGCAGACTGGACGTGCTTTTGTTGAACCCAGCTCACAGAGGACTGTTTTTGTTGAGTCAGTGCAAGGCCTAGCAAATAAGATTCCTGAAGTAATTCTGTACAGCAGCAGGTGGCAGGCTGGTGCCATTTTTTGCCATTTTTGGCTTCTTCAGGTCAAAGACATCCTTTATCGATAGGTGGCACTTGTCTCTGGATGAGATCTGTTTGGTGCCGTTGGGAGCTAACCAGTATCACGAGGTTCAGAAAACAGCTACCGAAATTCAATCAAATATCTATATTTTTCATTTATTTATTTTTGGCCTTGCGGAGATGTATTACATAGCTATTGTGGTGCTCTAACAAAAGGCTGAAGCCAGCACAATTTATTTCAGCACTAATTTATTATACAGCAGATACAGCAATATTTTAAGCAGTTGAGCTATCAGACACTGTGGTGTGGATTTGCATTATATTAATGTTAACAATTATGGCATTGCTAAAAGTTCCTAACCAAAATTAGGGTCTGAAAGATTTAACTGCATAAAAATGATGCCCGCCCTGAAAAACAATAAAATTAATGCATTCCCCCTAGTAAAGTTTCTAAACCCCACATATAGGAAGCTTCTTAATCATGATACTCATACAGGCAAATTTTCTTAATGGTGTCTGTAAACAGCTTTTAACATACAGATAATAAGTAACAGTGGGATCCCATCTGAAGTCAGTTGTAAATATGACTACTGGCATCATATTTAGGTCAGTGGGAAATTAAGTAAAGAATTTAATTTGAGGCTTTTCAAACCGCAAATGAAATTAAAAGCATAGGTTGAGCATGAACTGCTAATGACTACAATGATTATGGTGTGGTGACACATACACAGTGAAACAAAGATGGCTAACCTAATTTTTTAGAAAGACAGCCATGCACAGAGTTGGACTTCCTTACTTTAACAGCCTTATTTCTTCTAACTGCCCTTTTAACTGCCCTGAAAATAGCTAAATATGCTGTAAATCAGTGTTGTAAAGCTCACAGGTGACTCATTACTTAAATATTTAATTTAAGAAATCTTACATTTTCGTAAACCAAATAATAACCTTATTTTCCTTTGTCTAGGGACATAAAGTATCTTCATTCTTACTGACAACGCTGTAAATGAAAGCAGAGTTTCATCACGAGTAGCTGCAGGTGTCAACCAGCCAAGTGGAGGACTGTGTTTATAATAAAATTGATTAATACATCATTAATCAATAATACTTTCCTAGGCATCTGTCCAAACCATGATAACCTAAACACTGAATTTTTTAAACTGCAATAATATCAGAAAAGGTTGCACACATAAAAGATAAAAGGGAAGCAGGTTTGGAATTGGCTTGGGATTATCTGAGATAGCAGAGCCAAACTAATTAGTACCCTGCTAGCATACTGCATCTCTCGGTTTTATCTGTAACTTCAAATATTACTGTGTTTGGATTTTGTAGTGATATGTTTATATTACACAAGTGAATTACTCAATGACATACAAATACACATGAGAAGAAAGCCAAACAGGCATTGTAATGTTTTTTATTGCAAAATATTAATTGCATTGTCCATGGTTCTTCATGAAAAGCAATGCTTTTTCTATTAAAGCTGGAATAATTTTATGGGAGTGATGTGCTGCTGAATATTGCAGCTCTTGGAAAGTCTTAAGGGTTTCAGTCTCTCCTGTGTGACTGATCTATCAGTGGAATTGCAGATGATTATCTGAAGCACGCCTTGTTATGTGAGTTTATCAAAAGAAGTTGAAAATGCAAAGCGATGGAATTTTGATTTTAAGCAACAGGGATGTCCATATTTGCATGGCATTATAACACATGTTGTAACATACAGAAAGTAAGTGCAGTTTTCAGGTGGGTTTCATTTCCTCTGAACTGACTGAAGGTGCACTTTCTCTTTTTTTTTAAAGAGACTAGTCTGATAATATCTTCACAGTGTATCAAAACCACTGTATACATTCAGCCTGCTAATGCACCATCCCCTGTTCCTATCACAATAGGAAATGATTGATGTTCAGGCAAGGAGTTACAAGTTCGGGTCATTTCACCTTTTCTGAGATACCATTTCCTGTGTCTTCAGAAGCATGAATTGTTCCAGATGGTGAGTAGGGCTGTGTTAATGGAAAGGACAATTTATGTATACATTCACATAATCTTTTCATTATGATCATCAGCAGATCTAGAAAAGCTTGGCCCCATTTCCTGGCCAAAGCAGCATTGCTCTGCTGTTTACATTCTACCTGAGAGAAGAATGCAAATGCTGAAGCTATAAACGTTCACAACTTAATCCCTTGTTGAAGTGAGATGGAAAAAAAATAACACTCTAGGGTAATAAAAATATCGTAAAACCGTTTGGCAGCAAAAGGGAATTAAGCCTTTCATTCTAGCATGGCAGCATAACAGGCAGGTCTGTCTCCAAGCAGACCAAACACCGTCTCTGTAATCACAAACACGCATCCCCAGATGACAGCAAGGAGAAGGCTCATGGGGCTGAAAACAGCATAAGGAGAGGCTGAACTTGGAAAGCTGAGTTCAAATGTGTCCTACTTCGCTGTTTTCTCATCCTGCTAGAGAATGAGAGCACTTCAGAGGTGGCATGCTTTTGTCTGCGGAGATACACAGAAACTGCAAGACAATTACAAAGGAAATAACAAATTGCAGTTGCTTGTTCCAAACGTAAAGGAAATAGGATTTGTTTTAAGATTGTGTTAGTGATTTTTTAGGATAATATCTTCTGATTCTAATCATAACTTCGATTTGTTGCTTAACCTCTGATAGCAACTGTGTCTGCCCTAATTATTCTTCTATCAACCCGATTAGTAGCTGTGTTAAGGATAAGATTGATGGTTTTGTCTGAAAAAGCATTGAAAAAGAGTTTTTAAATAGCACCAAAAACATGCTTTGTGCTGTCAGTGAGCATGACACCTTTGGGGCACTACACAATAATAATAAATAGTCCACAATAATCTTATCTCAGTTAGTCTTTAATTGAAAAGTGACAATGAGACCAAGATTGGTCAGTTTAGGGATGGTGGGAAGATTAAATGATACACCTTGAGAATCCTAATCAAGAGATTTGGTATATGGATGAGGTATAGTTATTATGATCAGGAAATATGGTTAGAGATGGAGCAAAAATGGGGGCAATATGCAGGTATGTGCCATGAAATGAGAAAGCAAGTAGGAATCAGGAACAGGTTTCAGTCTTTGCAATATTTCTCCTTGTATCAGAGCCATAAATGTGCCCCGAAGCTAATTCAAGGTCACAAGCTGGATAAGGTACATAGGTTCTGGATTCCTCACTCAACCAAGTATCCCCAAAACTTTAGGGCAAACTGCACAGTGCATTGGACTCAAGGGGTTTGAGTTGCAAAGGATTTTACTCCTCTTGAGTCCTGTGACCCAGGATGGAGATGGGGACAGTTCGTTTCAATCCCTGGGCATATTTGAACCAGACATTCTCTAAAGCGAGCGTAGCCGAGCCAGAGTTTCAAGGCATCATTTCAACAGCCAGGATTGCAGAAGCTGATTGGGCATTGCTCACCATTGCCACCCTCCTCGACCAGGAGCTGCGCTGAGAACGGTACCTGGGTAGCTGCTTGCACTTTTGGCTGTGGAAATGAGTTCATAGCTCCAACCTGCTCCCTAGGCTCAAAGGCAAGAGCTTAACCCAGTGGCTTCACTGGGACCACTAATGTAAGGGTGAGAGGATTGGATCCAACCAAAGCAACACAGAAGACACAGCACTTGTACCCCCAAAGAATAATTTGTCACTTAATCACCTTCTTTCAGAAAGGCTGCCTGCCAAGGGGGAGGGGAGCCTTGTGCACAAGCAGGCTTTTGATCTCGGTGGAGCTCAGAGGGCTTTGCTAGCACATTCATTTAAAGGATTGAGCAGCTACTAATTAATGACTCTAAATTATAACAGTCATGGTTTGCAGGCTTGTTTTAATATATGAAGACAAGCTGCTAAACTGGAATGGCGGATTGATGTTTATTTTGTGATAGGACAAAGTAGTCTCGCCCCTCTCCTGATCATGATTTTCTGTGTCGTCTTTCTAGGTCTGCATTTCTATAGTCATTAAAGTTGCTGCCAATGTCCTGCTTTCTGGTTGTTGTTGTACAGAATGATGGAAAGCTGTAAAAATCATAGAACAATTTACCTCATAATTTTCTGAATTACACTAGGATGATTATAATCTGCCTGTCCAGGTAACGATTTGCAGCCATTATCTTTGAGGACTTGCCAAGGGGAACTGAAAGGAGTGTTCTCTGAAGGGTTTTGGACCAGAAATCCTTGCCAAACTGAGCAGTGTGACCTATAGGATGCAGGCAAATGCACTGCTCTAACTTCCTTACTCAAAACGTACAACAGAACTGCAGTTTTGTGCTAACTGACTTGGACTTTTTCAGGCTGATTGATTATTTTAGTGGTTTTCTGGTCAGCACATAGATCTGGTGCTAATTTTATCAGCTTGGTTTTAAAATCAATGCATGGAGAGTGCAGCGCCTCTCACGTTCCCAGCTATAGATGGAATTAAGCAAAATGTATTCACTTAGATAAAGCTGTTGGTATTGGCTCTGGTGTTGCTAGCACTTTTCTAAACTGATGAATTTGAACTTAGACTTTGGAGACAATACTAGCTTATTTGGCATTCACAAACCGCAGCAGCATATTAGGCATTAATTATATATGACTAATTATATTAATTATAATGAATGAGAATTATATTGGGTTTAAGAACTATTTGAAGGGAACTAGAAATTAAAGCTGCAGGATTTAATATCTGGCTGTCATGGACTTGTTCTGTGTGGCCTTGGGCAGCATGTTTTGCTGTTCTGTCTAGTTTTCCAAAAGACAAGGTGAAGGTGATGGTATGTACCTCCTTTGTAAAGCCAAAGAAATCCTGTTACAAACACAAATATCACTATATATATATTAAAATAACAGCATGTAATTTCAAATCTTCCAGCACTACAGTTTTTAAATCTTTTTTAAAGCTAAATAATTCAGACCACTTAGTCCATAAAAGGAGAAAAACCCTACCAAAAACTGCCTTTAAAAAAAATAAAAAAGGTTAGAAGCTACGAGTAAAAAAAAAAATATATATATACAAATATTACTATTTTTAAGAGTATTTCCAAGTAAGCTGAAATTACGTAAAGACCTGAGCTTGTACCTGGTCTGGAATGAGACATTTCTATCATCTTAGACATTTGGCGGGCCCTCTGACAGTGACACTTTTAGTGATGGGTTCAGACACTGGGAGAGGGCAAACTTAATAATCCAAGTAGGAAATTCAGAGAAAAGAGAAATTCATTAGAGAGTGATCTCACCAACTTCACCTCTGCCTCCACCTTGCCAGCTGCAAAACGGAAGTAATCACAACAGCTCATTTTGTGGGGATTTGTTAATCTTTATAAGGCACTTCATACATGTGAAGCGGTACAGACAAAGTTTGCCGTAGGTGGGCGAATAGCTGTGAGCTTTGTCAATTCAGCAAGTGACTCAGTCCCTTCTTCTCTGTAGAGGCCTGTTCCTGCTGTACGCCTAAACAACAGGAATTACTCCCAGCTAGCAAGGCCTGTGGCCGAAAGGGCAGAGCGTCCCCCAGGAAGTTGTTTCTGCTCTCATGGAACTGCAAGCAAAAGGCATAGAAAAATGAATGGGAAAATAGTCCATTTTAACCAAAACTGTTGTGCTGAAACAGCTTGGCACAGTTTATACCTGCATTTCCTCTCACTGGGACAGAGAGAGATGTATTTTTAACACACTAGTTTTGTAATACCAACATCCTTCTACTCTACTGATCAGTTCTCAACTGTCAGCTACATCCATAGCAGCAGATGAAGCGCCCAGGACCACCCTCTGGCACTAAGGCCACCGGGCAAAGAAAGGCCATGTCCCTGTTATTAATTTCATAATCTCCGAAAGAGGATGATTACAAGCAGCTTGCTTTGTGGGAATAGTCTCTGCTGCATGCCAACGTCCTAACTGTGCCACAGAAATTATATAGAAGAATATGAGTTTATCTAAGTCAAAAATCATGTTTGGGATGTTCCTATCAACTTAACAGGATAGAGAATCACTCATCAGCATCCAGGGACATTCTTGTTTCTTGTGAATCTGCTTTTTGTCCTGGTCCTGACTTTCCCTCTCTTTCTGATTACCTTCTTTCTTGAGCTGGAGAGCTTGTCATGTTAGTAGCGTAAGGCCTCTTTTCATCACAAATACTTCCAGAAGATACAACAACTAGCACCACCGAAAAGAAATGTTAAAAAAATTAAAATCTAGCAATTTAGGGACAGCAGTGGGAAGAAAAAGCCACCAAAGAAAACGCATTATGCCACAAGTCAAGCTCCATTTCCATCTCTTTCTGCATTCTCAAAGTCTGAAGTGCAGGTCTGAGCTTTTTCAGGTTTGGCTGAAATGCTATGTAAAACTTACTTGCACAAGTGACAAAGCTGGCTGCATTCAGAGGCTGTCGTCATTGCCTGGATGTGATATGGTAATTCCTGCAAAAAGTCTTTAGTCTGCAAGATGTGATTAACTGCGAAAGGCAGAGTTATTAGAACAGATTGGAGCAGACTCTGAAAGGCTTCTCTAAGAATCTGTACATATATCACTTCCATATCTGGAGGAAGGGGCCTCCAGTTTCTTAAGAAACATTTGCTTACATGTATATCCTTTTGTACAGAGATACAGACCTTAAAATTGTTTTCCTCTATCCATTCCCTTTTCTTTTGGTCCTGTTTATTATTCTGCAGTTACTCTACCGACTCTTTGATCTGATGAAAAAAGCACATTTCTGGCAGTCAGCAGACCTGGTTTCTATTTACATTCCGCTATTAAAGGGATCTGGCATAAATTGCT
This sequence comes from Dromas ardeola, assembly GCA_013398915.1. Taxonomy (NCBI): domain Eukaryota; kingdom Metazoa; phylum Chordata; class Aves; order Charadriiformes; family Dromadidae; genus Dromas; species Dromas ardeola. The sequence goes on from VYZM01004900.1 coordinate 658,241, forward strand.
GTCGACAATGAGTCAGATCAGGGAACGGATCTGCCTGAAAACTAACCCAGTAAAAAACCCACGTTGTTAGTTTTCAGCTAAATCCACGATCACGTTAACCAGGTGGCTGCAGACACGCTCCCCAGTGCCAGGGCTCGGGGAAGGCAGGGACGAGCAGCTGGGGATAAGAGTAAGGACTGGTGCCCTGGGCTTGTCAGCAGCCCTGCCTCATCCCTCAGGAACTGCTCGTGGAGCTGCAGTTACTCATTTTAAAGCAAAGGCGCAGTGCCACACCAAGGTTTGTGGTGCTAAATTCACTACTTGGAGCAGTCCCAAGTGGAAAACATGTTACAAAAGGCAAGGTATGCTGGAGACGAGCATTAGCTGGTACTAGACTTGTGCTGTGGGACAGGTGACAGGTCTGGTGACTCTCAGATGACTGATGGAAATTTCCTCCTTCTGTACTGAGCACGATGGCGGCAGCAGTGACCGGCACAGGCACGTGGCCTTGAGCAAGCAAAGCAAGAGGCACCTTTGTGTCGTTCCCCCAGCCTCCAGCCCCAGGAAAGGCTGCTCTAGGAAGAGCCGCGCCATCTTGGCCTGCTTTGAGCCACTCTGGAGTATTACATGGGGCAAAAAAGCCCTGTAGTTCTGTGCATCACATATGTCCACGCTGAAATGCGAGTTTTCCACTGGCACCGCAGTGACACAAAGAGCTCTGCGGCTTTCCACGGCCCAACAGGGATCAGTAACAAAGGCATTAAGTGCGTCTTCTCTTTGGCACAGCAGCCCTTTTTAATAACCCCTGCCCCAGCAAACTCTTAATTCCCGAAGAGAACAATGCAATGCATTTAACATTCTTCTGATTAATATTTATGGCTACAAGCCACCCATTGTTTTTACTACATAGCTGCTGATCAATAGGAGCTCCAGAAAACAGCAGAACAAGCTAGAGCAGCTGTGGAGGCCTTGGTCCTTCAAAAATTATGGAAAATGGCAAGAGGTTTTTTCCCCCTCACCCACATTTCTGCAGTTTGTTTTAAACTCTTACTTGGATTCCTAAATCTACACTTAAGTGTCTCACTATGCCGATCCATGTTTGAAAATGTTTACTTTAGCATTTATGTAGCCTCATTAGTGTGGAATGTTTATACTCGCTCTTGCATTTGCACTTACCTATACAGTTATATATTGTGTGCTGTGACTGTGTACTAATAATCCCACTGTATCTCTGACATTCTTTCACAGTAATTGCTCCCCTAGGTGCTGTTTTCCTAAGATTTCTATGTTTTAACCTTTGAAATGGAAGTAGGCCTTGTTTTACTATGAAGTTGATGGGAAAGGATATACCATAAATTTGGCCCTATTTTGTTTCAGTGCCTAATTGATTGGTTCGAGACAGTGATCTGGAAACCTGAGCAAGGTTATACTACATTTGCTCATGAGGGCAAGGCAAACATTAAAATATAATTCCTGAAGACCTGGGCAGTGATTCTTCCTTGCGTTGTACTTTTCTCGTCTTCAGGCTAAGAAAATTATGTGTATTAAAACTGCTATAAATGTATTTTATGTGTATATAAACATCGTTATATCTTTAAAGTAGGATAGCTGCAATGACAGTAGTAGAAATTCCTAACATGATGAATTTCTGGGATGAAGTAAATGCTATACAGACTCTGTAAATTTTTTTATATATATATATATAAAAAATATACAGTTCACTTCACAAGATAGTGTGATCTGAGGGGGGTCTGCATAGTAAGTGATGATGATTCCCCATCCCTTCACAGATTTGTGCCTCAGATTTGCTGTACTTCTGTAGTGCCTGGGAAATGAGTGAGCACTGACACGAGTAGAATCCAACATCTTTCTGTGTGCTCTCCTGTAAAATAGAAAAAGCAACACAGGAAATGCTCTGTCCTTTTTAGGAATCAATCGCAGAGGCAATAAATCTTTCCTCAGAGCCTAGAATTTCCCACTGCTTCTTTTATCTTCTGCTTCGTACTCAAGTGAGGTTTTCTCCTGCACCAGAGCGGCTGGAGTAACAAGCTCCTTACGAAGCTGATATGACACTCACGTGTAAGGGAGAAAAGGAGCATCGGAGTAAGCGGGAAAGATGTGACAGCTGCTGGCAGATGGGAGCATGGATCGGGTAGGCATGGGGATGTCACTGGAGGGACCTGAAGATAGGAAAGGCAAAGGCATCCCAGAACACTGGTGGGGAGGTAGGAAGAGAATCTCCAGGCTGTGCTGGAGAAAGGAGGAGAGAAAGGATCCAGGAGAAAAAGGGGATCCAGAAGAAAAAGGAAATCCAGGAGAAAGGATCTCCAGGCTGTGCTCAGCAGGGAGGACCAATGCCCCTGTTTTGCTATACCACTGGACATACTCACATCCTTTGGCAATAAAAGCAACTGTCTCCTCAGGACATGTCACTCCAGCAGGCATTAGTTCAGTCCTTGTCATAACATTAAACCTTCAAATAGTTAGTGTTAAACCTTTCTCTCCTTCCCTCACATTCCCCACCCCCAAGCACAAAGTCCATATATTTTACTCCAATGTGTTGAACTCAACAAGCCAGCCAGAAACCAGGTTATTACTCTCCTGCCCCAATACAAGTGTGGGGGGAAAACAACAGACAGCTGAGGTCACATCCTTTTACGTCTTTATTTGCCAGTTAAGATCCTTTTACTCCATCAATGCAAATATGCAGAACAGCAGGAAACCATGTTTTAAGCAGCACATACCAGTTGGCTGAGAATAAACTAACTACATTCCCCAAGCGATGTAAAAGTAACAATGCACATCATCTTCCAGAAGAAGAAACAAACAGATATTGCAGCCAAGAGGCACAGCAGGCAGCTTCCGTACAAAGTAGTTTGGCTATTTAAAATGCTAGAACCAGCCCTCGCCCTTCTCTCCAACCCACCCCCCTCCCCGCCCCCAAAAGTCCTACTATAATTTAACCACTTTTTTTTTTTTGCTATCTACATAATATATAAAATATAAACTCTGTTTACTTATAACACTTACTTTTCTTGATAAATAGCTCTTTAAAATATCTACTGTACATATGTCCATGCGTTGACATTATATATATATAGCATTTATATATATGTACGTATGTCTGAAAAACAATAAATATATACTCAATATTGACACAGCAACAAACTGAACATATTCTCATTTGCAAAATCAAACAAAAGAAAAACCAGTACAGAGAGAAACAGTGAGTGTCGCTTGTGAAGCACAGCATAGCAGGGAGCTCCGACTCCGACTGCCCCGCCTGGGCAGTCGCTATGCCACAGACTTGAGTAGTTGTGGTGTTAACACATTCTTTAATGAATCTGTGTTAAAAATTACTTCAGGTTGTAGGTTAGCCACCCGGTATGCCGTGTATAACACAGACCGAGCGCGGGCTCGGTGGGTGGGAAACAAGGGAGACTCGTCTCCCGGCTGCCAACGGAATGAGAACCAGAAAGGGGAGGGAGGCGAGTCTGCCAGCTGGTGTAAAAAGAAAAGGAAGCAATGGCCAGCACATGGCTGGAAGGTCATAAATAACCATGGTAAACAAGTTAATGGAGTTAAGTGCTTTTAAAGACGATGGCTGGCACTGCTGCAAAAAGTATCTTGATTATCTGTTGCCAACTCCATGTAATGAACCAGTTTTCCCACCGCCACAAGGAGACACAAATGAAACCCAGATGGCCAAATTCAGATGCTAGAAATGGGGTCACTGCGCAACACTGCGAGGATGCAGGTTCAGAGCCAAACCTGCCCAAGGGCAGCTGAATTCACTGAACGGTCTTAAACCTAATGGATGGGATTTTTTAAAGTATGAATTTACGAAAAAAAAGAAAAAAGCCAACCAAAAGAACCCACACCCAACCCCAAGCAGTTAATTTCACACACGCCAAAACATAATAAAAGATGGATTTTTTTTTTTAACTTTTCATTTCAAAACAGCATTCTTTAAAAACAGAACTCGATCACAAAGAAAAAAAAAAATAAATGACCTTCTACAAACATGTTTTGCGTTCAGTTTTGGATAGACCATAGCCATTCTGTTTATTCATTTAACCAAAAATGCTGAATAAAAGCTATTTCAGTTTGACCTAAGCTGATACCCTTCATTCCCCAACCCCACGGCTTTGATTTGGCAGCTTTGAAAAAGTCATTACTTGCCTGGGCTCTGGCTTCCTACACTCAGTAAGTCATGAGGTTATGACATCGGTTCATGAATGCAGCATTATGTATAGTCCCGTCTACTTAAAATTTCTTCTTTTCATGAGCAAATGGAAGTGGGCAGTTATTGTTGAAGGGGAAATTATTTTTATTGGACAGACTTCATCCAGCAGCTCGAGAGGAAATTTTAAAGCAGATAAGACTGCCGATTATACTTCGTCTCTAAAATTTACAAACTTTGCTCCCCACAAGTAACAACTTCAGTAACAACAACAGCAAGAAGCTGCTATCCTGAATAATCCTGCCATTTCCCAACTAGTCCTAGATACCCAGAGAGCACCGCAGAGGTCAAACAGTCCAGTGTTGAGTTTCGTATGTACTTAAGGGTACATCACTGGGCCACTGGAACGTCACACCACCGTGTTGATTATCTGCACGAAGCCAAAAGTCTGCTGGGTGCTTTTAAACCCTCGTAAATACAGAACTTAACAGTGAAGGGACTTGCTAATTTGTGGTATTTTATACTGAAGGCAATAGATAAAAGTCAAATCTAAAAATTCCCAGCAACAAGAAATTCTGTCATCAGTAATTTCTGAATCTCTGCAAAGACACCATCAAGATACTATGTTTACCTCTACTCATTAAATAAAATCTGCTTTTTTTTTTTTCTTGGTAGATAAAAGGCTCATTTTAAATTGTCTGGGTCTTTTCCACATTTGTATGGACACAGAAATAAACAAGATAACAGAGAAAATGAATTGTCCTTGCGCTGTGACCACGTGCAGCAGAAAAGCATCCTTCTTTGAATGGCTGAACTTCCAGGACAGCTATTCACTTGTCACTGGTTCGAAAGCTATCTGAAAGAAGGAAACACGAAGTACAAAGTGGAGAGTGCCTCTGACTGCCCTGTGCTGGCTGGGCAGGAACTGCTCATGCCTTCAGCCAAAGCAAAGGATGAGCTCCGCAGCAGCCCATCCTCAGCCTGAACTCGTCTCTGCATGCCCTGATTCTCTGCCATATTGGCTGCGGGGGCAAGGACATATCATCTCTAGTTGGTATTTTCTAACTACGCTGCTAAAGTACTGCTAATTTAACGCATGCATGATATTAGATATAGGAAAGCTCAAGATGTTGCGGAGTTCTCATGCCTCCATGTAAGGACTTCGCTGAGTTCAGCACTGAGGATGTGCACGGATCTTGCAGGAGTAGAGGACGGATGGTGCTTCCCAGAGGGCAGGGTCCCTTCTCAGGCTCCCAAACACAGTGGTGGAGCAAGGCTGCTGCTGTCACCCCCGGGAGGTGCAGCCCTCACCCTTCGTGCGACCACCACATTCTGCCTGTTGGCGCAGGCGTTACCTGCCTGACACTCCCTGCTGCAGCCACCACTCTCCCTTTGGGCCCATGGAAGGACTTCAGTTGCCCAGCGTAGGGTTGCCCTACCCCTGGTGTGGACCCCGATGCAATTCCCATGGAAAACAAGACACTGTCTCTCAGCTGACCGCCCCAGCATTGGAACAGACCCCTGCAGAGCAGCAGAGCACTTCACCTGGGCTCTCCCCTTTGGCTCGTTTTGTCTTTGGCAACAGACCACAATGTTCAGTATCCTCTGTGCACAGGTTGATGGCAAAGGAAAGAGCCTCTCCAACAGCAGCCCTGGGAAAGAGGAACGAACATTTCTTACCTACAAGCTCATTTGGGGGCTACCGTAAATTCCAGCAGTAGCCGCAGTTTGGCTATTAGGCCTGCACCGGTTCTAGCAGCATACATCTCAAACCTTGTGGCACAGCGTTAAAGAACAGCATTAAAAGTGCAATTCCAAATACATGTTTCCTGGTGTGGTACCGCCTTTGAGTTCAGTCAAGTCCATCTCTGCTATCTGCTGCCAAGTTCTTAAACCCAGCATGAACTCCGGAGGCTACTTAGGGCAATTCAACATACTTTCAACTATACCAAAATAGCAGAGGGCTTGATGCTGCCAAGAAAGATCCCAGATGGTAAAGTAACAATTTATCAGAAGAGTACTACGCATTCTATAAATAAACCAAATTCCTTCCTCCTTTAAGGCAGGTGGAAGTTTAGTATCTTTACACGTGACACTACAGCACCTTCACCTCCTAGAGAACGGAAAAACTGTCATACAATCCGGAACGTATGCAGTTACTGCTGTTTTCCCTGTTCAGCAACGACTTCACCTAAATCTAGCATAAGACCTCTGAAGAAGAGGAGGTGCCACCGCCACCCCTGCTCATTCTGGCTGCCTCTCTGGGGCCAGCACTGTGGTCCCACAGCGAGCTGTACAGGATTGAACCCATTTGCAAGCCAGTACTAACACAGATGGCTACGTAACCAAAGCATTAGATTTTCTTTCTTCTAAGCAGCACTATCTGCATCAGTAAGTCTGCAGAGAGGATGAATAATGCCTGTCACCTAAACCTTTGGATCTGGGACAGAAAGGTGGAGCTCAGCTGTACTATCCCTATATACTGTGTCTCACCTGGGGACTTGTCCTGGTTTCAGCTGGGATAGAGCTAATTTTCTTTCTAGTGGTTGCTGTGTTTCAGATTTGGTATGGAAGGAATGTCAATAATGCATATTTTTTTAGTTGTTGCTAGGTGATGTTTATGCTATTCAAGGACTTTTTTCAGCTTCCCATAGAAGCTGAGAAGGAGCCTAGAGAGAACAATGGAATGGCCAGTGGAATATTCTGTACCGTAGACATCATGCGCGGTCTATAAATGGAGGTTGGCCGGGGGGGCAGGAATCCGGATGGGCTGGGCAACCAATTCGCTGGGTGGTGAGAGTGACTTGTGTTGTATTACTTTATCTTGTATATTCTTTTACCATTATTATTATTAATATGGTTATTTTCCCTTTTCTGTTATTGTTCTATTAAACTGTCCCTATCTCAACCCACAAGGTGGGTTTTTTTTCCTTCCCCCGCTTTTCTTCCTGCCCTTCTAGGGGAAAAGGGGAAGAACTGCACGACCGGCTACATGCTCCTAGCTGCTGGCTGGGGTTAAACCATGACAGGACTGTTCACTGCAAGGGCGGGAACAGGATTCCAGCATATCTTCTTCCAGCTGGCATCACAAAACCCAGAAAGACACAGAAAAAAAAAAGAAAATACAGATAGGAAAAACTGTCAACATTTGTGAACCAAAACGAGGTGCAAAGACATGAACCACAATTCCAGCACAATGGTCAAACCACTAAGAAGCAAAAGTCACAAACATTTGGGTCCAATTTAGTTCCAGTTTGGAATGATGTTTAACTAGACATGGTTAATTATCCACCAGGCTTGCATTCATGACTTGAACTAGCCACTAATTTCAATAAACGGCTTTTGCCTTACTATATGAAAACTCTCTTGATCCCCTTGGGGCTAATTCCATTTTTCATGAGAGAGAGAGAGATGATTTCTTGATCAAATTCTCTCTTCTGTATTTCTCTGTGTATTTTTCAGGGCAGGAACTGGATACCATGGTATACCATGACAATTATAATGGGAAATTCCTGTTGGCACTACCTCAGGAATTCTCAGAGAAATCCATTTTTAGGAAAAACATCCAAACTTGGCAAGGGCTGCTTTCAAGAAGGAACGATGAAAGCTTGCCCGAGGTCTTAGCAGAAGTGGTCAGCCCCAGAGACAGTTGCTAGAACTGGCAAAACAACATGGATAGAAACAATTCTCGGTTTGGGTGTGGTTTTGCAGTATTACGTTATTCCTTCACCAGTCACACAATTGCACTTCGGGGAATATTTCAGGAAAGGTCACAAGTATGCTCTTCAAAAATTGAGCACACATTAATAATTTTGGGGTGGGAGTCAAGTTTCCTAACTTTAGCCACCTAAAAATTTAGAAGCCAAGATTCTCTGCAAAGGAGGAGGACAGGAATTTCCAATGGGCACCTCCTTCTATATTAATTTTAGGATTAACTGAGTCAGCTTTTGGAGAGCTCGCTCTGTATTGACTACTGTGCCCTTGCACAGCGCATCAGGACAAGACACCTGACTTTCAGCTGGCTAAAGTCAGATGAGATGAACCACCCTATTGATGCCCTCCTGTTCAAAAACATGAAGCTCTCAAACTGGGCATAGGACAGGCAGAAGCATACAGCGATCAGACGGAGTCATTTGTAGGAGAGAAGCCCGAGAGAAGCCCTTAGCGCTCCTAAAAATAGCAAAACTGCAAGTGCTTTTTAAAAAATCTAAATTATTCTGACAGTTCTCTTTCTAACCTAAAATGGCAACACTAATGTGATAGCCTTGAGAAAGAGGGTCATATTTTCTCTTTTAATTTACTGCTCGTCCAAGTGTTCTCTTCTTTCCCCTAGTCAAAATTAACAAAAAAACCCTGAAAAGGTTTTTCTCAAGTTTAATATCATTTAGTGCTATATGCTTGTGTTCTACTTTCTTCCTATCTGAGGACGTAGCACTGTAAACATATAAGCACTGGAGCAGCTTTATGCAGAAAAGCAGTATCCCTGTTCACTGGGATAATTCATGTGCCTGTCACTATATTCTTTCAAGAATATGTTCTTGAAAGAATATATTATTTCAAGACTGCAATCTAAAATATTAACAAGAAGAACATGACAAACATATCAAAAGAGTTTGTCCACCCCTGCACTGATGACAGGGAATGATTACTACAGTACCAGGAGCCGGCCACTTTAAGGAGGTGAAGAGGTGGGGGTCTTCATCTGATTTTTTTCCCTGGAAATGGACGGGAAATTTTCTCATCCCTTTGTTTTTCACTCACACTCACCACTTGGTGGAGGTGAAAGCTTCTGCGTTGAGCTATATGAAATTAATTGTCGGTACGCATCTCTCAAGTGCGAGTTCACAAAGGTCTAAAAGAACACCGCCCGTCTAAGCATCATATGGTTTCGGGTTAGTTTTCTACTGTTTTCCACTTAAAACCAAAACGCATGATGAATTCACTCAAAAGTCAGTCTCAGACACAGGAAATTGTGTGTGAACCTTCATAAGACTAGCCTGAGTTCAGCTGTATAACAAAACCCACTGTCACTACTGTGTCATGCCGCTTGCCATCCATGAAGGTTTTGCACAACCCATTTTAATCAGCAAATCCGCGCAGTTAACACTGAAGCTTACCAGGAGCCCACAGAAGACCCTCCCTCCCCCGATACCGGGGCATACGCACTGTGGTTGAGGACTGCTTTGTTTTAAAAGCCACACATTTTCCTACTTAATTGTGCTTTAAAGAAAACAAAACAAAACAAAAACGACTAGCTAAACCAACACAGAGAAGCTCCTAACAAGCTATATGAAAAGTGAGCTGCCAAGATTTTCCATATCATGCAACACTTTCACGCCAAGTCCTATTATTCTGTGTGTTGGTTAGAGGTGTAGTACTACAACACAGCGGTGTCAGCTGTCATGGTAGGAACCATTCATGTCAGACACTACAGAAAATTTAATGACATGACAGTACCTTCACAGCCCTCTGGTAGGTAAGGAAAATCTAAAAGGATCTTCCCAACCTTTCACAGTAAACACAATTGGATAATCTAAAGCACCTGCAAGCAGGAGATGAGTCCATGATGTATCTTTCCTATCAGCCAGCTAATACTGTTATTAAAACAGTTACGTTATGTCAGCTCTTAAGTCTCCTATCTGTTTTGGGCATTTCTAAGGACCTTCTCACTTTGGCATTTAGCCACCGACAGATTTAGTTGATCCAAACACCGTATTTCCTTCTCCCATATCCTCAGCTGATTCTAAGATGCCCAGGCCCTTCACAGGGGCTGAATTACCATTTCCTTTAAGAGCTGTCTGGTTCCTATTCTTTCCTAGGAGCTGAGAGGAGCTAGCAGTACAGAGACATCCTGCTCTTCCGCATGGCTTCGCTGATTAAGTATGCCGGGCTCAGTTCTGGCTCCTCGGTCATGATTGAAATGTTCTGCCACTCCCCCAACTGGTTCGACTTTTTAATGGTGTCCACCACACACAGGGCATACAGACAGTCATCAAAAGTGGCAGCCATCGTGAGGGGCCTCCCGTCCCAGGTCCTCCTGTCGTCCTGGTCCTCAAATGCCTGCCGGACAGCTTGAACCATCTTAATGGTGCCCCGGAGGTAAGGGGATGGGATGTCACTGAAGGCTTTCTCCGGAAGTAAGGAGTTGCTGACTGGTGTGGAGTCCTTCAGCAGGAGCTCCCGCTGAGGAGAGCTGTTGCTCTGTCCGTAGAGATCGGTGCCTATTACAATCAGCCGTCCTGACGAACCCACCACAATAATGTCTTGTTTGAACTCCCCTGGGACGTTGAAGTTGAGCGTCACCGTGCAGCACACGCCGCCTTCCAGGACCATCTGAAACGTACAGAAGTCATCGCTGGTGATCTGTCGTATCCCCTTGATGTGGTCCGTCTGCTTCACGAAGGTCTTGAGCAACCCGTGCACCTTCACGGCCTTCTGGCTGGTGAGGAAGGTCAGGAGATCGATGATGTAGGTGCCAACCGAGTGCAAGCCCCCACCTCCCATCAGGTCATCACAGCTCCAGTTGTACTTCTTGCCTAGCAGGCTTCCGCTGTGAACCTGTACCTCGCACACCAGCAACTCCCCTACGTAACCCTCCTGGATCAGCTGCTTCATCTTCACAAAGGCGGGCAGGAAGCGCAAAACGTTCCCCATGATGCTCATGAGCTTTGGGTAATAATGAGCCGCAGTCATCATCCTAAAGGCATCCAGGGGAGTCGCCGTTCGGTCACAGATGACATTTTTTCCAATGCCTGAAAAACAGTTTAAAAAAAAAATCATCAACAAAAATATATCGATTGAGTGAGCTGAAAGCCTCAAGGCTATTCTTAAAGACTAAGCCAAGAAGAAAGATCCTTGAAAGAAGAAAGCATTTCAATATGGTGTTAAAGGCAACTAAGATCCTCTCTGGCATGTTTCCAAAATGCCTGCAAGAGTTTCTTGAGCACCACAGTGGAAATGTATCCCTTTATATTTTCAAAATGCACTCATGCCTAAAAGTAGCACGAAGGTGAGGGCCTGCACAGATAAGAAAGTAAGCTAAGGTGAGGTGGACTGCTACCCCACATTTGCCACCTTCTGGGAGCAGGTACGACACCAACCACCCCCACTCAGCCATCTCACAGACGTCTCTACTGTGATAACCTGCCTGTGTGGGGGCTGCTGAGAGCTGAATCTGAGCTTCAGATTCAAATCCCTGAAGCATATGAGTAACACCACCACAAGTACACAGTAACTTAATGCAGGTACACTGAAAAGCCTGGGCTTGTCTTCTCAATGGTCTTGTCCCTTCGTCTTTCCTGTTCAGACTGTTTAAGAGGCTCTGCCTGGAGACAGGGCGAAGTACTGGGCTTGTTGCTTGATTTAAAATGCAGGAATTGCTTCTCACTCATAAAATTCCACACTATTCTGACAATGGCGCTCGTTTTTTCTGAAGCAGCTCTGCTGAAATGTCAACAGCGCGTCCATGGTGCCAAGGGAGAACCACAACTGCTCTAAAACAGGTCAGATGTAGCTGTGACAATCTGTTCCCTCACAGAATTGCCCGTATGGGCACACTGTTTACTGAAGCTTGCGTGACAGTCCTGTTTTATCTGGCCATCAAGGTGTGCAACTGAATGCAGTGCAGGCTGAGATGCCTAAATAATGGGTTTATTATTGATTTCTCCTCGTCAAATACTTTCATTCTGTACCCATACACACATAGAGTGACAGAATCTCCAGTTTCCTTTTTGGTTGCTTACAAAGATTTTTTTTTACGCTTAATGAGCAGTATTAGGTGCGCTATGCAACACCTTATAGCACCAAATACGATCTTTGCCTTGACAGCCTCGGGCTATAGCTGGGCCAGGCACTTAAAAGAGCTGAATTTGGAGCCTGTCTGCCGGAGTCTAGATGAATAAATCTGGTTACTCCCTCAATCGCTTTGTGTTTTGATTCCTTTTCCCTTCAGATAGGTGAGAAATCCTTTTTTCTTTAAAGAGCTATTGTGAGGATAAAATTTTACATGTTTTGGAGCTGTTTGGATGAAGTCATATAAATACAGACAGATGGCAGGGATCTGTCTGAGCCCACGTACATGAATATTTAACAGCCTGACTGGAAGAAGAAGGGGGTCACAGTCCAAACATTCAATAACCAGCTTATCCACACTGGCTATTCCCAGTCTTTGTCTGCTGCTATTTGAGTAGCTGAAACTGGAGGGAGGGCTGTCACCACTGAAGTGGCAGTCACATCTAGTTAACAGCCAAGAAGGGAAAGATCTTCCTTCAACTCGCTCCCATTTACCTTCTACTTAATCAGGTAAGTAGACACATACTCATTTTTCTCTTATATTAGGCAGGAATCCTCTCTTCAGTGGCCATCATCTTCCCTTCTCACTTTTCTCTCTCATCTTTACAGACTGCTACTGGTGACCTAGTTGACACGTTCAACCATATAGCACTTCTTTTTCTGCTCCCGAATAATTTTTTTCTGCGTCTGTTTGATATTGGAGAAAGCATTCATCCACCTGCCCTATATTCCTCTAACTGGTAGCTCCAGCTATGCCACTTGATCACTAACATAATAGTCCTCCTTGAGTTACACAGACTCTTTGCAGAGAGATTTTAGTCTGGCAAATTAGTTATCAAAATAAGGGAAATCTTAGAGAAAACTTGCCCACAGTCAAATCTTCCTGAAATAGCCATTTTCCCCCCAAAGAACCCATACATACTACGTCATCATCTGACCTGTTCACCACTCATTCACACGCATCATTTTCTGCTCCAGTTCAGCTTCCATCGTTCTGCCTCACAGGCGCCTGTCGCATTTTATCTGGGGTCTGTGCAAGCACTAATGTCTCGAGATATGCAGCTCTACACACGTGCTCGTGAGGAAAAGGGTCTGCTTTCATTAGGAACTGCAGCCCGGGGACAATCTTTCTGCTGGTTGTTCAGTGCCGTGCACAGTGGGGGTCAGTCCTTCACCGAGTGGGCAGGGAACACTTGGGATTGTCCCAACCTGAGTACCGAATGACGATTATAAATATGAAAGAGAAGCCTATGGGTTTTTACATCCCTTACATTCAAGAGAAACTGCCACTAGGATCAGTGTAAGTCAGGCACACATGCAGAGAAAAGGGAAGAGCCCTAAATATTTGTATAGAGACAGGGAAAAGGTGAAGTCTTATGCTTACTCCTTCCACCATTTCAACCTTTTTGGAAAGGTTGAAACCTTTTAATTACAGCAAATCCAAAATGCAAATGTTTTGAAAGCCTTCCCGGCTCTGTGCATACGCTGACAATACACGCTGTGCTCTCATCCCTGTCAGGGATTTAAACAGATTTTTGCTTGCTGCCCAGAAAGCTTTTATACTCTATTAAAGCTTGCGCATGACACTGCTCAGCACTCGAGTCTGTGCACACTGCAGATCTTTGTCTTCTCTGTAGCTGCAAATCTGCAAGCAGCCACATTAGCTTTCTCGAAGCAAAGAGAGAACATGAAAGGTTTGCTTAATTTAATTTAGAGACATACTCTGGTGTGTTTATGCAACTGGAATAAGAAACAGGCGGATCAAAACACCATCGTTTTCTGCTCTCCTCCCTCTGCTCCCTTCCCAAAAGGAGAAGGAAAAAAGGCACCTTCCCTTGGAGCCATTCTCTAAAGCAGTGACAGGCAGAGCAGAGGGCAGCGTGCGAGGAAAACCTCCCTTCCCAACGCTGGGAGTCTCACGCAAAGGCCTGCTGCGATTGCAGGTGCGGCGGGGGGATTCGCTGGGAACTGACCCCCTTCTCCTGGCCTGGGGCTAGCGGCTAAGCCTGCCCACTTTTGGACAAGACTCTCCAAGAAAGAATCAACGGTTACCGCTTGTGATTCTATCACCGTGTTTTGCCACTTCACACATTTTTGAAAATCACACCGCAGCGGACAGCAAAGACTTCATTAATTACATAAAAGCAGGGCAGTGCCGTCAGCTTGTTCCAGCAGGAAAGTGCAATATATTTGTCTGGTGATAAGCAACAGAGGCACATGCATCTCACTGTATGAAATGATACACACACCTTCTACGTGCATCAAGAAATCTGGTCTACGATGCTACAGTTCTCAACCAGGCAACTTCTGAGCATTGATTTCTTGAGTTCTTAGGTAAAATGAAGTAGAAAAATAATTTAAGGACACATCATTCTTTTTGAGGACTCACACAGCCTTCACCCCAGTGTCTCTGCTTGGTTGTGCTTCAAAAAGAGACAGAGCGGTGCCAGCCAGGTGGTAAGTGACGTGACGTGACGTGTGTCCACATCACAAAGCCACTACTAACACTGGTGTCTTCTCACTTCCCAGTGTCTCACAAGGAAGGTTAAGGGATGAATGGTCCATCTTAACTATTCTTTTTCTCCCATATATCCCCCAAGCCAAACCTCAGCAACTTAGATACCAATCTGCATTTAAGAACGTTATTTAAGAACACTGATCTTCTCTGAAAAAGTAGATGTCTAACCAACTCTCTAGAAGCAGCTGAGCAAATAGAAAAAAATTGGCTATACTGTCATTGATGCTAACACTTGAGTGAAGATTTCTCTACCACCTTATGCTGGCAAGGCCAATTGAAACCATGATCTAATGGCTTGTCACCCACCTCACAGTAATTATTTTTCTCAGGAAGTCATGTGATTTATTTGGAAACTTCAGCCTTTATTTTAGAAAAAGGAAACCCTTGTGATGTGGAGATAATTTTGAAAGCCAAACAGTCCAGGAGTGAGTGGCGAGTAGATACGGCCCAGGGTAGAAGTATCTACAATTTTTTCCATGTAAATGCAGGGGAAGAGTAAGGAGCTAGAGTAAGAATTTAACTCCTGGTTTTGAAATGCCTGGTGTTTGCAGCTCTTCATTTTACAGACAGCTCTAGCTCCTTGGCTACCAGCAGCCCAAGATTATTTGTCCCTGTAACGTTCCTGTGATGCACAGCCTAAAACCAAGCAGACCTCCTGGGCCCACAGTGCAGGCAGGGTAGAGCAGCTGTAACCAGTGCAGGCTGCATCAGTTCTGAAACCTACAATGTCAGCCTTTTTTTCCTCCATCTGCTCTGATCATTTAAAATAAGGAGAGAAATACTGTCACATAAAAAACTCCAACTAATTAAAAAAAAAGTGTCCATCATTGAACTGAAGTAAGACTAGTCCTCTATCTGTTCAGCTCAGGACATGAGGCCCCAATATGGTATTTTCTCCTCCTCCTACTCACAAGAAAATCCAAAAGGGGTCTATTTGGAGTCTGGGCATATAATCAAAACTTTCACTGGCACCGGAAAGATTCATTTGTTAGCAGTCGCTACCTATTGCTCTTGGTTGGGGCGAGTGGGGTGCGAGAAAGGGCAAAATAAGGTTTTGGTGCACGAAGCTAAACTAGTCAGCAAAAAAATACATTTCTAAAGCTAAAGATGAGCTGTCAACACTTAAAAAATAGTCTGAGAGTTTCAACAAAAACAGGAGGGGTGGAAGAGCATGCTTACCAGGTTATTTCAAATGGATGATTTAAATCATTTATATCAGATTATAGTCTCTTCTTTAAACACAGTTTTATTTTTTTTCAAAGAAGCTAATACAAAATTACATTCCAAATGGTGACAATCCACATTACCATTAATATGGTTCCAATAAATAAATGTGGGTAAATTTTTCTTCTCAGATTTTGACGGTTGCAGCTGCTGTTGTTGCCTTTGGATCCTATACAGAATCAGAAGGGAAATCATCTTCGGCACTCAGTTGTGTTCACAGTTTGTAAGGCATGTTGCAATGATATGTGCTGTATTATTAGTACACATATTATTAGTTGTAATCAGATCACGGTTTCCGTCCTAATGCAGCCTGACATGGTTTGCAAATACAAAATAATATCATCTAACACATGAACGAGGAGTATCTCATTCATATTTTTCCACCATTGTAACACTGAAAAAATAAGCTGAGATATTCAGCACTTTTATTTATAAGAAATACGGCGACTCTAACAAATGTAGCCAGGTCAGCAAACAAAAAGTAGCAAGTTTAGTTACAAGGCTGTATTTTGCTGCAAACCAGTCAGTTCGGCCATACTGACAGAAGACCTTTCCTGAGGAATATATCAAAAAACATAGTCAAAACAAACGACTTAAATAAAAAGTCACTACCTCTCATTTAAATAGCTGATTTACAGCAATTTGCTCTTCTGCACATTGTCACGCACACATTGTCAACTCTGTGGTTTTGCACAGAAACCACCTCGGAAACTACATTAGGCACCAGGGGCCAGCACGTGGTGCCCTACAGCTAAATTGCTGTTTGATGTGAGCTGAGTATCAGTAGAACTGTGTATTTTGCGCATTCCCATACGAGGCAGAGATCTGTTTGCGATACTAATCAGGTTAGCGGACGGTACTGCTGCAACCCCATCGGATATTCAGAAAATGTCTTTCCATTTCTTTAAATTCTCTATCTATATGCATACCTATATGCATGTATACCTATATGCAAAACCATCCAGAACTGTTTTTTTCCCTCAGTAATAATGACTTCAGAAATCCTCACAGCTGTTAGAACCATTCCCTTCTATCCTGTTCTTTCAAATTTGCAAAAGACAGAACATTTGGAGCCTGTAATTTAGCCAAGATCTCAAAAAAAAAGAAAAAAAAATCAAGTTATCTACACTGACTCATGGCAATACTTGAAGACTCTGAACAAAAACAGGGGTTGGTGATGAAGAGTTCTCTTTCCCTTCCAAATTCATCACTCCCTAAGAAACCCAGAAGAAAATATAAGTGATCTGAGCTGTAACTGCGCTGAACTGTTGACTGCAGGGAAGACCCGCAGGGTTAAAAGCAGATTTTTGTGAATCAGCAAAAACCACTATTTTTGCTGTTTCAGAACTGTCTTTATGATAATCTCACAGTCAGGGTCCCTTTTGTGTGGAGCTGGCACAAACCAGATCGGTGTTACTCTGTATTTCTAGCAGACGTGTACCAAGGAGAGAAACGCAACGCTGCGAATGCCTTTTGGAAATTGTATGCAAATACAGTATTTGAAGGCAGTAGCTCATACAGCCACTGCTCATTTATTTTAAGTTTTGATAGCTGGGGTGGCTCTTCAGTCTCTCAGAGATATAGCAATCGTACAGTCAGTTTAGCCTGCTACATGCATGATAAGCCACAAACCTTCAGCACTATAGATCATGATTTTCTCATCTGCCCTTCAATCAGTGCAATATTACTTGGTGAGCAGTACCCCCTCTTAATTACAGCTCCGCGAACGGCTCCTTGCCCGCTAAGCTGCAGATGACAACTATAAGGATACTTTTGCCCCTTGCTGTCAGCAGCAGGCAATGCCCCGGCCCCCAGGCACCGTTTCCAAACGGCTGTCTCACCAAAAAGTGCTTCTTTCATTTGGCTGTCTCGCCACAAAACTGCTGTAAGGCCTAGAGGGATATTGTGCTCATTAATATGAAGCTCATCTGGGTGTTGGAGCAGTGGGAAGGGACTGGCAACCTGGGCATCGGGAAGACCCAGGTGAAGCCCATAGTCCTGGGGCTCCCGGGGGAACCCAAGGAGGCCATGGGGGGCTTCTGGAGTCACTCCAGATGAGCAAGCAGCAGCAGGGGGTGCAGCAGAGGAAAGCGGGAAGGTGGATGAGGGAATGGAGAAGTGGAGAGGAGAGGGAATGGGAAGGAAGAATGCTACAAGGGGGAAAGGAGGACACTGGAAGGTGCTGGTGCAAACAGCCCAGAGGAGCTCCTGCCACTCCAGGAGCTGCACAGTAAACCCTAATGGTATCAACAACATCCCCAGTCCTCAGAGATCCATCCTAAAAGGCTCCCCCTCAGTCCAATATTCGTGTGAGCCCTAGCATCTTTTCTGCAGAAAAAAATAACAACGGAGGAGAATGAAACAGATTTCAGAGAAAACAAGCACCCTTCTGTACCCAGAGACTGGTCAGGAGGGAGGGATGATGAAAAAAAGCACCTACAAAAACATCGCAAATGGTGACACGTGTGAGTTAAGCTATTGCCCGATAGGTACATCCGGATAGAGAAATGTAATATGTGATACTGGGATGGGCTGTTCTATGGGGCTGATATTATTTTCTGGTGCATTACATGTGGCGATGCGTGAATCACATACTGCATTGTGATGAAAAGCTTTTGAATCCCTCAGAAAATGGTCTAAATAAATATGGGTATCTACATTTCTAGCAGGAGGAGTGGAAAACCTGATAGAAGGCTGCTCTGCTCTGGGAAATGAGGAGTGATTTCCAGGCTATCTCATAAAAACAATCACTCAGGTGACTGGAAAACCTGTTCACAGAGGACGAGGATTTTTTATTAATATATAGGGGTGTCTCTGCTATTATTAGATGCTGCTGCTGTAGATACTGTGATACAGTAATAATTATAGTAACAATAGGAACAATGGTTGTATTTATTGTATTCAGCGCACGATCTGCCACTCAGTTCCTTGAGTGGCATGAAAAACGCATTTATTTCAATCAATACATCTGCCAGGGAAAAATTGATGGCAAGACAATGTTTCTTTGAGGAAACCTTATTTAACAAAACTTTTGACAAGGAGATAAATCTGGATGATGAATGCCTAACAAGATTGGCATTAGTCGCAGCTCTAATGTTGGCCAAGGCAATCTTTGTTAATCACAGATATGTATAGCTGTTGCAAAAAATCACGTTACTATAGCATAATGAGTCATAGCTCATGAACTGATTCATATTAACAGGGCATGTGTGTATTCCTAGTCTGCTCTAAGTGTGAAGGAAAATAACAGTGACTGAAGGAACATATTTTCCTTCACAGCTGAAGCAGACGGCGAATGCACACAGGGAGTAATAGACCGCCCTGCTGACAAGGAACAGCTCATTTGGCCACAGCAAATCAATGGCTTATACAGATTTTACAAACCCTGCATCTCTTCCTCTGCATCAAAATATCACAAAGTAAAAGAACACAGGCACTGCTACATTTTAGAGTACACTGGGATGAGACGCACTTCACAAATATTAGGTGAAAAATTCTATACAGTAAACACGCACATGCCCAAACTGTACACACCACCACTAAAGTGAGGGTCTCAGTTCATACACCTACTTCTGGCCCTGGTGCATCACACCGCGATTCAATTTTTTAGGCTGGTTTATCCTCACCGATGTAACCTCTTTTCCACACAACTGCTTTCAAAACAAAAACCTAAACATTCAAATGCAAGGGGAAAAAAAGCTGCTTGTGACTGCCTCTGCCTTGGCTGGTCTGTAGGCTAAACCAAAGTTCACTCAAGTGACTAGCTGCACGATGAAAAGAAACCCTGCAAAGACACCCTGCTGCTAGTGACATATGAGCGGCATCTCCATCGACAGCTTAGGTGTCACCCAGCTAGCAAGATATGCGCAGCTCACACAAACAGTGCAAGAACTGCAAGCAGGCTCAACGAGTACGAAGGTGAATATGAGCTGTGAGCTCACAGAAGCGATTTCAGCTGGGCTAGCAGTCTGTAACACCATTCAAGCAAACGGAAAAACAGGGAACTGGTTTGTCTGGAAATAAAAAATGAGATGCTGGGTTCTTTGTAGATAGCTGCTGAGGTGTGGTGCCTAGGCTGGCAAAATACCCCTGCTGACTCCAAGAGATTATAACGATGCCTGCAGGTAAACAAGTGCCATCTAAGCAGAACCAGGACGGTTCAGCAAGATGAGAGAAGACTGTTATGATGATATCAATTTTCAGTATGTATTAGTATTGCCACTAACTTTTATTTGCACAGAGGTAGTCATTAGGGTTATAGAGTGGGGCCATGTCTGTGCATGTGTTACTGTTGCTGTGGGTATAAATGCTGCTGTAGCAGTATTAGAGGTGCTTTGAAATATATAGTCCTTTTGTGCTTGATGTTGGACTGGGGGTTGCTTCATAAAGTTTTAGATAGTCCTGCAAGGGGCAGGGAGTTGGACTTGATGATCCTTATGGGTCCCTTTCAACTTGAGATATTCTATTCTACCTCTTCTGCAAAGACCATACGTATCCATATGATTTTGACAATGTGCTGGCTTGAAGGGAACTTTTCTAATTAAGTCCATATGAATTTTTGATTGCTTATTCTGTTAGCGTGGCTAGTTGGGGCCTTTGATTTGGGACTATAAAGCATCTGCACCACTGAATCCATAGGCAACTTGCTCGAGAGCAAGGAAATCCACCGAGTCTTGCATTACTACGCATGCCAGCACACTTTGCAAGGCAAAGCAAAATTCTCTAGCCCCTTCCTAACATGGGCTAGAGTTTGATGCTTGGTTTATAGCCCACCTGGCATGTCATTCTGATCCCTTGGCTTTAGGCACTTATGCAAATAACAACACTGGAGACTGAAATAAATGAAGCACTTCATATTTCTTCAACTATTTAAAAGCCTTTAACTGCTGGGAATCGAGAGAAGGTGCAAATACACCCTGACAAACCAGCTACTTGCACACCAGAAGGAAATGCTTCAGGGGTCCCAGCTTGTGATTATCTGTTCAGGCATCTGAAACATGCTTAGACTTACATTCCCAAAGCCCTACTTGGATGCTTTCCATGCTCTCATATGCACTTGGGAAAAAGTATATGGGACAAACCATGCTGGCTTTCCCAAATTTCTATTCAATTTTTATATCTTCAAATCCCCATCAAAACTGCAGGGTCACATCCCCGCTGAGTACTTCCCTGTGAAAGAAAAAAAGCAGTACGTACTCATATAAACTGAGAAAATAAAACCATTGTACTTAGACCTTATTCAAGCAAACACTCATTAATTTCAATGGGGTTTTAATTGTTTTAGGACTAAATAAAAAACTCAGTGAAAATCTCTGTATTTGGTCCTTTATTTGTTCCAATTACTCTCAGTCCCTCTATTGAACTCCTAGAGCAAAATGCACGCCATCAGTCCAGTATATTTTAATACCTTTCTTTTCCACAGTAATGAAATCACAGGGCAATCACAGCCTATGGTCGATCTCTATTCTCCTGAGGCATTATTATCTGTATTTAAATATGTTTCTTTTTGTGTTAGCTGACAACTAAATGCCCAGCTGTTGTAAAGGCTTTGGGAGGATTAGGAAATCAGGCAGTTCAATTTTCTTTCAGCTTGCCTTTCCATCACAGAATTGTTTACGCTTACTGAGTCAGATAAATTTATGGCTGATAATTAGAGTTAATTTTCTTTATGTTTCTCTTGCCTACCCTTTCTACCTCCACTAAAACTAGCAAGTTGTAATCAGGTACTAAATAAAAAACTGACAAAAGATAAACATCAGACTAATGCCGATGAGTAATTAATGCAGCCATTAGTTCAGCAGATTTGTGCAGGATTCATGAAGGTTTATGAACATTGAAAAATTACATCTCACCAGCCAAGTGACAGGGAAAGTGACAGGAAATCCAAGTCTTAAAACAAAAAACCACAACCCTACAAGTTGTAGTGTCAGATCCCTATCTGTATCTCACATGGCATCACCGTGCAGAGCAGCAAACCCTGTACTCTCCCTGCACTTCATATTTCAGGATTGTTTTTCTTAGTAAACATTTAGTGATACTATCAGTTTGTATGAGATGCACTGCAGTTTCTAGTATGATCCTTCCTACGTGATGATATGAAGCATCAGCTTCGCTACCTACTTAACCCCAGACTCTGCTCCAAACATTTTTCCTAACCTTATTTCCCTGCAATATTTTCAGCTCGAGTATTTCTGCTTCTTTTCCTGCCCAGTGAAGTTTGAAGGAGCTCTGTGCTGAAGAAAATGTGTGTCACCCCTGCAGTTCTGGATGAATGGAGGATGCATTTGACCTAATTTTCTGATACGAGTAGTTAAAATGAATTCTAAAATCATTACTCACCTTCCCAAATACTGTACTGACTGTGGGCTCCAAAGCACTCAACTATGGACTGGGATGCACTAACATAACTGGACACATCTGAAAACTGCGCACACACACACCCCCAATTTTGACTTTAGTATATAAGCATATACAGACAGACACATACATATGCAGAGAAAGGAATGTGAAAAAGAGCCCCTTTTGCACACCTAAATACAAGTACATGGCAGGTGGAGGTGAGCAGTTCATTCTTTTCATTCAGTAGTGTGTGTATTCACACTCTATATGTCCCTGTGTGCAGGATCACACCGTAAATCACATCTTCTCTCTACAGCTGCAGTAATTGGAAATGTAAATTTATATTTATTAGGCAAACCCTACTAGAGCCCATAAGGCTCTGCCTAGCAGTGGAACCAGATTTTCCGGAGCAATGTGAAGTTACACAGGGATGGACGAACACCAGGTTGCACAACATGTCTTGAGGAGGAGAACATTCAGTGGTTTCATACTCGTGTCAGCAGGTCCCCTCTCTGCTCACTGAGTGGCATCAGCAGCAGGACTGGAGAGGCTGACATGACTGCTCCACTCTCAAGAAAGGCCGCAGCAGAGAGGAAGAGACAAGTCGGGAAGCAAAAGGTGTCAAGATGAAACAGGTCAGTGGGACCAACCTCCCAACTTCACCCAAGGGTCTCAAGGCTGCCTTTTATATCTGCTCGTTTCTGGTGTGCCATTTTACCAGCATCTGGGAGACTACAAAAGCATATTCACAGTCAGTCAGTCTGCAGGACAGTTTTTCCACCTGCTTAGGTCATCAAAGTTTCCCTAAGACTATTTACAGATGAGACCATGGCTTGATTCTTCATGGCTTCTCATTTCCGCTTCACAATCTAAGTCCTCTGCTCGGACCAGTGGTGTTTTTACATCTTGCCAAGAACAGCAAGGATCAGGACCACAGAACACACAGGTGAAGAAAATAAGTTAGCTTGGCCCACATAAGAAAATCAAGCCAGTTTAATTAAAATGCTGATCATAATGAAATCCCTTTGTTGGGATGCTGTCAAGCCAAAATAGTAACCCCCACCTCTCCGAGTCAATGTTGAGTAGCACAGCTCTATCCTAGCCATTACTGGGTCTGGTTCCTTCAGTCCAGTCCCACTCCCATTTTGAAGTTAATGAGAATTCTGATAATGGAGTTTCCCAGGGAGTTGGCATCAGGCTTTAGCGAGCTTCAGGTCAAATTTACCTCAGCTGTAATCCCATTAATTAAAATAGTCACACTAGCCACTGGTCTGGCTCTTCGAGCAACACAGTCAATGGAACAACAGTGAATAGATGACAAGCAAACTGTGATTTAAACTAACTGCACTTTCGTTAACTTCTCATCCAACACTACTTCGTAATTCTCAGATTCTTTGAGAAATTTCTCAGTAAAGTCCCTCCCACACAAAAAGGCAGTAGGCTTAGAATTGGCGTACTTTCTTGGGTAGTATTTTATTCCTGTCAGTGAGAGCTAAGTGCCACTAAAGAGAAGCCATAACCCCATTCTGAAAAGCAGCAGCGAGAATGGATCAAAGTGAATCAGCAATTCTAACTATGTGAGACGCTGACATCGTGCTTCCCTGGCTCCAACCCTGGGTCCGTAAGAAAGATGGATGCTTGATTAATTTCTCCCCAGACTGCAGAGCTTACACAAGAGCCAAGGACTCAGCGGCAGCCCAACCAGCTGACTCAGATACCAATAACTCATCAAGTGCAATCTGCCCGGATGACAGATTGCCCTGTCTGCAGTCAGTCCACAGACTAATCCTCACGAAAGGGTTTCTTGGAAAATGCCATTCACGCTCACGCTGGTTAAGTGTGCACTGGACGAGACACAGCTACACTACCGTAGCAGCTGAAGCCATATTTCATTATGCTTTTCCACGGTTTGCTCTAATGGAGACTGGGAATTCATCCCCACCACTGAAAATCTGCCAGAAAACACGTCAACACTGGAACGTTTCCCCATTATGTTCAGTAGGGTGGAACTAGTCAATTATGGTAGCCCAACTTGACGTGTTCTTCATCAACCCCAATGCCAGATGCATTTGTACTGTAATCCCAGGACCCTCTTGTGCTAGATGCTCCGCAAGCACACAGTGGAAAACGAGCCCCTGTTCACAACGGGCTTTGTTTTACCATTCATGTGCTGGATACCTGGACTGGAAAGACGGGTCAAAGTGAGTAGTTCCTCTCACTGTGACACCTTCAGACAGATCTTCTGCTACGGGAGAAGTGCAGCACCAGGTTGCCGTACCTTGTGCTGCTCTGAGCTTGCTGCAAGCCTATATTTGGACCTCATCCCTCTGAAGCCCCAGGAGAACTTGAAGTAATACTCAAGGGGTAGAAACATAAAGAGGAGAGCTCTCCTGCACTTGACCTGTGCCGCAGTGGAAAGAAATGTAATTTTTATCCACCCACACTCTTGCAGGTACATATCTGATTCAATGAAGAATAAAATATCTGTAAAGTAGGTCAGTAATTCTTAAAAAGCACTTGCACTTACGTTTCCTTTCAGAAGCTGCGTAACACACTGATCTCCAAGGAAAAGGAGGGCAGAAAGGACGAGCCATTTTCAAGTGAATAAGAATCGCTTTATTTCTGAACGACAGTATGTAGCTAGAAGCCTAAAGCCCTTCAACTACTGCATTTTTCGGTCACAGATTTGGCTCAGATTCTATGCAAAACAGCCCTAGAAAGATTTTTTTTTTTTTTTCAACCTAATAACACTGTTTTCCCCAAATACACGCTATTTTCTACCTGTAGCCCCTACAGAAGAAGAGCGAGCAAGAACGCACGAGGAGAAATATCACAGTGGGCACAGACAGTTTTCACTGTAAGTCCTATTGAGATGCTAACTCTGATTGATCTTCCCACAGAGCACCTCTCTACTCAAACACGGCAACTCAGGAGGCCCAGGGTTGGGATGCTAGAAAGAAGCTTAGGCTAATTAATTGCATTTCTTTTTCCGACTGCAGTGTTTTTCTGCCCTGCTGGATACTAAGAGGCCAGCACTGGTTCCTCTGATTAACAGTATCTCATCATGAAATCAAAAGAAAAGCTGCAGGCTAAAGAAAACTGGATTTTTGTTAGCAAGGATTTGCTCTTGGCGAATAATTATAATTGCCAATGTTAAAAGGAGATTGTGAATTAACTTCAGCAGACATAAAAAATAAATTCGGAAAAAAGCTTTCAATAATTACAGTGCATATGTCAAATGGAAATTACTCCAATTTGCATAGCTCTGCAGCCACATTCTACAATACCTCAAGTGGCTTCATAACAAGCTCGTATCTTTAAAATCATTTAATATAGCCCAGGGTTTTAATAACCCAAAAGACACTTCAGTAAGTACAAATGGAAAGCTAGCCTAGGATTCTTCATTTTTTTAGGCCATGTCTACACACAGTTCATTATTATTTCATAATGTGCATTAAAAAACATACCATCCCCACCCCCAAGCACACACATGTTTTTTACTGATAAAAAGTACTTTTATAGTGGTTTGGCTCATTTCTATAGGATATCTTTATTCTAGTTCAACCAGCCACATTAGGAGCCACACCACTGCAACTCTGTATGGAAAACATCATGTCCCACATCTTACACCAGGACTAATTTCCATGTAGGTCAGACAGACAGTTCTTTGGGAGGTCTGTATTACTTGTGATGTGCTTCGGTCTGGATGAAGTTTCTGGTTAGAAACCCAAATGTGACTGCGTGTGGGTGGATTTAGACAAGAGCTTTGCTCTGCACTCCAGCCGAGGATCACAAGCTGGTGGGCCATCAGAGAGGACCCCTCTTGGCCAGTCACATCAGGTTGCCACTCAGGTCTTGCGTGTCAAGGGGCTGACTCCAAATTCATACGCTTGTTGCTGCTTTGGAATGGGGGAAATTTATTAAAATCACCCTCTTATTTTCCCTTTCGTTTATGACTCCAGCCTATTTAAACTTGAACTGGGAATCCTCACGTGCCAAACAGAAGGCTCCCTAGGATGTGTCGGAGCTGAGTTTTTTGATCCTTCAGTGTCATCACTTACTTCCATCTTAACTGCGAGTTTGTACCTGTACCTGACACAGAAGAAACTGGGAATCAGATTATCCCATTGCAGGAACAAGGATAACCCAAAGATAACCACAGTATTATTGAAAGCAGACAAGAGTCAGTTATGGACCACAGTTCACTCACGGATCTCAAAGCACTTGATGACGCCAAGCAGGTATCATCCTCCCATTGCAAGGAAAGAGGAGTCAAGAAGTTTAATGATTTCTCCTGGTACAGATATTGTGAAAGCGGCAAAAGCAGCAATCTTATCTAACCTTTTCCTCCCCTAGTAACCTTTCTGCACCCGCAGGAATTACGCCATCCTTTCAGCTTTTCCATCCAATTTTGCCCTCATTTCCACTTTTCTTTAAAAAAAAAGCCGTATCTGCACTTAGCAGAGTATCTCAACTTTCTGTGTTAAAAGCAATTGCTGTTTAGCTGGAAGTGAAGGACCAAACCTCAGCAGTAGAAGTGTTGGTCTAGCTGCCCTGAGGGCAGAGATTTCCCGGAGATTTTGCGTGTAGAAAAACCACCAGACTCTTGTTCTCCTGCCTTTGCACACTTGACTGCAGCTGCCAGCTTTAGGCTAGATTCATCCCTGGCTATTTTCCCGCACACCAGCGTGTAGAGAGAAGTGGGGAGGGTCCTGAAACAAAAACTCCCTAAAAACGTGGCAGTTTAACCACTGGCTGTGGTTATACCCATCAGCAGCAACAGGTCCGTGTGGAGAGACACCAGTTAGTTGTGCAAGCCCTCCGGAGGGCTAGGCACTGCCTGCAACAGATTATTTGCAATATCCCTGTTTCCAGCTAAGGGTTAATATTTACCCCACCTAACAAGAAATGAACAGAGTGCCGAACGCGGGAGAGGCTGATTTCTCCACAGGCAACTGGCTGCTGGCAGAAGCTCACCCCCGTGACTCAGTGCACCAAGAGGGAGATGCCAAAACAACTATTTGTGGTTTCTCGTGAGGTAAGCCTGGTCCCAACGCAGCGCAGCAGGGCGCTCGGCACCTGGGGGGAAGAGGGCCGGGGGGAGCCCCCGAGAAGGGCTCAGGGGAACCCCTCCAAGCCCAGATTCGGCTCAGTAATGGCCAACTGTGTGTTGTGATGCCTGACAAAAGTGTGGTGACCTGGGTGAAACAAGAGGCTTGCCCCGCCTCCAGATGCCAGTCAAAAAGCATCACCTACTGTTGACAAGACCTCAGCTCCCTTCAGGGCCCTCCCAGCAGGGTGGCCGGGGCAAAAGCAGAGCCCAGCAGCTGACCCAAGACTCAAGGTACACACGGGATGCTCATGCTGCCATGCCCTGCACCACATAGGCTGTCCTGACCACGAACATTTTGGTTTCCCAGGTTTATCAGCCTACGAGCAAACTTTTTACAAGTAGCAGCACGCACCGAAGAGGAGTTTCTATCGCAGCAGTAAGCACATCCTACCAAACACTGCATTGCCCCACAAACTTACACATTTCTGTCAGGGACATTACAATAGCTGGCTTTGCCCCCGAGGCAGAAGTCCAGGGTAGCACCTAAACAAGTTAGTTTTCTCAGGAAATGGACACCTGAGATATTTTATTGAAGGTGTCTATCTTCCAACGGCACATCAACACAAAACAGTACGTATGTGTTCCTTCCCTCCCTTTCTTTGCACATAGGTCTCCTATTTTTTTTAAAGATGATCTGAGAATGTATGGGCAAGGTCAGATACAGTAGACAGATGACCCTTTGCTGAAGGAAAGCACAGCCAATGTACCTTTGCATAGCACTGTCTATTGAGTGCTGCTTGCATCATCTGCACTGCCACCTTGGAAGAGACAGGACTTGGTGGATCTGAACAGAGAGACTGTCCTGCTGCCGGGGTTGGGGCATAGCAGGGAAATACCAACCTTAGGCTAGATTCATCCCTGGCTATTTTCCTGTACACCAGCATGTAGAGAGAAGTCAGGAAGGTCCCAAGACTAAAACTCCCTAAAAACGTGGCAGAAACACCCCCTGGCCATGGTTATAGCCATCAGCAGCCTGAGCATCCAGCCTGTGCCCTGAGCCCGGGGCTGGCTGCTGGGCTCTGCTTTGCCCCAGCCACCCTTTCTCACTTTATACAGAGAAGCTACAGCAGAGGCTGTAGCAAGCGGCTGACATCTCCAGAAGCTCAGAGTACCAGGAGACAACAGGCTGCTTGATCTTCAGGGATTTCTTACATGTGCTGCCAAACTATTGCATGCATTTAGTATGCTGCCTGGATATTTATATTCCTTAAGTGAGTTTTTGTTCACCGCGCATGTGTTTAGTTTCAAAAACGCTTTTTCTAAACTGTGCAGCTTGTATTTGTCCTTGAGGCCTGACAGGACATAAGATGTGGCAACATGCTGGAACAGCCTCTCTGCTGCAAGCTCCGTTTTGCACTACAGCAGCACATTTAGCAGAGGAGTTTTCCAATTCTATAGGATGTCATCACTGCAACACAGATTTCTTTAGCTTGGACAAGCCTTAACTTTACTGTTACGCTATAGGTGTGGCTTTCCTTTAATAAAACTATTTTTAACACTACAATACTCGAGGGTGAACAAAGCACACGCCTGTGCTGATGCCAGTGTTTTTACAATGCAGCAGGTTTCGGTTGGCTCTGTGACACCAAAAAGAAGCTGGGCTTCACAGAAATTTGGATGGTTCCCTTCTGAGTCACATCCAGTCGGGCTATTCTTTGGAAAAAATTTGTTGTGTTTGTTCTCAACATAACTGGCCCTTCTAAGTCTATAAAGAATATTTTGTTCTCCAACTGTATGGTTTGGAGCTTCTGTTGTTGTCATCATTGGTTTGGCTCATCTAAAATTGTCCCTTCCACAGTAAGAATTGACAAAACACAGAAATCTGGTCACCTGGTCACAATATTCTGCTGAGGGGAAGCGATGCCAATTCCAGCTCATCTCTTGCTCTTCTGCTTCTATTTCACAAAAGACTCTAATGCATCCCTTCATTTACAGAAAGCAAACATTCCCAGTGTGCATGTTCACTGCATTACTGAAGAGTTTTCGTTGCCACGCAAATAACCCTCCAAAGCACAAGCAATGAACACATCCAGATGAAATATCGGGCTGCAGCATGTCCTCATTCATCCACATCTGGTCCCTAGTTGAGTCAATTGCCAAGGAAAATTTGAGGGTAGGCAACAAAACATCAATTTCAGAAGAGGAAAGAAGGCAAGAAAGATGATGGTTCTCTGACTTCTGGCACTATTATACAGAGCAAGGCAAAAGGTGACAATGTTACACAAAATACAGAAAACGAAGAACAGATCTACTTGAGGAAAGGAAAATTTTAGTTTAATATAATCTGTAACTTAAGATTTTATTTTTTTTCTTCCAAAAAACCTCTGACAATTTTACTAATCACTGAAAAAAGCTAAAAGGAGGCAGGCAAGACCTGACATTCACAGTAAGTATCTACCACAGGCTTAGCTTTCCAGCACATCCTTTCCCAGTGACAAGGACAGAGCAGCACACCTCCACCTTTCATATGGAGGCAATTACTAGTGTGAAAACAGCCCTTCCTAGGGGGAAACAAATGAACCTCATGCACAGTTGGATTAATGACTACTCCCATACAGATATGTAAACAGCCACATAGTTGCTACCTTAGCTTAGCAAAATTTTCAAGTTACATGATTTTTATTCACTTGTTTATGCTGTTCTCCCAAGCACTGGGTTTTTGGAGGAGATCCCATTTAGAGGGCAGAGCATGGCTGCAGAAAAAAAAAAGAGTACAGAGCTCTGCTGTCCAGTTCTCCCCATGTGATTATGAAAACGCAGTATCTTTCAGGTTTCTTTTCTACTTGCTAGATGCAACCGGATTATTCCCTCCATCCCAAATAGGATCTAAGAAGAATGTTACTGCTTTCTCTACAGCGAATATACCAGGCAATGTTGGTGGCTCCTGCCTCAAAATATTCCAAATGCACTTAGGAAAATACTTTTTTTATTGACTATAGTTACAGGAGAGATCTCCGCAAGGACTGTGTCCTCCTCATCCCCAGCCAGCTTTATAGAGGGATGGTCTTCTGCATAGGTGGAGGCACTTCAATTTGTGCTCCGCAGAAGTATGACATGAAAAGCCTTCTGATCAGGTACCTAATAGGTGGGAACTGAATGCGCTGTACTACTCCTAGGAAGATGTACAAGCTTCAGAGTGCGGAGCAGCCCTTTGTCCAGGGGGACAGCTATAGGTACCTCCATTGCATACTGTAAAGAGTTTTAATCTCAGCCCTCTCCCCCTCCATCCAGAAAAACCTTTTCACTCGGGTGTGGAAGCATGTGGTGGGACACACGGCTGGTGACATTGGTTTGAGTCTCAATCCACTGTCCCCTGAGCCAGAACAGCAAAGGCATCTGACCATCCTCCAACACCCTTCCCTGAAGTGCCTCTGCAGAACACAAATTCACCCCTAGCTGCCATAACTGGCTGGAAAGGACCTTGGCATGTAGCAGCACGAGGAGCATGGGGTACCCCTGCGTTACAAAAGGGTCATCACATTAGCGAGTCAGGCACAGGCAGCCTGGCACGGCTAATGTCGCAGGAATGTTTCCACGCAGGCTGACGCTCGGGTCTGAGTGCCAGCTATCCGTGTCAGCCACAAAGCACCGACACAACCTCACAGCCACTCTGCGAGTGCAGCAGCCCCCCGATGCCAGTTATGAAAGGAAGAGGAATACCGTATCCAATTAAAACTGAAACAACTTTGACTGTCTCCCTGAATGACCAGAGATGACTTCCCACTGACTGAGTTCAGTTAAGGCTTCTCAGCCATTAATCTGCAGTCCCCTTAGGGGACTGGATCTGCACTGCAAGCACTTTTTATTTCCCCCCGAAGGAATTACGCAATTAAGTCCTGTCTTCAGCACTGGGCTTTGTCTCCCTATAAAACATTTCAATAGGATCAGGCAGTTTTAGCAAAGAGAGGCTGGGCAGACCCTATCTCATCTGTGGCTATTCATTTGTCACAAACAGCCACTGCAACTTATCTGACATTTCCACTGTCGCTCACAAGGAAGAGCACCTCTGCACAACACAAAAAAAAACATCCTCGGGGAGAACATGAGTCCCAGCATCACAGGGGCAGGGGAGCAGGAGGGGTTGGCTTCCCCCTCTTTGGGCAAGACCCTGCTCCAGTTGCCTCATTAGGGCTTAATTTAATTTTCCACACAAAGTCACCCACAGCTTCTTCTCTTCACTTCCCCCTGCAAGAACTGCTTGTCCCCATTTGCCCCTCTCCACTGTCACTACACAGTGGGATCAAAAGTAGTGACAACAAGGAGAAATCTGATGCATACAAATGTGAATTTGGGCTGTGCACAGCTTCTGTGCAGCCGTCAAGATGGATTAAAGCCTTCGCTCACCACTTCAGTCAGACAAATGTATGTGGCTATAGAAAGGGGACAAAGCTTTCCTCCCCGCATTAAGGAGCGGAGCGCAGAAAGACTGCAGCTGTCTGTCTGCCACCTGAATGCTTCTGAAAGGCCCAGAGAAGTGTGTGGGCAGGGACTCCTGAGGAACACCTAGGTGTGCCTCGCCCACACGAGAAGGTGCTTCAAACACTGGTTCATCTCTAGAAGCCAGATCCTATCAATGCATACGAGCTCCTTGGCATACAATTAAATATCACTGATACAATGCTGGGCTTCTAGACACCTTTTAACTACATGAAACCCAGATCTCATAATAAATCATTACACTGGGCCATTTTTCATGTCGGAGCATAAGGACCAGTAAGTTGGCCAGCTCCATTACAGAAGCTGTATTCCACCTCTATGGTTGCAACTGGAGACGGGACGTAGCATCTTGAACCTGTGCCTGCACACGTCTACAACTGCAATGCTTCATCCTAGAAACGGTTTCAGCTTTCACTGAAGTGAACTTTACAGTCTCTGGTATAACAGGTGTTTTGATGGGGTTTTTTGTTTTGTTTTTAAACTTACCAATCCTATTGGGAACATTTGGGATACAGTATTTCTGTACCTATTATTGAGTTATATGCCAGATTTTATAGGGAAGTTTTATTCATTCAAATCCTTAAGGTTCAGCCTGTGAAGACACAAATCAAATACTAAAGAAACAAACTGAATAGCACAGGAGAGGGGATAAAGCTCCCATTTCTCAACAGCTTGCAAACAACCTTGACCATGAGAAAGCTTCAGAGGTTCAATTCTCCCTTTCTTTTTTTTTTCCCTAAAACAGACTGAGGTAGGACTGGCCACAGAATAATTTC
Source organism: Dromas ardeola (assembly GCA_013398915.1). Taxonomy (NCBI): domain Eukaryota; kingdom Metazoa; phylum Chordata; class Aves; order Charadriiformes; family Dromadidae; genus Dromas; species Dromas ardeola. The sequence continues at coordinate 690,601 of VYZM01004900.1, forward strand.
AGGTTAATTTCATAAGGAAGCAAAGCTCAGGAGATCACACTTTGTGTACATTTGTTTGTAGGCCAATATGGTTGACCATCTGACTTCTGATGACTTTTTTACATGTTCAATAACTCCACATTGCGGGGGGGGAAGCTACGACTGTTCAGCAATGCATATCTTTACCTTTGCGGCTACAATGTACTACAAACAGAATACATCATGCTGATAAAGTGGACATCTCAGGACACACCAAAAGAAAACTGCGGAGGAGGGGGACACAGGATTGGATGAGGACACACAAAACTGATGTTCCTCTTCCTTTTAGAAAATGCAGTTGTTCTGACCGGGGAGGGATTTTCATTCAGATCGCAGAGGTGCTGGACAATAGACAAGGTGCCAAGCAGAGAAGAGATAAGCTATATAAGCAGGAAACCAAAATCTAGGCTAACGCACGGCCTTTCCCTGACCCATCTTGAGTAACGCAATAAGGGCTTAGCAGTATCCCAGCCAGCAAAGAAAAGCTTGTTAGAGGAAGTCAGTGAGCAGTGTTTAGCTGTGGGGAGCTGGACCATCATCTGGATACGATACTCAAATGTTGCTTACAGACATGTTGGAAAGCCAAGCCTGGTAAGATGAAAAGAAACAATTGGCAACCTCTGTATGCTGGCAAGGAAACCCATACGATTGGCCAATACGAGACACTGACCCTTGAGTTAAAGAGAAAAAAGTGTCACTAAATATTTAAAGAAGGACTTCAAAAAAGAGTCCTAGTTACATAAAGCAAAATCAATGACATTTAATAGCAATTTCTTTCAGCTTGACCTAAATCCTCTTTCAGAAACGCTTGTCTCCACATACATTGCTGCATTAAGAATACAATAAACAATAAAACAGAAAATGGCGATCAGAAGCCAAATTTTAGGGCTGATTTATGCATTTACAGGGTCACGGCAGGCCACAGAGGGTTTCAATCTGTGGCCGAATGCCAAAATGTGAGATCCTGTGAGCATTCAGTCAGAGAAGTGGGAGGAAATCTCAAGGCTCAGAGCTCACGTTCACCAGCTCACCGCCCCGGAGAAAGACCCAGTGCTGTTACAACAAAATACAGCGAAACAGATAAACGTAGCAGTGGTACGGGTATGCTGCCTGCGGTCAGACCAGGTCATAATCTACACCTGCAATGAAAAAAGGAGTCCAAAGTGTCATTAATAATATACATTAGTGTGTGTCTATGGGTGAGATACAGAGGGGAATGAGTTAAAAAACACAGGGCTTTCTTCAACACACACCGGATCGCCAACTTACCCTGCGTGCCATAGGCTTTTGTTTTGCAAGGGGGAGTTCTCTAGAGGAAGGGGAAGTGTGAAACATCTAACGGTAAGACACCTGGAGAAGGTCTCCCATGCACTACCCACAGCTTCAAAACAACCCCAGCTGTGTGAGTGCTGTAACATCTGTCAGCCTCTTTAAAGGCAGCTCTTGCAGCGCAAGCATAATGTGCATCTATGAGGGAAAATGCTTTTCCCTTCTCATCACATAGTACAGAGTGGAGCTGTGCCACCAGGAACGTACTTCGGAGTAAATGAGAAGTGTCACATCTCCCGTTCACGGTGAGGAAGGCAGTACCGCTATGGGGATCAAGGACAGCCCAGTGTGCAAACTGCCTGGTGGGAAGTGACATATTTGTATCACAACTGAAAGCCAGCATAGCAGGTTTCTATGGAAAAGCACTTGAAGCCTTAACTTCATTCCCCAGTTTCCTCAATGAGCGCAGACATAAAGGAGTGGGGAAATGTTTCCAGCAGTTCCTATTACCCATGAGTCATGCCCTGCTGGGGTTAGTTGTGTGCAAATGCACAAGTCTTAGTCCTTTGGTGGCTTTTACAACCAACCGGAAAATTTTTAACAAAGTATTTTTTGTGATGAAAGCAGAGCAGTATAGGGCAAACAAAAAACCATTCATCATTCCACACCAGGTCTCACACTGAAAGGAACAAACTGTTTTTCTCCAGACCCTCAAAACTGTTTTCAAACAGTGCTTCAGAGGTGTGAGTGAATATAGCATCAGGCTCTGGTGGGTCAGTTTCTGCTAAAACAACACGAATCTGATCTGGAAGGAAAAACCAACTAATTGTGACTAACCAGGTCTTATCTGGCACCTGAGGCATCACACATTGCAACTTCCTTGAAGCCTTTCCAGGTTGTCAGGTGCCATGAAGCGCATAGCCAAAACCTGTCGGGCTGCAATGCCTTCATACTCCTTTCAGTAGTGTGTGCTGAGCTAAACCACCTGGTGCTATGTCTTCACTGCTACCCCGCTGGGCTGAATGAGACCAAACACGAAGCCTGAGAGCCTCACAGCTCCCACCACTGTGCAGGACACACCAAGCTCTCAGGGTCCTGCACGGTGACTCGCTCTCTGCTCACATGGCCAGTTCTGACCCAGGAGATACCCAGTTCCCTGATGGCTGGGACCAGTGAACTTGAGCACCCTTCCCAAAGACAGAAAGACACCAGTGTCTTCTTCACAAAACCCCAGAAGACCAGGATGTGAGATCCTCTCACAAGAAGGATTATTAATATCCCAAATGAGTAGGATGCATGCAGCACTTTTGCATAACAATCTATTCTATTAACAGATAGTGAGTGCTCCAACCATAAAAGCAGCTGCTACCCTGTTTCTGCTGGGAAGATGACACAAAGACCAAAAAAGCAGCCAGAAGCCCTGGGTAAAGCAACCCAACAATGTGCATGGATGTCCTCACAGCTTTCCATGTGACAGAGGAAAAAAAAAAAACACTACTATGAGAAATCAAAGGAAATGGTAGCTAGAGTCCACCTGCACCTAAATCAACCATCAGAGAATCAAGAGACCATCCCTTTTGTAATTTATCCTCTTGGTCCTCAAAGACAGCACTCAAATCATAGAAGGGAAAGAACTACAGAAGAAAAAAGAAAAAAAAGGAAAGAAAAAATCATTTACTCCCAAAACTGGGGTGGAAGCACAGGATTTGTGATCAGACAGTACACATACAGAAATCTGTGAAAGACTTCAACTGTAGGGGAGCAGAAAATGGAGTCAAGATTGCCACAAAAGCTGCTTATAGTTTTGACTTTATAAATTTTATGAAGCTAGCTGTTTGGGAAGAGAATAAAGGTTCTCTTTTTATTTCCCACTCAAAAGAAGCCACTGTCACTTCATTTGGGTCACCTCTGCTTACACAGGGGCAGGTTTCCCTTCTGCATAACTTAGTTACTTATAACATCTCTGGGCACTTTCATCATGACCAACCACAACATCCTGTAAAACAGCAGATAATCATTAATGATTTGTACAGCTCGTGAAAAGAAGTAGAGAGAGACTACAAGCTCTGGATTCATTTCTGCTCCTTTCTGCCATCACAGAGTTAAGCATCTAGTCTAAACTAACAATCTGGGATTTCTCTGGACTCAAGAGACAGAAATATATGCAGTCAGAAGGCTATTTACCTGATCTAATTTAAGCATACATTTTAGGATGTTGCCCATCTTTCCACCATCTACAAAGAGCCTTGGTAACCAGTCAAGACTACATACATGACTTATAGACCAGATGCCTAAACAGAGGCTGTCTAAAGTCAGTTGAGAAAGGCAGAAAATAAGTAGCAGGACAGAAAAGGTAATTTGCACCTCCCAAATCTCAGGCTAATGGGCAAACTATTGGAACGACCCTTCCTACGCTGCATTATTTCATCACGCTTCTTTGACATGTTTGTGCCTGGTAACAGAGGGCACCTGTAAGCAAAGCACCATTGAAAGTCACCCACACTGGGGCTGTTTATAAAAAAGCAGGTTTTTCACTCGGGCTAAACAGGCTACAAGATGCCTGTGTCTCAAAGCACACAGCGTTAGCACCAGTCCCTCGTGCCCTGTGGGAGTCACTGTGGGGCTCAATACTGTTGGGGTTCTATAAACCAGGCAGCTTGGATTTGCAGTGGTTCTGTAGGACGCCCACTTGGACAGCTGAAAGGCAGATGTCTGGCAAGTCTAGTAATAAACAGAGATTATCAGTTCAAGATCAAGCCTAAAAAGAGAATTTAGAAATGCTAATCCATATGAAACAGTAAATTCACACATCTTAGCCAATGTTTTAATCTGAGATAGCCAAGCTAAAAACACATCATAGCAGGCACAGAAAGATGCTCGCTCGAAGCGGAGGCCATGAAAACGGCATCTGATCTGAGCTACCACATGACTTGCCTCTCTGGCTGGAGATGGTTCAAAAAGAAATCTGAAGGGTGGATCAGGCAGAGACAGCAATGGGGATTTCATTAATTGGAGAGATGATGTACAGGCAGAGCGAGCTGAAGGCAACGACAGCACTGCCGTCAGGCTCTGCTGTTCTCCTCTGTGACATCCCCGCATCTGACTTATTATCAATGGGCAGCTGCTGCAGAAATTGAAGCGATGCTGAAATGACAACTCTATTAAAGGGGCAGATGGTCCTATGAGCAAATGTTTCACCAAGGACTGGGGAGATATCATCAAAGTCATTTCTCAATGACTCAAAAATGACAGCTGATGTCCCACGAGATGAAATTTCAGAGTGACACTGTACCGTGTAGCCAGGGGCCAGGAATATTCTTGAATATAACCTGACCTAAAGATATAATTAAGCCAGACCAAAGACAAGTCTATCAGTAAGGCTAGAATCCTTGGTAGCAGCTTTTATGACAGCCATGGTTGAAATGTGCTACTTTGGGAAGACAGCCAAACTGCTTATACACGGACTGCAGCTGTACCATAAAGCCACTGCAGCTTTTTGGATGAATTATCATTCATAATGAAGTGGGAAAAGACAGAAAAATTAATGAAAGAGGTGCAAAAGTAGACCATATTTATCCTAGAAAACGTGCTGCTCTTCTTAAAACACTGGAAATCAGATTCACAAGACAAAGATTACTGAACAAAACATTGACTGTAAATTAGTTCTCCTGTTACCTTGATAGAAAATTTTGAAATTCAAATTGATGTATACTGTCACTTCTCCCTGCACACAAGGAGGACTGAGAATGCCGACACGTAATGCAATGCCTTTCACACGTAATGCTTCTTTCCATTTTCTCCTAGCCAATTAGCAAATCAAGCTTGATAGACTCAATTATTTATAAGTTCCAATAAAAAAAACATGGATATCCTTGGAGCATAGGTCAATAGGGTAAAACTTCACAGCTGATCTCTGGCAAGAGCCGTAGTCTCTAAGGCTTTCAAGAAACCATCTACCAAAACCAGGACACAACTAACCAGGTTCAAAGCATGTAGACAACCTTCAGAAGACGTAGGGGTTAAAATTCACACAAAGCTGATCACACAGCAAGAACATGGGATATTCCTTCACTGTTCCAGTGGACAATGCCAAAAAAGTGATAGTCCTTACTATGCAAAGTCACCATCCTTCAGAGTTAACCCTTCATCTGTAGGGAACAATGGCAAAACAGAGCTTGGCAAAAATAATTCTCACAACAAAACGGATCACCAGATTTAAAAATCCTTACCCATATGGTCAAGTTTAGCGACCTTCAGATCCATTCCTGTTCTTAAACTGTGTAAAACATTACCTCAGTCTAGCTATCAATTTTGTATACCGGTGGGAAATTCCTGCCGTCTTTCCAAGCAATTAAGCCAACCTTCACTCTGCCTTTTTAAGGCACTGACGTTTACAGTGGCAAAACATAACAAGGCTTAAAAAAATCCCTTACCTACATGTGCACATATGTATGTACACACCTAAGCATCACGGTTTCAGAGGCAAAATGCTGCTTACGACCATGAACAGTTGCTGCAAATTCATGTGATTGTTCTTGGCAACACTACAGCTGGAGATGCTCCCAGGGTTGGGACCATGTGTTAAACCATTTTGTTCACAAAGCGTGAGGTAGTGCTATGTTATTTCGACCCGCCCTATCTCTGTTTTTCTGTAATGTGCCGTTCATATTTACAGTATGAAATACCAAATATATGACAAACGGCTCTTATTATTTTAGTGTTTTACAAATGTATTTCCATCTCTGTGCCCAGTGAATATTCAAACTGGCAGCTGTGACGGTTCTTCTGCGTGGTAAATTCTGCAGGGCCTTGGTTCCATCTCCAAGTTCAATCTCCACGAAGCCCACAGGCCTCCCAAGTAGTGGGAGCATTTTTAGTTTCTGCGTTTAAAGAATGATGAAGTGGAAACAAAAAAGGTACACAGACAAGCAACCACAATGATTAAGGGAAGAGAGGAGCTGCTTTACCAAGGCACACTGAAAAGGCTGGGGGTCTTCAGCTTAAAAAGGAAAAGTCTGACAGGAGGAATGGTCAAGGTTTACAAAATTATGAAGACAGTGGATAAGGTACTCATAGAACTATTTTTCACTAAATTCAGTATTATTAAATGTGGAAGACATTCCCTGAAACTAGCAGGAAATAATTTAAAATTTATAAAAGGTACATTTCTACTGCAGCTGATGTGAATTTCTGGAATCTGTTGCCACAGTGATGACCTGTAACATCTGCCACAGGCAGACAGTATCAGCAGGTTCAAAAAGGGATTAGACAAATCCAAGGACAACAGGTCCATAAACAAACAGTACAAGGGACAGGCAAGGATGGTCCTTCTAACATGCCCAATACAGAGGTGGTGGATGCAGGAGAGTGCAAGGACGCAGACTGCAGACAGGGGCCAGGCTCCCATGCTCTCCCTGATCAGCACATCCTTTGGGCACTGTTGGAGAAGAATCCAGGGCCAGGTATGAACATTGGTGTGACCCAGTTGGGCATTTATCTTTCTACGCCCGATTGCTAGGTGACTGTTAGTTTGAGGCACTTAATTTGGGATTGATTTCCAGTGTCCATTACCTCACTTGCAGCAGTGGGTGCTCTAAAAGTCTCTAGTAAAGGGCATACAAAAAAAAGGCAGCAGCCAATATTCATGAAGCCTACTGAAAAGGGAGGCTATAAACATTTTTTCCCTTTACCCTGTCCCAGGGGAACCAACTCCCCAGCAGACAAGCACTCTTTTATACAACCGTATGGTTGTAGTTATTTCGCTTTCACAGCATTAAGAACCCTTGTAAACTCCCTTCAAGGATCTCCCTGACAGGCTGATGCCCTTCCCTCTTCAAATCTGTTTTTAACCTAAGAATCGCAGCTCACCCGCTTCTCCACCAAGGTTTGTCTTTATTATTCTGTACTGAGACCGGCTTATAATGCAGCAGCCTGATGAAAGTTCAGCACTACCCTTGAGCGGTCCACATGACAGCCCAGCTTCACAGGAACACATGTTCTCCGTGGTGCAACAAGCAGCACCAGGATGACGTTGGAAACATTAATTACAGACATGCCTGCCAGGCCTAGAGCTCACATGCTCTGAACAATAAGAGCAGAAGGACATTGAGAAGGGACTTCAACAGATGTCAGAGGACGCAGAGGAGTAGTTCCCTTACTGACTCCATCACAGTTGTTTTTTTATTGTGATAATTATCTGGCACGCAAAGCCTTTTTACATGCACTGTATGAACATTTTTCCATCCTATAAAAGAGCTGCTTTATGTTTAGTGGCCACCTAGTGATGACTGACAACAGTGACAGGAAGAATTTAGTTTGGCTCTTCTCACTCTTGTTTTAGCTATCTTTCACCTGCATCTGATCTTTTGGCACACTGTTAGGGGCACAGAAATAGGTCAGCAGGAGTCCTAATTGACTGCAAAAGACCAACTCAAAGTGAACTTCAGCTAAATATTGGGGGGGGGAGGGAAATCACCTTTGAGTCTTACTTCTTGTTTTCTGCCTGTGTACTAAATAGATCTTAAAACTTCAGCTCCACATGCCATTTGGTCATATGAACATTCATGTGAAGCTGATTGCTCATGCTGATGAACTTTACTGTCAAATCCAGTAAGATCCCGAGCCTCAGCAAAGGACAAGACTTACTTCTGAGTCACCGGTGAGAAGAATGTGACCTACACAACTTGAAAACTCTGATTCATCCTATTTTGGGGCATCTTAAACCTCCATGATTATTGGCCTGTACTTGTTTTCATGTGTTACAGTAAGAACGAATAAAGAAACACCCCATCACTTTGAGGAATAGAGAAGGTTACTTAAAATGAAACTGGCAGCCTTATGCTGTTGCATGGGAACATTCCCCCAACGAGGACAGAGTCCTACCCTGAAGTCAGGAAAGTCTGTAACTTGCTACATAGCTAAAACACCCCTCAGCCAGCTCAAATCCATTTGCAAAGCCAGTAAGATTTTTTTTTTATAAAGCAACTGATGTTTCAAGAAGTTTGGCACTTGCAGTACCCAAACCAAGGTCACATCCCTTTCGTTTATTCTCCCCTTGGTCACACCACTGCACCTTCCCTGGTGTCACACTGGCAAAGATGACGCGAATGAGGCTACTCCCTTCAACAGCAAGCTAAAATATCTAATACTTTTTCTAATTAGCCCCTTAGGCTTCCTAAGCATCTTGGCCACCAAGGAAATACCAATGGCTTCCTTGGGATTACTCCTGATTTACACTAAAGGGTCAAGGCCTCCTGTAGCTTCATATTGTCAGTAAGAAAATTAGACAACTATTACAAGGGAATAAAGTGAAAAGAGAAGACAGGGCATAGGTTTAAATTTAAAAGCTTTTTTACTTTACTCTAGGCAGAGAAACATCAAGGTTTCCAAAATACATCCACGGGAGGTCTCTTCGCAAACATGGTTGTTCTTAAGTTAGTTTTATCCTACCTAGTAAGCGAGACAGAACAGCAAAGAGAGTTTCCACTGCCTCTCCCGTTACTACTGCTGTAGCCTCTCTATTACCACCCCACCAACACTCTTCTGTGCCCGCGCCATCCTCTTGGTGTGTCTACATGGCATGCAAAAGCGTAACTGGACTTCACACAGCCACCTCCACGCAGGCTTTGAACTCGCCAGCTGAAGAAGCCATAGCAAGCTTCTTCACAAGTAGTAACAAGAGTACCTGCCTACGAGGTGCCTGGGCGTATATCCACTACCTGCTGCCCTGGGCTGAACGAAGCCCATGCTACTATGTCTTTATTAATGTTACTACCTGCACTGACTACATTATGGCTAGCACGTATGCACCCACCAGTCACGCAGCATCCGCACACCCTATTTAGGGAACCACCATCGTCTGCGCTACAAAATCCTGCCCTGACTGGCAGCTTCCACTGCCAAAGGACCTTGAGCAGGACTGCTGCGAAGGCCTTTAGAAATTCCATTGCATGGGAAGTTACCACTTCTGCCTGAAGAAGTGGTGACCCGCTGCTGTCATCATCATCCATAGCTAAAACCTTCTGTGCCATACTTGTGGGGAAAAAGGCAGAAAAAAAAACATTAAATGAATTTTTTCCTCTCTCTTTTTGTTCCTCCTATTTGCTATTTCTGCATCTGAGGCCACTGCGTGCATTATCAGCCTGTCTCCCAAAAGCTTGTGCAAGTTTTTCACAGCAACATTAGCAAGAAAGACATCTTAAAAACAATACAGAAATGTGACAAATAAGATTGTGAGCTGCCCGAGGAAGGAGCTGCTTTCTTGCTCCATGTTTACAAGCTACACTGAGTTCACACTGGGGTCCCACATGCTAACACAGAGCAAGTATCATAGTTGGTAACCCAGAAACACCAGCCAGGGGCAAGCCTTGTAACTTGTTTTTTCCAACTTTATTCACTTCCAAGGAGATCATGCCCCTTCAGTAACAGAATGAGACCTTTCTTCCCTTCAGAGAACTGCCAGGGTGTAAAGAGAGTCACCACCATCTTACACCATGTAAAAGGTTGTCACCAACCACTCTTCCCATCACACAGCTCCTCAAGTCACTCACCTCTGTTCCCAGAATATATATGTTCTAGACAGAATCAAAAGTGATTTACATCTCAGCAGAAAGCCCGCATCCTTCCAGGCACTACTGGCTCGGTTCCTTTTGTTTAAATAAAAGATTTTCCCCAAAAGCTGCATGGAGAAAGGGGCTCTTTAGCTGTTTTGTTCTGTGGTTTGCTCGCAGAAGTCTCATGCTGGAAGCATGCAGGGCTCACGCTGAGGCTGCTCTGGTTGGAAATACAGGCAGAAGACATGTCCCAGTGATTTAGCACGTATTGTCTGCATGGGTATGAGGTGATAAGTAATTTAGTTCTGCTTTGCTCCGCAGACTCTTCCAAATGCTCTGCCCCCAAAATGCTCTAATGATAAAACTATGCCACAAGAATGGCTGGAGAGTTTCCTGCTATTTCTTTCTTCCAGCATCAGGATATGTGTTTCTGTGCTAAAATTTAACTGATTTTGTTTAACTTGCAATTTCCTCGTGGCCTGTCTTTGTGCCCAATAAGGTCGTAAGCTCTCAGAGAAAGGAACATACATAATTACACACTTCAAATACAATTCTCCTGGCCTTGAAAGGAGCCTAGGGATGCTACAGGAAAATAAAGAACAAACTTGTTTAGATCACTGACCTGAATCTGGCCTGGTCTGTGGCAAATCTCCCTGCTCCTTACAGCCAGGGGAGGCAAGAGAATGAATGCCACTCAGGGCTAAAACACTACAAAAGACACTGTAATCCAGGGCTGACCACATCATATCCTTCTACATCCTGCCAGCCCCTGCATCCTACAAAAGCTTCCAAAGAACAAACAAGCACCAAAAGAACCAGGGCTAACTAAGAGAGTCCTAAATATTTGTGTTCCTTGAGCTCACGCCAGATGCTGTCTCCTTTTAGGAGTGATGTCTTGGAAACAGAGAAGGTACATACCAGGGGGAATGCCACAGCTGTAAGAGCAGCCTGGTTTAGCTTAACAAGATGGAAGAAAAGAACGCCAACCTCCCCAGATCCCTTCTGGACACAGATCAGACATCAGTGTAAAGCAGCCAGTTGTTTACAGCGTTACCTGTGTTTAGAAGGCAGGGCACTGGCAAGGAAACAATAAAAATTTTTTCGCTGTGAGACAGATCTGAACACATCAATGCTGAATGTACACCAACCTTAATTTCCCTGTTTAGGTACTATAGCAGAGTATTTCTTGGCAATTCATAAGAAGCTTTTCCAGTCTTTCTGTGTCTGAAGTGCTAAGCTGATGCCTCACACACAGTAGATCTTTTCAGGCAGTGCAAAGACTGGTTACTGCTAGAGAGAGAGTAACCTGAAGGCTGAGGAGGAAGACATTTTCACTTCAACATCTAGATAAAACACAAATACTGGTAAGGTTTCTGCAAGCAAGTAGCAGGAACTGCAAGAAAAGACACTGTTGTGTTTGCTTTTTCTCAATTTGTTTCCTGCTGGATCTCAGAGAGAACAAATCACTATGCCCAGTAACAACTCTACAGTCTTTTTGTTCCAGGGGAAGAATAAATTAGTTTTACTGTGCCAAATTCTGGTTTGGAAAATTACCATTTACCTACCCATGAACTTCCCCATAATGACAGCAAGAGTACAACTCCCTCCCTTGGCTCAGCTAACATGGGCAGCACTTCTCTGTGCTGCTTGACAAGCGGCACCTTTCAGCACTGAAAAGCCAGCATTTCAGAAATTGGTGAATGAGCTCCTGCTGTCTGTGGGGAAAAAAAAAAAAAAGAAATCAGAGATCAGAAGTGCCCTCACAAATCAAAATACATGCCTTACAAAATATGTATTTGTCAAATCCAAATGAATTATGAGAAGGATTCATACTGAATGCAATTCACCAAAGTGTGAATTGTAACTGCAGGATGCATTCGCTTCTTGATAGAAAGACTTAAGCATCACCTCCCAGTTGTTTTTCCCCATGAATATTTGTCCTTACCTCTGCAAGCTAAGGTGCAAAACTTCAGAAGTGGCCTTCCATTTCTGTATATCCAGAATATCTGACCACATAATTACAAGAGTACATCCCTCTGGTACAGAGAAAAACCTTTGGGCAGTGGTTTTCTCCAGTCCTTCAAGTTATGGTGGTGATGCTGTCAGCATTGCAGAACTCTCATCTCCCCAAGTTATCAGCTCATCTGGCAAATTATAGGCCTAAGCAGTGATTTTCTTTCTGCGTTTCTACATCCAAAGATTGGAAGGGAACTATCCCTTCTTTTTAAAACAATGTCTATGTACAGTGGTTATTGTTTGCCTTCTGAGATTGGACTGCACTATAAAAGCGGCTAGTAAGACTCTATCACAGTCAGTAATGATACAAGAATTAAGGTAGGGGAATGAACAGTTATACTTGTGGAAGGGTTAAGTGTTAGGACAATCACTCATTGACATGGCCCTTATTAGTTCTTTTATTCTAATCAATGCTAGTGACTTTTGTGCAGGGCTCAAACACCTATTTTATTCTATCGATCATATCGCTTGCTCCTACCTGATGCCTTTTTTCCAAATGAATGGGAAAATAATGTTAGAAGTCAACACTTTCAGAAGCGGCCGTTGATTTTGAACAATTCTGAATTTGAGGACCCACCATGGATGCCTGCAGCACAGTTGCTTCACGTGTTTTGAGTGATGAAACGCATGCACACGCTCAACAATCACAAAAATCAGGCCCAAAGGATCCCGCATCTTCCTTACTATTCCATTCAAACAGGAATACTACCGACAACGGAGCTTAGCTTGTAGAAGTGGAAGTTACCAGAAATGCCACAAAGCTGCCTGGGGACTCTCCAGCTTCCTTCAGGTGGAAGGTACACAGACATCCCACCGATGGTCGGCATTTTGTAACTCTTCAGGATCAACAAACAGAACCATCTCCGCAAGGCCAGTCCATACATAACTGAACTACCGACCTCCAAACTTACGCTTTAACTTCAAGAAGATACCTCCCTTTTTTTACTAGCAAAACGAGGCCATCCCGTATTACCGTCAGTGACGTATGATACAGCATATCCTCTCCAGTTCTCCAAGGTCTTAAATGACTCAACTGCTTTAGTTTATATGCACAGAGACAGTTTCTATGACTATATTTAGTTTTAGAGAGGGTCTGGAAAAGTGATATCACCAGTGGAATGAGGAAGTATTTGTCCCCCGACTGGAAACACATGATGATGATGTAAAGGTGCTATTTAGAGAGCTCTATTAATATTGTTGTTTCCTGAATCTTAACGTGACTCAGAGAATCTCAGGACGTAACGTGGTGCCACCGCCATGGTCTGTGGGAATGACAGCCAAAGTTTCACAAAAGCTTGACTAACAGCAAGTTACCACAGCACTGCGAAGCAAGGCTGAGCAACGGATGCTGAAGTGTAATGACTTTACCAGTTTGTTACCAATGGATTTAAACTACATTGTTAATGGTAGACCAGTGACAGAATGACATGGAAAATAGCCTACAACTGCAGTATAATAAATATGCAAGGGCAGTTAGCGCAGAGTGAAATTTGATTTCACTAATTACTGCTTGTTGCTATTATTCTGCTTTTGAAGATCAATAACCGCGTTCCCAAAGCCAGTTCCCTCTTGCTTCTTGACCAGTCAGGAACTTCTGTGAAAATCAGTTGTTTAGAAGTACTTTCTGTAAGGTTTACAAAGGCAGAGGAGATCCAACTGCAGAACAAGCTCCCAGGAGCAAATCTTGTGAAGTTCGCAGACTGAAGATTTCCTGAAAGGACCGCAAACCTTTCCGCTCAGAGAAGAACAGACAGATCTCCATTAAAGGGAACGATATTCAACCACTTCTTTTTCTTTTTACCTTTAAAAAATAAAAATAAACTAGAACACAACTCTCTGAGCGAAAATTGCCAGAAACCCTATGACTGGCCAGTCTGTTTGATATAGCAGGCTGAAGAAGAACATGGCAAAGGTTATTAGAAAGAGGAAGAAAAATAAGAATCAGAATGTCACACCTATGAGTGCCAGTGACTGCACTGAAGCCAAGCCCAGCCCATTAGAAACTGCAGTAAGGTAACCTGGCATTAGCATTCCTAATTTGGTATTAATACACCTAACAGATCTTGATCACTCTTGCAAAGCCAAGGCAAAATCCAGACGCAAATACAGGATCATCTAGGACAAGAGGTTCCTTGTGCAAATCATCATCTAATGTCTTTGATACGCCACGTGGATCTCTCCAGCCTTCTTTCTGGAACTCATCCATATCCGTCCTTAACAACTGCATTATTGTATATACCATACTGGTCCGTGTACCACCAAGCAGAGCACAAACTGGTATCCTGTCAAAATGGCACCAGCTTTAACACCTGCTTTGCACAAAACAGACAAGCAGGGTAGTGAATCAAGCCATGTTTATATTTGACTGACTGATTATTCACTTCTTGGAAAGTTTAATATTTAATGAAAACACAGGGTAACAAAACAGTGCTACATTGCTCACTTAAGGACAGAAACTCGCATTGATTACAGGAGCAGGTGGAATGCCTGCACAAGATAGCAGAAAACTCAGGGGAAAAGAGGCTCAGAAAGGAGGGGATTGTAGCAATTATTTCCTTGACAGTGATTTGTGGGTTTTTCCCCTCCTGCAGTCATTCCAGCAGGAGGTGGATTTGCTTCCAAGAAGAGCTAGGGTAAAAACGCCACAGACTCCCCCAGAAATTGTTTAAACTTCAGCACAAAAGGGAAATAGCGACCATCTACCAAAAAATCCTTATTGCCATAACCAGCAAGGAGTCCTTAGTGATCACACACAGCTACGTGAGCCACATGGCCCTGGGTTCTCCATGGACACCATGAACATCAAGGGTTTCCCATCACAGCCCAGAATGGTCTTGCATTTCTGCTGTCACACAAGAGCTCCCACACCAGCCCCCCAGTTCTTTGCTGGGCCACCTGTGCTCTTCTATGCCACTTACAGTCCCCAGCCTGCAAGAAAAACCCAAGTAAAGTGTTGCTGCTGCACCCTGTTCAGTGTCCCATATAAAGATACACACCCCACCTGCAGTCAGTATCACAGACACCACCAGCACCCTACCACTTAGCTTGAAAAGAGAAATAGAGCCAAACTTAACTGGTTGTAGGCTGGTTGAAAATCATTTTTCAAAACATGTGCTTATTTACTTCTTCAGTATGAAACATGGCTTTTACACTAAAATTGCATTTCCTCAGCAAAAGCCTGCTAGCCATAAAAATGTTCAAGTTTTTCCATTGTGAAAAAGGTATATATGCTTCAGTCTTCAGCAAATAGCTTTCCTTGCTCCTTTCTTCTCCTTTCAAGTTTCAGCAATCAAAAACTTCATCTAGTTGCAAGACATCTGCAATGTAATCAGAACCAAAAGTGTCCCATAAGCCGCAGTTTGGTTGCTGAATCCCCTCCCCAAAATACTTAGTTTAGGAGGCCAGAAAAAAAAAAATAAAATCTACAATATGAAACCCTTTTCGTTACTGTTGGTATCTTTCACAGAATTAAGAAAACCCATTGCACTCTTCCATAACTGAGCAGCAGTGCTGGCACTGAGCAATTAATCATTATATAAGGTTCTTGTCTCATTACTGTCACAGACGATGTTAATTCAATTGTTTGCCAAGATTAGAATGCTAATATAACCATTGATTGCTTATATTCCTTATTACACAAACATCGTAACAGTATTAATCATATAGCATCCAGCATCACTAATTTGACCTTACAATACTACAATAGCATTAATAGAATTGTTCAGGTTGTCTCTCAGGACATGTAAAAGCCATAATTTTTATGACTGTGTTCAAACCTGATTTCTCCTGCTTCACTCATGCCCTCCTGTTACATACAATACTCTGATCGGCTTTTCTTCCCCCTCTGCATCTTATCTCTGGCTAATTTTATCAGCAGTTTCAAGTCTGTGAAGTGATGACACACGGATGTACAACAATAATGACAGGACCGGAGGAAATGATCTGAAGTTGTGGCAGGGGAGGTTTAGATTAGATATTAGGAAGAATTACCTTACTGACAGAGTGGTCAGGCATGGAACAGCCTGCCCAGGGAGGTGGTTGAGTCACCATCCCTAGAGGTATTTAAGAAACGTGTAGATTTGGCACTTCAGGGCATTCTCTAGTGGCAGAGATTGTAGGGATTTTTTTTTGTGTGTGTATGGTTGGACTCGATGGTCTCAAAGGTCCTTTCCAACCATGAAGATTCTATGATTCTATGACTTATTTCAAACTATTTCCAGGCTTCTCGTTTTCAGCACTTGGTAAACCCTTGGCCTGTCTTTCGGACAGCACTTTCACAACATCCAGCCTTCAGCTCAAGAACACCACAGTAAATGGGAATATTTCATTTCCCTTTGAATTTCGCCTCCTCTTGCTTTTCATCCAGGAGACAACACGGCTCAGCCCCATGTTACTAGCTGTCATCTTGGATACGCGCTTCTTTTAGGTCTACACATCTGGATTATGCTGGAGACCTTGCTAAGACAGAGCTTCTCCTAATAGCTTGCCCTGATTTCCTCAAGCCTGCAGGACACTTTTCTTCCAGACCAGAAAAATGCCTCTTGGCAGTTTCACTTGAAAAGGGTTAAGCTAAATAGAAAAATGCATCCGTTATTCCCAAACAGAGCTACCTGCAAGTGGAGTAGTTAGTAACAGAAAATGCACTCTAAATTCACAACTTATTTTAGCCTGTGTTAACGCAGAGGGGTAGACAGGACACCCTGCATGTACTTTTTACACAGGGTCTGTGCTGTTCTCCCTTTCTCAGGCATCCAGCACCGATCATCTCTGACTCAGACATCATTTCCTCCAGCCCTAATAAAGAGAAGCTTGTTCTCTCCCACCCTGAAGGCTTCAGCAACGATCATGGTCCAAGCCTGTCACTATCACCTCACTCACCGCCATCTTTACCAGCTCTCTCCACACATTCTTGCATCAAACTTATCTTTAGTTTCAAGGCTTTCAGCATAAGCTTATCTTTGGTTTCAAGGCTTTCCATCACTTACCCTCACCCTATCTATCATTTCTTACTCACTACTGAGGCATCGATTCCTGCTTCTGATCATCCCGTGAAGCCTTCCGCTATCACCCTACTATCAGATTTTCCAATGTGTGTTTTCATGCTTTTCTTCATCCTGCGTTTCCTACTGCTACTGCTCATCTCCTCCATTTTTTTTTCTGTGTCACCTTCTCAGTGTCACCTACAGAACTGACGTCTGGCTCATGAAAAACATCACGCCCTTGTCTTCTCTGCACTCCCCCATGTACCATCTATATCCATCTGTTACATATTGATTTCTGTTAAGATGAAAAGCTCATCAGACAGAATCAACTTTCTGCTCTGTGCTGATGCAGTGCCTAGCACAGTGGAGGGGTGCTCATGTGCCAGATATGGCCTATGGTATGGTAACATGTAACATAACATGTGTTGTGTGTACGTACCATGTAATGTATGGTAACACAGTGCAGATCTAATATATGGACACATGCATCTTCGCTTGTTCTGGATACAAATAATCTGTGTACCAAAAGAGCCAAGAGGTAGAAGCAAGAAAAAAATACACCACTGCTTTTGCTATTTGAATGTAAATCTGAAATTTTAAAGTAAGGTAAATATTTTAGAATACAAGTATCCTAATTTAGTTTATTAGTAGCCACCCACAGAAATGGCAAACAATTATAGTCTAAACTCTAGAGTCATTCTTAAAACCTTTCCCAAGAACTCACAGATTCCCCAGCCCGTCTGTTGTGAAAACGGTTATATCTGTATCATGCTTTATTTTAGCACAGCTTATTCCACTCTTCTTACAAGAAAAAATTACACTGGAGTAAACCACCTTTATAATGAACCAGCATTGTTTCTGTTAGTATAACTATTTCAGGTTTCATAATAGCTTAGCAAGTAAAAGTCAAGCCTGAGTTTAGCCCATTGAGTCATAAACTCATATATAATATTATCACACAGAATCACCACCCTGAATGAGACCAACAGAGAAAGCCTGCATGGGGATTCCCACCTTAACCTACCTTATTTTAAGTTTTGTCCCCATTTTAAAGGTGAGTAGTTGTAACATACTCTGGAGTCATGCTGTGGAGAGAGCGCCTTCCCACTGTTCTCTGAGGCCATGTCTACACTGTAGGCAGAATACGACTGCTGCACACGCTGACACACTTGAATGATTTTTACTCTAGCAGCAATAGCAATGAAGTCACAGCAGCACGGACAACGACAGACCAAAGGATGCCTGGTGACTTTGCAAAGGGTGTGCTGATATCTGTGCTACTCCAGCTTCACTGTTGCTGATCACCAACCTAGCTAGGTTAGGGCATGCAGGGCGTCTTGGTAGTTGGGGAGTTTTGTGCTGCCAGGGCAGAAAACTGACTCTCAGCCTGTTTTTGCCCCTGTTCTTGCTGTGCTCCCACCTTCTGTATTTGAGAGCCTGGACCCTCTGCTGCTATGATCCAGAAGGCTTGAGATGTGAGAGCCATTTCTCCTGCCTGAAGTATTGAGAAAATCTTTGATTTTTTTTTTTCTTTGACCACATTCAAATGTGGTCAAATCAATGGTACAAGATGGTCCTAAAACAAGGCAATGGCACATATGTCAAAAGCACATCCAATCACCAATGACAACTTCTTCCTTGTCCAGACGTACAAGCCAAGCACAGATTAACCAGCTCTGACTGTGCAAGACATTTTTAATCCAGCCTTTTTGGTGATTTAGCAGCATTGGCAAAAGCCTGAATGGCAAAAAGGGAATTTTACTGCAGTGTCTGCTTAAAACTACATAAACTCTCAGTTACACTTTTCCGGTGTGCACCAGTGATGTGAAAAGAGATTTAGTATGGTTCACTGCCCAGAATGTAAAACAAAACTAAAGAACAGAAAGTCTGCTGAAGTTTCAGCATGTCTGTCTGACCCACTAATGCTCCTGTAATACTCAAAAAAAAAAAAACACCACACACCCAAAGAAAGGTTTGTGCACTTGAAAGCTTGTTTCTTCCCCCCAGCATCATCAGTTGGTCAAATAGAAGATACCGTGTCATTCTGTAGACCTTAGATCACCTTCGACCACTATAACTGCACGCTGCCAATAAAACAATGCATTTGCAGAGAAACAGCTTCAGAATCACAGAATCGTAGGGCTGGAAGAGACCTCTGGAGATCATCTAGTCCAACCCCCCTGCCAGAGCAGGGTCACCTAGAGCAGGTTGCACAGGAACGCGTCCAGGCGGGTTTTCAATGTCTCCAGAGACGGAGACTCCACCACCTCTCTGGGCAGCCTCTTCCAGTGCTCTGCCACCCTCAAAGTAAAGAAGTTCCTCCTCATGTTGAGATGGAACTTCCTGTGCTCAAGTTTGTGCCCATTACCTCTTGTCCTGTTGCCGGGCACCACTGAAAAGAGCCTGGCCCCACCCTCCTGACACCCACCCTTTAAGTATTTATAAGCATTGATAAGATCCCCCCTCAGTCGTCTTTTTTCCAGACTGAAGAGACCCAAATCCCTCAGCCTTTATTCATAAGAGAGGTGTTCCAGTCCCCTAATCACCTTGGTAGCCCTTTGCTGCACCCTCTCCAGCAGTTCCCTGTCCTTCTTGAACCGGGGAGCCCAGAACTGGACACAGTACTCCAGATGCGGCCTCACCAGGGCAAAGTAGAGGGGGAGGATGACCTCCCTCGACCTGCTGGCCACACTCTTCTTGATACACGTGCATATTTGTATTTTCTAGAGAGAGGTCACAAAGTTACTGCTTCTATAAAATGCGTTTTTGTCAACCAAGTGACTAGAGCTGATGGAGTTAAGCTTGCAATGCTAGTTGAAAAACAGAATCCCTACAAATTGGAACATATTATCAGATGCCAACAAAACAACCCCCTTCAGAGATATTAAGTATTATGAGCCTGACTCTTACCTACCCAGAGGCCCCTTCACTCCGTTCTCCTAAGCCTAAAGCAGCCTTAAAGTGTTTATGTACACACTACATGAGCATTTTAAAGTATTTTTACAGTAGGAGGAAGCACAGTAGCATAAACAAGATTCATGTCCTCATATTCTACCTCAGTTTCAGGCAGATAAACATCAGTAAAATCATTGGGTATTTTATGGGAAAACTGCTAATAAGCAAAGAGTCCAAGACCAAAACATCCCATCGCAACCTCCCCTGTGGAGCTCAGTATTGGCACTGACAGAGACTTCAGCTTCAGCAATCACAGCATTCACAAATTTCACATTATATCATTGCTAGGGTTTGTGTACTCTAGTACAGGCCCAACAGAAGGCAATGCTAGCATGTCTGTGTTTCTGACAAGAAACGCATCTGGAGATCTCCACAGGGAGAAAGCATACACGGGGAAGAGGAAGATACATGGGCTTCAAAAGGCAAGTCTGGGGTTTCATAAAATGCAGTAGGCCTAAACTTGCAAAACTAAATTGCCAAAGCAAAGATATAGCCACCCTCTTATCAAATGCACGTAAAACCTGGATTACTCTGATTACATCAATTTTTGTGGTATTTTCACATAAGGCTTTTGACAAGTCACTTGCCTATAAAGAGTCATCTACCGAGGCTCAAGACTCTGATTGGTTTTTTCCAGTTCTAATTTACCTGTGTGCTTTTTCTGCTTGTCATTGCGTAGTTTGTCATTAGTATTTCTTCATTAGGTCCACGTGCAGCTGTTAGTGGTTATTGCACAGCAGCCATCACAAACAACAACAGGATCCTGTCATCCAGAGTCTCTGCCGTGCACATCTGCACCTCTGATAAGCACCCTCTGTCAGAACCTCTTCTGACAGGCCAAACACTTGCGTCATCTGAGTTTTTGGTGCTATTTACTCCCAGTCTTGCAATCGGGAGTGAACCTCAGACTACACCCTGAAAATAAGTCCATATAAACTCCAAAACTGCTCAAAACGCAGCAGTAGTCACTGTTTCAGCTCGGCTGTAGATATTATACATGTCTCAAGCTCCACAAGCACACAGGTTGGAAGGACTTCCAGGAGAACTGAGACAGGAGTAGGAATAATTCTGCTATCCCATCACCTCCAGTTTATAAAACTCAACCCAGCCTACAAGCCCAGCAGTATTCCCAATTTTTTTTTAAGAACACGTTAATTAGCACAGTAACACTCTATTATCCCTGCCTACACAGGTCCCAGCACATTTTAACTACTCTGTAACTTAAATAGATACCTCAAAACATCTAAATGTGGATGTGCCCCATCCTTGGAAACATGCAAGGTCAGGGTTGGATGGGGCTCTGAGCAAGCTGAGCTAGTGAAAGATGTCCCCTGTGGTAGGAGGGTTGGACTAGCTGATCTTTAAAGGCTCCTTCCAACACAAACCACTCTATGATTCTGTGAAACAGGAGCTGTTGTTTTCCACATATTGACGAATATACGGCAAAATCCTGCTGCAGACAGAGCAAATGTATACATTTAGCATATGCAATGTCATCACAGGAAAACATAGCAAGCTCTCTCAGGTAAGGCCAAGAACTTGTAATCATTATAAGGTTTTAAATATTTTTTTTTATTCTGTGCTCACTACTTTAAATGCTAGTATTGTTTTCTAGACTGACATTTCCATGCTTGGGGCCATGTCAGGCCTCAAGATAAAAAAAAAAAATGAATCAGTGATTTATCTCAGAACAAAAGGTCACTTTTTACCACCTCATGAAGAAAATGTACGCATTTCCATCCCAAACACAGCTAGTTTGCTCCAAGGCAAGTGCACTTCTGAAAATTAGGCCCTTTTTGTGGTTCATCAAGTCCATTGTTTCCAAAAGTAAATAGCCATTATCCTTAATGATTGAGTAATCACTCCCCTTCCTTAAATCAAGGGCTTTGAAGGTGATAGGGGAAAGGCTGCTTGGTTCAGATAGCCTCAGTGGGAAACAGCAGCCAGCTTTTGTGATCTTGTATTTGCAGGAAGACTTGCTCTTGTTTTTGTTATAGATAGGTTTTGTTTTGTTTCTCATTCAGAGGAATTATCGCAATTCAAGCGAGAATACAAAACTACTGTGAAACCCTACAACAGGGCATGAAGGCTGCCACACAGCTTCCCCTGGCTATTGAAATGTGATAAATGGCAGCAGAAGAAACCAGAGCCCAGGAAAAGGAGTTGAAGGAGATGTGCCCTCGGAGGGCTTTCCAGATGTTAAAATCTCTTGCTCTAGCTCCCTTCTCAGGCAACCATTAAAATTCCCCAAGAGGGCTCCCAGCTCCAGCCAAAAAGCCGTGCTCAGCAAGGCAGACTCACCTTTCACTGCCCCTGGTTTGGCACATCTGCATGGAGGAAAATAATTCACATTGGCCACGCGGTCAAGAGAGCTTTATAGCTGAGTTTAAGTCACTTGTAAAACCAGCTCTTGAGAGAGTATATACTGTATCTGACTTGAAAATGCAGATTATTTTTCCTCCCCTCAGTGCTTTTAAACCTCTCAAAGATGGTGTTAAATACAGCAGGCCAGGAAAGCTCAGCACTGGGTNTTGGATGGGGCTCTGAGCAAGCTGAGCTAGTGAAAGATGTCCCCTGTGGTAGGAGGGTTGGACTAGCTGATCTTTAAAGGCTCCTTCCAACACAAACCACTCTATGATTCTGTGAAACAGGAGCTGTTGTTTTCCACATATTGACGAATATACGGCAAAATCCTGCTGCAGACAGAGCAAATGTATACATTTAGCATATGCAATGTCATCACAGGAAAACATAGCAAGCTCTCTCAGGTAAGGCCAAGAACTTGTAATCATTATAAGGTTTTAAATATTTTTTTTTATTCTGTGCTCACTACTTTAAATGCTAGTATTGTTTTCTAGACTGACATTTCCATGCTTGGGGCCATGTCAGGCCTCAAGATAAAAAAAAAAAAATGAATCAGTGATTTATCTCAGAACAAAAGGTCACTTTTTACCACCTCACGAAGAAAATGTACGCATTTCCATCCCAAACACAGCTAGTTTGCTCCAAGGCAAGTGCACTTCTGAAAATTAGGCCCTTTTTGTGGTTCATCAAGTCCATTGTTTCCAAAAGTAAATAGCCATTATCCTTAATGATTGAGTAATCACTCCCCTTCCTTAAATCAAGGGCTTTGAAGGTGATAGGGGAAAGGCTGCTTGGTTCAGATAGCCTCAGTGGGAAACAGCAGCCAGCTTTTGTGATCTTGTATTTGCAGGAAGACTTGCTCTTGTTTTTGTTATAGATAGGTTTTGTTTTGTTTCTCATTCAGAGGAATTATCGCAATTCAAGCGAGAATACAAAACTACTGTGAAACCCTACAACAGGGCATGAAGGCTGCCACACAGCTTCCCCTGGCTATTGAAATGTGATAAATGGCAGCAGAAGAAACCAGAGCCCAGGAAAAGGAGTTGAAGGAGATGTGCCCTCGGAGGGCTTTCCAGATGTTAAAATCTCTTGCTCTAGCTCCCTTCTCAGGCAACCATTAAAATTCCCCAAGAGGGCTCCCAGCTCCAGCCAAAAAGCTGTGCTCAGCAAGGCAGACTCACCTTTCACTGCCCCTGGTTTGGCACATCTGCATGGAGGAAAATAATTCACATTGGCCACGCGGTCAAGAGAGCTTTATAGCTGAGTTTAAGTCACTTGTAAAACCAGCTCTTGAGAGAGTATATACTGTATCTGACTTGAAAATGCAGATTATTTTTCCTCCCCTCAGTGCTTTTAAACCTCTCAAAGATGGTGTTAAATACAGCAGGCCAGGAAAGCTCAGCACTGGGTTCTCTGCTCCCATCAGAGTTAGGGTCAACGGAGTTGAGCACTGCCGACTGCTGCTGAAAATCTCATCCAAGGACCCAGTCCAAAGCAGGCTAAATTCACTGGACAACTTCTTTAGACTTCTACGGACTTTGGCTCTAGCCCAGGCTACATTAGCATCCCACAAACCAGTGTGTTTTAGCAATTTACTGCCCAACAGCTCTCAAAGTTTTCAGCGTTTCTGAGCCAGAGTAAAATGTGTTGTTATTTAATATTATTTTCATAGTGCCTATGGTACATTTGGGAATTAATTTTTTTTTTCTCCTTTGAGTAGCAGTGACTGAACCAAGCTGCTGCTTTCTATGGATTACTTAAAAGACCAATGCTGTCAATGAAAGAAGTGCTTGCAAGCACCAAACACACCAGATCATGCATTCTCACAGGCTTTACGGAAGTGCAGCTCCATTTGTCCACACAATACAGGCAATTCAGTTAAGGAAAAGCAGCTATGCATCATACAGGTCACCAAGAGCCTTGTGGCATGGCACATTTCTGTGCCTTATGCACTGCCACGTATTAGCAAGTGACTCCTATTCAGAAGCCTGCATGTAAGCTACAGTCTGAAGGAAAATATCATACATATTAATTAAACTACAAATAAATGTTTGAAAGAACTATCAGATGGCTAACAACTTCACCAACATCAAGAAGTGATAGGCAACATGTTGCAGGGAAGGATAACCAAAGCTTGGTGCTGGTGTACGTGCCTAGACATAATCCTGTTCTACTAAAAAAATAAAGGGTTTCTCCATCATAACAAGGATGAAAATTTAAAGTTGTACTAACGAGACAGTGAAGAACTTCAAAAAATGGCTTTGATTGTAAAAATTACTTTTCTTTTCTGAATTCAAAATTAGTTGTTCAGAGTAATGTTCAGAGTTCAGCACCATTTGTCATACAATTCAGGGTCCAGTTTCAGAAGCTGTCAGGTCTGACTAACCCAAGGGAGACCAAGCCTTGCCAATAAGTGTCAGAGAATCATTAAGCTGACATATTTACGAAGACTGCAAATTATACATGAGTTTCTGTATGAACCAGATGGGTTTAATGCGCCACACATTCTTCATGTATTACATTTGGGTCTCATAATACAACAATTGCATTTTACTGTTCTGTGAATTTAAGGCCGGTGGAAGCATGAGACTGACGTCCCCAGAGACTCATATCCTGCTCCTGAACAGTATAGCAGCTATGATTTTTTCCACACCACTCTACATCAGTGCATCCAATCCTGAAAGAGCCAACACCTGAAAGTACAGGGGTTTCCATTTCCATGCTTATGGGAACCTCTCTCCCCACAGGGTAGCGCCTCAGCTACAACCTTACACATATTTTATAATGTGTTGATACAACCTGGGGAGTACACCTCTACATCCCTGGGGTCTAACACTGCCATACTAACATTTAACATAAACCCATGCAGTCTAGCTGTATTTCTGTAACACCCTCAATATGTTCTTCAGTAAGACCTCTACGTTCAAAAGGCTGCGTCCACCCCTGGGTATCCTGACATAGCAAAACCCTTGAGTTTCTTAATGCAGAGCTTACCTGCCCTCTCAGTACATCCAATATTTAAGTAATCTTTCCAAAAGGCCACTATCCCCACCGTAAGACTGTTCTGCCCTTGATGCTGTGAAATTTCAGCTTCAGCTCAGGATACAGAACAAATGTTCCTGTACAGCATATGCTAGTTTTTAACTGGCTGCGTCTGATCATCACTCTTTTCTGCCAGATCTCTAATACTGCTAGAACATCACCCACTTGAATGGCAAGAGCTGCTGGCAGGCTTGCAGTGAATAGACTGAGCTGTTCGCTGAAGAGCTGGAAAAAAAAAATAAAAAAAATCACAGCTACTGTCTACCTATCTGACATGACTGTGATCAACGGGCATGCCAGATCCAGCATCATCGTGCTGACTGCCTTCATACAGTGCAGTGTAAAAGCACATCACATCCTGCAGGCTGCTGCACAGAGTGAAAACACAACCCCTTCATAACACAATTGTTCCAGAAGGTCTGAGAAAACACATTACAATTTTCTTATCCTGCTTCTCCCTGATCCATCCAGCTCTACAATAGTGACTGCTGACACATTCGGCATTGTCTTTGCAGGCTTTAAACGGTTTGGATCCTCTGATGGGCCATCTGACCACACATCAAAAGACGGACTGCGACCACAGCATCATGAAAGCAGCTTTTCTGCTTTTTACTACACCATTTGGACATGACTTAAATCGGAAACAGATTTGGGGGATTATTCAACTCCAAGCTTTTCTATCCTGATGGTTTAACCCTCCAAGCCATTTTAATGACATCTGAATGCAGTTCAAAAGATTATGCAAGTCATTAATAAACAGATAACTTCAGCAATCACACTGAAAGATACATATGGCACACTAACGCAGAAATCTCTAATAGAGGTAGATGTGAACCTGAAGAATGGGACATAAAGGATTGAAGGGAACTCATTAAGGTATTAAAAGTTGGTGCTGCATGGAAATAGTCTGATTAAATTAAGAAAGGATAATACAACCTGACTACAAAGGTACCTCTTCCAGAAGAGAGATCAATGTGAACTACAGCCTTCTGAGGAAGGCAGTGGAATCCCCACCAGGGAAAATGTTTAAATACTAGATATATCACAAAAATACGCTGTAAGGAAAACTCTGCTTTGTGCAGGAGATTGCCTAGATGACCTCAACATCTTTGTCTGTCTCAAATGGCTATGAATGCATGACACAATAAGAGAGTTTGTCTGACAGAGACAAACCCAAACCTGAATAGTTGTTTTCATGATGAATCCGCAGCAGCTAATTCCAAAGACTTAACATGACCAGTTCTTCCAGTATGCTATGATTATGCCAGCTCTCTCTCTGAACACTCTCATTTCTTTGTAATGAACTGTGACTATTACAAGCAAGGGCAGTCCTGGGACTAAGAACATTATTGCACATTTGTGCCAGCTAAAATATCCACCGCTACACATGTAACACTAAATAAAACTTGGTAGAATACATTCAAGTGACAACATTAATCTGTTCTGTATGATCATAGTATTTTCAGTAGGTTTCACTCATGGTACATTAAATTACAACTGTTGTAGCCTCAATGCTTAGACGGCAAAGTAAGCAGTGGAGGATGGGAAAGGAAGAAAAATGTCATTTTAGTTTTGTTGTTGGATTAAAATCAGAGAGGAGGGCAGCTACCAAGGAAGTAGTCAGAAGTGGAACTTGCAGGAACGACAAACACAGCACAAGGGAAATGCCAATGGCCACCAACCAGTATCTCTTTTGTGGCCACCTCAACTACTCCAAGTCCACACTTCTGTGTCTACTTAACTCCCTTGTGAGAAGATGCTTCAGGAAGAAACCACACACAAGACCAAGTTCTCCCACCAACACATCCCACATGAACGTCACAGCTATGGGTACAAACAAGGACAGCCCTCTGCTCTCAGGCCAGGTTACGGTCAGCTGAGCTGAAACATCTCACACCAGATCCAGCGTCATAAGCCTGTTATTGGATTTACTGAATTCCTGCTGGGTGAGGTATGCTTTCTACAAGGTTATGATTCAGAAATACGCTGAAGGAGACCACGATCAACAGCTTCTAATGAAAGTTACTGTTGTTTTTGTTTCCTGCAAGTGAGATACAGGAGGTACAAGGATGAGATGCGTTCGAGCCCACAAGGTTAATGCACAGGAACACTTGTGCACAGGCAGTTTCTCCCTTTTACACTGCTTTTGTGTGCCTCAAACTTTTGATCCCCGTTGACCACTGTCTGACAAACATAGCATTAACAAGTCATAAGTGAACTCATATGGGCTTCCCGTAACTGCACCTAAGTTACAGTGCACATCAGCCCAATTATATCATCAGCCTTCTGTGCTCTCTGCTCCACTCTGCAAAGAGTAGACCCTTCCCAGAGGGCCAGTCAAGCAGGTGAAGCAACTAAGTACATTTCTGCACATGCCAGTCTGCTGGAGGAGGGCAAGCGGTCAGCCAGCTCATGAATAATGCACCATCTGTTTATGCAACTCCAGAGATCCACTTCAAATCAGCTTGTGGTCTCTGAAATTATTTTTGGTATACTTCGCCAGTCTTTTTGGTAGGCAAATCAAAAAGCTGCTTTCGAAATTCTCTCCGCTCACTTGAGGCTTTCACTCCTCTCTGCTATACATAACCCAGAAGAAAGGAAACATGATTTTCTGGTCACTCCAGTTTCACGCTGGTATTACTTGACTGACTTCAGTAGATTTACTCCTCATGTATACTGCTGTGACGCAGTGAGGTTCAAAGACGGCTTAACAGCATACAGGGATGTACCAGCAATTCAGAAATGAGCCAGGAGGAGATCAAGCTGCATGTAGTACCATCAATGCCTTCTAAGCAGATGGTTAAGCACAAAGTATCACAATAAGGGCTAAAACAGCCTTTTCTTTCATGTTGTAGAGGTGGAATCTGAAATAATGAACAACCAGCGCAAGAGGGAGAGGGTGAAATTACAAAATATTCCTCCACCTTGCAAAAAAAAAAAAAATCTTCTTAAATACTGGCTCTAAGCCCAGTGGTCTGACCCCAGGGGATATGATGTCAGCAAGCCAATGCAATAGCAGAAGCAAACCTTGAAATGTAATGTCAACTCCTTGTAAATCTCATCTAATCCAAAATATTTCACATGAGAAAAAATGGGATAAAAAGAAGGCAGGAGAAGAAAAACATAGCTCAGCTATACAAAGTCATGCAAACTCTAGAAATAGCCATGTTAGGAAAAGGCTAAGCTTTCCATCGGGCCAAGTCAAGCAAGTCATGGTGACAGCTCCCTCAGCTCCCTGTTTCAAGCCCAGTGTTCAGAAATGTGCCAGTGTGGGCCCTGAACTGGGTGAGAGATAGGCAGCAATTAGATATAACATACAAGCAAAAGGTTCTCTACAGTTTTTAATCCAAGGACCACTAAATTCTTCTTTAAAAAAAAGGTAGTGTCTTGTACCTTGGTTCCCCATTTGTGTCATTTGCAACTGTATAAACATTACATTAAGCCTGAAATACTAATGTATTGCATTTTTTCCCCCTTGTGGATTGATTACCTGCACTTAGAGGAAGGTACGTATCTGCAGACTCTCTTATCTCACAGAGCTTAGGTTGAGTAACACTGCTGTACTGTACCTTTAACGCCTCTTAAGACGAAGCATCACTCATCCCCACGTCTGTGTTTCTGTTGCTATTTTTTGGTTCAAGCCATACCCTTTAATTCGCAGAGCAGAAAAACTGCCCCAGAAAAAGAGAAAGCAGAGGATTTCTGTCATGCATTCCGACTCTGGAGACTGATAATTAACAAAGGCTTCAAGAAGGATTCATTAGGACCTAAACATCCTTCTTCCTCCCTTCTCCTCCCCCTCCAGACATGAGCCTTGCTCAAGTAGCCAAGGAATAATCTTAAACCCTGCCTGACCCAGAAGAAACAATGCCGAGCAGATCAAAGTGCCATTTTGTTTGCTCTCCTTCTCCACCTGAGCCTGGCAGAGCTACAGATCACTCTGAAGATGCCCACAAGCCACCGGCTGGGGACTCCTGGGGCTGCAGGAGTATGCTCAGATGTTGCATGCATTAGCAAAGTTCAGCCTGTGCCTCAACAATAAAGGCAGCTGCAGGGATGCTGTTAACAGCATCTTTTTACCACTGGGGCATTTAACTGCACTGAAACAGGACAAATAAGTTGGTGCCCACCTAACCGTAATGCTTGCTGCACAACTGAAATACACTGCAGGTGAACCACTGCCAGAGCCAGACAGCATTGTGGCGCAAGTCGGGTTAATACATACCTATCTTTACAGGCCATCACTAACAGGAGCTGGGTGGCATCAGCAAAACAAGGCAGATGGCAGGGTTGTGACAGAGCTGGTGTAGCAAGCAAGAGCAAGCCCTGACAGCTCTGACCAGCACTGACCCCTCCCCAGAGCATGGGAGGAAAGCTTTGTCCTGGAGGCCTACCCTAAAAACATCATAGTCCAGATTTTTAAACAGACTTTTACCCATTTTCTACACACACAGGTTGAATTCAGGCTAGGTGACAGTGGCTGCCAGTCCACAGTGCATTTCAGCAACCAATTTGGGAAGACGACAGCTCACACACTTGAAAGTACTCAAGGCTATGCCACACACAGACACGCGATAGGTCACTTCAAGCAGACCTTACTGTGTTTGGCAAAGACTGCTGAAGTTACTCAACAAGGCTCTTATCGAATGTCTCATGGCTTATTGATGCTGAAACAGCTACTCACCACCTCTGTTTAATAAACAAAAACCTATAACTGTGCTTAACTTCTCTTTGCCTTCCTGTTCTTCTAGAGGCTAACTTTCCATCCTTCACCACCGCAGTGATGTTCTCAGTAAGCTGCTGCATTTGGTGCCCAGAGCAGTTTCTGCCTGACCAGAATGTGGCTTGGTAACTCAGTGTGGAGTCAGCAGTGCCAGACAGGTTGCTTTTCTCTGCTCAGAGTCGTGAACTATGAGGTTCACCTCCACAGGGAGAGTGTCTTGACAGCATCTTTCTCTGGGAAGTTCAAGCTAGCTTGAAGAAAAGACAGTAAAGGGAATCTTTAAACGCTTCTTTGTTTAACCTTTTTCCACCACCAAAGCATATGGATAGCCCTTTCTCTTCCAAGGAGGGTTCATTAATCCACTGCACCTTAATGTTGGAGATGTTACAGCTCCTCCTGAAGTCAATCATGTCTTTTCCTCCCCCCAGCATCCCTCCCGGTTAACCCTTTCGCAGTGCAATGCAAACCTTACTCCAGGCCCTGCCTCGGCCCTCTCCTCCCAGCTGCATCTCGATGCCAGGGACCCCCCCCCACCACAGCAGTGCCTGCAGCACGTCCTGGGGTCAACTGCTGCCCAGTCCTCTCTTGGGGGAGCAGCCCACAGCCCGGCAGCGGGGATGGAGATGGGGAAGGCCGCCCATGGCTGGTGAGAGGGGGAGCGGGGAGGGAGTTTGAGAGTGGCAGCCACAACCCCCCCAACTACACA